>CM077082.1:3134811-3696240 GCA_039513925.1 Platanthera zijinensis | reverse complement strand
GAGGAGGTAGATTTTTCCTCCTCCTACTAGTATATTACAAGGGTTAGGCCAAAATTGGCCACCAAGAGTGCAAAATCTCTCAAAAGCTTAAAAACTTATAGTTGGTCCTGTGCCTGTCGGGAGGGCCCTACTCTGCGAATACGGGGTTGTACACCAAGATACTTTATCTCTATTGGTTTGACATCCTTTTTTACTTCGACATCTTATTGAAAAAACATGTAAGCCATAAAATTCCTTCATTTCCTAAACATTTACATACTTCGATTAGTATATCATCTGGCCTAACCGCCTTTCTATTTTTCATCATATTTAGAGCATTTTTATCTCTAATACTTGAATTTTACGATAAAACGTTATGTTCTTATATTTCTCTGATGTATTTAATTCTTCCAAGTTCAATTCATTGTCTTTTATTTCATTATAGAGTTGAAAAAAAGTATCTTTTCCATCGCTCTTTAATATCCACATCAACCGTCAAAATTGTATTTGTCTCATCCTTTATGCATTTTACTTGACTTAAATCTCTTGTTTTTTTTCTAGCTCGAGAAATTTTATATATGTCACACTCTCCATCTTTGGTATCTAGTCGCTTATAAAATTCTTCATAAGCTTGACTTCTTGCTTTACTTACTGCTTGTTTAGCTTCTTTTTTTGACGACTTTATACATGGCAAAGTTTTCATCATTCCTACAAGCATAGAGTGATTTATAATTGGCCCTCTTTGCCCTCACTTTGTCTTGCACTTCCTCTTTTCACCACCCAGATTCTTTATTTGGGGGCGCAAGACCTTTTGATACTCCAAGTACGTTCTTTCCACTTATCCTTAAATGTGAAGACATAACTTCCAATGAGATATTAAGATCAACATAAGGGTCATCAACTAGTCGTACCATAACTGTCTTCTTGAAAGCAATATTTTTGTTCTCGTTTGAAATTTATTATATTTAATTTATACATCTAACACCACTAACCTATGTTATGTTGTCAAATTTTCTCCTGGTATAATTTTGTAATCCTTACAAATCATTTTATCTATTTTGTGAGTCATAAAATAATCAATTTGTGATTTATTTGGTCCGTTTTTAAACGTAATTAAATGGTCTTCCCTCTTTATGAAAAGCGTATTTGATACAATTAGCTCATGTGCTATAGCAAAGTCTAAAATAGTTCATCTTTTTTCATTCCTTTCTCCTTATCCATATCCCCCATGAATGACTGTGTAATCTACATTTTCCTTCCCTATATGTCCATTTAAGTCTCCTCATATGAAAATATTCTCTCTTTGTGGGATTTCTCTTATTAAATCATCTAAGTTTTCACAAAATTGCACTTTAATAGCTTCACTTAATCCTACTTGTGACGCATAAACATTGATCACATTAATAGTTTCCTTTCCTATAACCAATTTAAGAGCTAAGATTCTATCATCTTTTCTACTTACCCCAACAAATTCATCCTTCCAATTAGTTTCTACAATAATACCTACTTCACTGCTTGTTTTATTTTTTCTTGTGTATCAGAATTTAAAACCTGAATTATCTAAAAATTTAGCTTTCTCACCCACCCATCTAGTCTCTTGTTGACATGAAATATTTATCCTTATTCTAATCTTTATATCTACTACTTCCATCGCTTTCCCTGTTAGCATACCTATATTCCAACTTCCAAACATAAGTCGATCACAATTTCTACGACATACTTCCCTATACAGTCTAAAATGTGAGGACTTTTGCCAATTTAGCACTACACCCAAGTCCTTTTGGAGGTGCAGCGGTCCTTGCCAAGATGTCGCATTCGGACCATACGACGAGGACTCTTGCAAATTTAATGCTACAAATAAGTCTTGGAGATGCAGCGGTCCTTGCTAAGACGACGCATTCAAACCAAGCGACGCGTTCCTTAAGGGAAACAACCTAATTTTTGCACAATTTTTCAAATAATCCATATTCATAAGGGTGACTAAGTTTTACGTTGGTCGTTTACCTAACACGACCCTCACCAATTTTTATCTGGGCTTAGGACCGGCATAGGCTGGTTTAAAATTTCCCCTTAAGGTATGATAGGCATACCAAAAAAAATTCCCCTTAAGCCTCCTTCTATTTAATTTAACATTAAAGTTGCAACTCAAAATTTTTGAAAAATAATACATAACCTGTGTAGTTCTCATCTTGTTGTACGTCTCGGCGAGTCTATTGGAGAGACAATTGAGGATGTAATCACGAAAAAAATCTTTGTTGTTGATCCAGTGATCCTCATTTTCTCCTTCTTTAAATTAAGAGACTCAAATTTGGACTGAATAGTGTAGAAAATATTCAAGTACTTCATGCTGAGCTGTGTGTTCCGCTTCCAGACACTGAACTCTGAGTTGAAAAATTTCTCCAACTTGATCATCGGCATAGGAGATGAGAGGTTGCTTCCCTTTGACATTGTGGGTATCTTCCAAGAAACATGGAGCTCCACTAGCAACCTAAAACGTGAGCAGTAAAACAAGAAAGAGATCACCTAAGCATGTTGACGACCAAGTCTTCGGATCCAATCCAAGAAAAATTAGTTGCTTACTCCTCCACTCTGGCTGAAAAACAAATCGCTGAAGACTAGGTCAGATTGACACTTTCAACTAAGGATGGTATGCTCCTCCCAACAAGATTTCTTGCAAATAATGGAAGAAATTCACCCTGCAGGCTACGAGATTTGAATATGGAACGAGAAGATCAACCGTAAGGATGCCTTCCTCCTTTGCAATCTAGATCTATATGCGACGCATGTAACATCACATTTACAACTAGACCCCTAGAAGTGGTTTTGTCATAACAGAACCCTAGGAAACCCAAGAATTGAAGTCTATCGACCAAGATTTCGAGTCACGGGTTGGTCATGCCCGTGACCGACCCGTCACGCCCGTGACCTAGGGCGTGACCCCTTCGACGATCGTCGACCTCAAAAAGACGATCGTCGAGCTCAGAAATTTAAACATGGGTCTGGCATGCCCGTGACCGATCTGTCACGCCCGTGACCTTGAAATGGCATTGAGTGAGCTGAGCTCACTCAACGCCGTAGTCTGGATGGCGTTGAGTGAGCTTAGCTCACTCAATGCCATAAGCTAGACGGCGTTGAGTGCAAAGACTACACTCAACACCATCTTAAGTAGGTTGGATGGCGTTGAGTGAGCTGAGCTCACTCAACGCCATAAGCTAGACGACGTTGAGTGCACAAGCTGCACTCAACGCCATCTTAAGTAGGTTGGATGGCGTTGAGTGAGCTGAGCTCACTCAACGCCATAAACTAGACGGCGTTGAGTGGACAGACTGCACTCAACGCCATCTTATATAGGCTGGATGGCGTTGAGTGAGCAGAGCTCACTCAACGCCATAAGCTAGACGGCGTTGAGTGCACAGACTGCACGCAACGCCACCTTGAGTAGGCTGGATGGCGTTGAGTGAGCAGAGCTCACTCAACGCTATAATCTGGATGGCGTTGAGTGAGCTGAGCTCACTCAACGCCATAGTCTGGGAGGGGCATTCTGGATGGCGTTGAGTGAGCAGAGCTCACTCAACGCCGTATCCGGGATGGCGTTGAGTGAGCAGAGCTCACTCAACGCCGCAGCATGGATGGCGTTGAGTGAGAAGAGCTCACTCAATGCCATTTTACTTGGAACTTTTTTGGCAGGATTTTTGGCTGTGTGTTGGTTCAGTTGAACCGCGTCGGTCTAGGAAGTGGGCCGTTTTCTCTTATTAAGACTTAGTTAAGCCTTAATTTAAATGTTGACCGGTCAAGTATGCCACGTGGACCGACGGTTTTGCAAAGAAGAGCGGTTACGGCCATGGCCGAGAACCTGCTATCATGGCCGTTAATGGCACTTGACGCCTTGGCAGCCCTTCCCCTCCCCTTTTACGGCTGGATTCAACTCCTCTAGGGAAGAGGAGGAGTTTCCAGCCGTTAGCTTGCTGGACAGAGCCGTTTCTAGCCCCCACCACCATGGCTGAGCCAAGCTTTAATGGACCATTAATGGCCATTGAAGTTTTGGCCTTTCCCCTCCTTAACCGAGCTCTTAAACACCATCAGAGGCCCAAGAGGAAGGTTTCCCAGCCTTTACCTGAAGCTTTCGAGCCCTCCCACCGTGCTATTGCAGAAGCCGAGCGGCGCCACCATCGGAAATGGCTTTCCGTCGATCTGCACGCCTCCAGCCCGCGAACAAGGTCCTCCCCTCCTCTCTTTCTACGGGTAGATCTTAGAGCTCTTTAGGATTGATAATCGAGCTCAACGGAGCTCGATCGGGAAGGGCTCCTCTTCCTGGTTTTTCCTGCAACAAATTTTAACTCTCGGGTTCGCCGGATTCCGCCTCTCCGGCGGCCGCGCCGCCGCCCGGCGATGGCCACCACCTCAACGGAGGTGGTGGTGGCGGTGGCCGGCCAGGGAGGAGGCTGGATGGCCGGCGGCAGCATCTAGAATGCACTCCAGGTCGGGCTAATCTCGGCCCTTGGCTGGAGGAAGAAGAAGACCCAGCACTGTTGGATCTGCTTCAAGATTTGTGCTGTTTAATTAATCTTTTTCTTTTATATGAATTTTCTGTACTAGAATATCAGTCACTTTAGAAAATTTATGAAAAATACTTAGAGGCTTTATATGAAGAAATGGTCAACATATAATTTGTATCCCTACGGGTCTTCTTTATTTTAAAATTGATTTAGGTCAACTTGGTCAACTGGTTTGACCAGGGAACCTCTTTTGGTGGGATCTATACCTAGAGCTAGGCAGAGACTAAAAGGTGTGCCCACCCTTCATCCCTTGACTAAAGGATCTGAAATTTGGGCAGAGAGTCTACCCTAGCTACACCTAGGGCTTGTCCAAAAATTGGAATTTTTGGAGAATGTTTTTCTATAGTTTTTAGAAAAATTTAATAATCTTAGGGTAAATTAATTAGATGGCTTAATGACTTCCAAACCCTCCCAAATTTTGGTGAGTGGTCCCTGGGTTCATCATGAGGCTCTGTATAATTTTTCATTTCATTTGGAGATGTTTTAGATTGGAAATGGACAAACCTAAGCTTTGCCCTATTAAGGGATTTTTAGGTCAAAAGTTCACTTTGAGATTGGAGTGGCCAGATCACCTCAAGAGAGGCTGAGATTTTGGCCACTGACTAGGCATGATGCCTAGCACCCTCTCATGGATTTTGAGGTGGATTGGGGTAAATTTGCCCTAGGACCCAAGGTCAAACCCTAAGGATGGTTCTTGGTGGTTTGTGAAGGGCAAGTGGTCAATGACCTGGTTATGATCTGAAACTTGGTAGATAGAATTCTAGGGTAGCTAGAATCCTCTTGTAGAAATCTAAATGGATTTTAAAGTAAATAAGTCCCTCAAAACCCTAACCCTAGTTTAGGGCACAAAACTTGTAGAGATAGAAAATGTCACTAAAACTCACTGAACAGTGATGGGATTTGGGTAGAGTAGTTTTTTAAGGTTAGTACAAGCTCTGGAGATTTTATTATGAATTTAGGATCATTATTTTGGATACTTCATTAACAATTTAGTAGTTTATATTATTTGCTTAGAAATTTATTATGGAGAAAATACTTTCTGAAAATTTATGAACTTTAGGCAAAGGACTTTTTATTATGTTTTAAAGCTCTATGAATTTTTATTGGATTTTTAGAAGTTTAATTTTAAGGCTTGCTTCATTAAGTATTGTTTCCTATGAAAACTTAATTAAATCTATTTTTGTATCTAGAAAGCCTGTAAAATTATGATCTTTGCACAATGACCTTTTATGTACCATATTAATATTCAGTAATTTTTCTATAATTTTATGATGAGTAATTTCAGTACTTCCTTCTTTACATCGGATTAATGAGATTATAATGGATAAATTAATTGGAGGCTAAATACTTTCTGTAAAATCATGAAAATTGGTATTTGATGATACCTTGCTGTTATTTAGTGATCATAATTTTTGAGAGGTCATTACTTGAGAAAATAATGTAGTTCATGTTTAAAATTACCCATAGACAATCTTTTGGGAAAATTAAATAAATATCATATTAATTAGGAAAATTATAAATTTCTGGATTTAGGCTAATTATGTCATGATAGACCTCCAGTAAATTTTATAGGAGATTTGGAAGACAATTTGGAGTACCTCCTCTTGTATACCTCATATAGCTTAGGATGGTCTGCGTTTAGTAAAACAGCTGAAATCATATTAGGCTACATGATGAACTTAGAGGATTTGGGTATTGGGTTAGTGGTTTGGAAATGTGTATGAATGCATCTTCAGTAACCAAGATGAGGTTAGGTTGGTAGGTTGTCGAGTCATAAGAGGTGCTCGGGACCGACGAAAGATCGTCCTTTTCTATGGGAGAGGAAGAGTCTTAACACACTAGGGTTAGATCAAAAGTAATTTGAATGGGATCGGGTAATGAGTAATAACCAACAAAAGTAAGTGCCTTGCGAAAGGGAACGATGAGCTTCAGCTACCATCACAGTTCCTAGTGCCCTTTGAGAGCCCTTCACAGGGAATACCGGGGGCAATCCTGGGCTAACGTAAACCGTAGGAATAATAAACTAAAAGAGCAACTAGAATATCTAGGGTTGCACATTCACACACCTCGGTAGCTAGGGAGGAAGAATAAGTTGGTTTGGTTGCCATTCAGACAGTAGCTTTGAAGGTAGATGCACGGACGAGATAGTCCGGGGAGCCGAGGGCTCGAGGGTTTGAATACAGAATAAGGTGGTGGGTCTTTGGTATTTGATTGTCATTCACACCGACATTGGTACGTTGACTCGGCGGTGTGGGACACTTAGCCAAAGAAAGTCTGGTGGATATAGCCAGCACTAGTACGCAGATACTCTTGGTTGTGTTCTTCTAGGGGCGTACGGAAGGGCTAGGCCCGGTAGTGTGGATACCCGCCTAGGAGTGGGGGGCCCGACTCACTGTCTCCGTTTGTCACTACGGAGGTTCCTGGGAGTGAAGCTAGCTGCCCGAACAGGGGGAAACTAAAGGTCTGTGCGCATAGAGTCGTGTGCGTGAGTTGCACTTGCATGAATCATGGCATAGCATATCACTACACTCATATTTGCATACAACCGACACCCCAACGTATAAATCGGTATGAGACTTTTTATACGATGGGAGCCTTGCAAAAGACCCTTAACTTATAAGTTTGTATGGACATTCATATAAGTTAAGGTTACTTACTTACTTGTTTTCTATTTATCTTCTTATGATTATACTACTTACCACATGTCTACTTTACTACTCACTACCGTAGAACTGCTAGATGCACTCTATTTTAATTAGTTGTTTATACACCATGAACAATTGTTAGACTAGTTCCACTGTCATCCGTTTGATTATTCTCCACCATTGTAGCTTCCCTTTCCTCATCTCCGCTCGGTGCTTAGGAGCCGTGGGGGGAGGGGTAGGGGATGATAGGGCTTAGTCTTTATGACTAATGTTTTTCGAATCACAACATTACAGGAGCTCCGGATGGGAGACAGGGACCAGCACCCAGGGACCAGCACCAGCAGAGTACGGTGCGCATGGAGGTGGGCCAGTCTAGCACCGGAGCACCTGTGACCAGCTCCGTGAGTGTTTAGTATTTTTATAGCTTCCGCGATGAGTGATTTGTAGTGAGGACTCTGATGTACGGGCTCGAGCCCGTTTCTTTATTTCATCTGAACTGTTCTTTTGCAGTACTTTCTATTATTATATATTGATGGACTTGTTGTGATTTCTATTCGTTTATGATTCTGTGGACATGTTTACATTCAGTGTATACTTACTTCTCTCTCCTTGTGATCGAAAAAGACCGGCAGAATTAGCGTTTTGAAAGTTCTAAGTTGTCTACCTAAATCACCTAGAGGGGGGTGAATAGGTGATACGTGCGTCTAATGCGGAATAAAAAATTAGTAACTAGCACAAATAAGTAAGCAAACGATCACACAGACGACAAGAGATTTATAGTGGTTCCCCGATCTTGGGTACCACTTTCCTCACCGATCTAGCAAATCACTAGACTCGGCTACTCCACTATCTCGGATTGCAAACCAATCCTACACCTCGGAATCACGTTCCTACAAAACTCGATCCCAAATGGATCTACACTCGGAAGATAGAACTTCCTACCACTCAGAGATGAATCTCCTACAAGGAAAATTGTTTGAAGAAAAATACAAACAACAAATAGCACAGATCTGGATCTTTGGCTTTGTCTTCTTCGTTGAGAGCTTTCGGCTTGGACAGAAATTGTTGAAGAAGACTTGACAGAAATCCACGGATCTGAAATCTGGAATCACCACGATCGAGTAGATATTAGAGATCGATGAAGCACGAAATGATCGGATGATTCTTCTTGAGTCTGGATCGCTTGAGAACAGGAGATCGGCAGCAGCGGCTGTGAGAACGATGATCCAGAGTTCTTTTTCCAAAGCCAGTAATGGCGGCCGACGGAAAATTAGGTTTTTGGAATTTTCTTTCTTAAGACAAATAATCTCTGTATTCTTTTATGATTGTTGTTAATAGGTCAAATCGGAATGGACCTATTTATAGGCGATCTACAATGGTCATAATAATCTTTAATGATGACACGTGGACCAATCAGAAAAGACTATTTCCAAAATACCCGTTGAAGCTGGACTTAGAAATATTCCAGGAAATCTGAACCAGTATACTCGAGAGAAGAAATATACTCGAGTATAAGAGATCTGCTACTCGAGTAGATAAGGGAGGAATATACTCGAGTACAAAGAAAGAAACTATTCGAGTATCTTAGAGGAACTACTCGAGTATCTTAGAGGAACTACTCGAGTACAACAAAAGACCACTCGAGTATGAGAGAATATACTCGAGTATAAGCACTTAGAAATATTTCTCAGAAAGAAACTTGAAGGACTACTCGAGTATAAGAATTGGAAATACTCGAGTGCAGAGAAGACAAATTACTCGAGTAAACACAAAGGATCCACTCGAGTACCTGAGCAACTACTCGAGTATAAGATAAATCTACTCGAGTCAAAAGACTTAGAAAACAAATCTGAGAGGAGAAACCAGAACTACTCGAGAATAAGATAAATATACTCGAGTACTAAGTCACTTACTCGAGTATATAAAAGAAGGACTCGAGTATGTGGACTTAGACAATTTCAGACTGATCACAGAAGGATCTACTCGAGTATAAAACATATCCTACTCGAGTGACTAACCATCTACTCGAGTATGAGATATCGCTCACTCGAGTAAAAGAAAATCTACTAGAGTATAAGCTTACATACTCGAGTATACAGAGTCTTCTCGAGTATGTTGAATGAACTACTCGAGTACTAAGTCACTTACTCGAGTATATGAGAGATATTACTCAAGTAGGTGGGCTTAGAAAAAAAATCTTCTGAAATAATCTTCAATACTCCAGTCCATAAGTCCAAATGCATGTAGATGAAGTGTATCCCAATAGAGAGGCTATACATGAGTCAACACCTTGGATCACACAATGAGGAATTACATTGCATGGTCCTGTGTTTGGTGACCCATTATAGACTGACATTGGTCTACACTTGGCAATAAGATCCTGCATACATACAACTCAAACATAGCATCAAATACAACTTAATTCATCTTAGTTCAAGGTCTGACTTCCTACAAATCTGAGGTATTGTGGAGACAAATCCCAACACGTTTTGTAGTGGCGGCCTTCCCGTGAGTCGGTGCCACCGCAAAGCGGCAATTCTGGGCTAAGACCCCGGTGGTTGAAAAAGGAAAAAAAGGGGGTCTTACAAGTGGTATCAGAGCAGACCTCGATCGGAAGAGAAGTAGTCCACAAAACCTTGGGCCACCCCCGTGCGAGCTTAGTTTGCGGACAAACTAGCAGCGGAAGTAGTGGTGTGCCCATAAGGGAAATCACATGTGAAAGTCCATCCTACCCCTTTTCTTATATTCCATTCATACGATCTCTAACAAATGGAATCTTCCCATGTAGCCTGCGACGAACCAACATCACAGTAGGGGACACCTCAGGCTCCGAATGTGGTCCCGCCTCCGCCGGCTCCAGCTCCGTTCCAGCATATCGAGATGGGGCAAACACTGACGGCCATTCTGGAGGCCTTCAGAGCTCAGCAAGCCCCGACTCCACAACCAAACCCCGGGGCCAACTGGATGAGTGTCTTCCGGGGAATTTCCCCTCCATCCTACCTGGGGACGGAGTCTGCAGTACGTACGGAGGAATGGTTGGATACCATCTATGAGACGCTTGCGGGGATTCGATGCCCCACTGAGGAGGCAGTTGCTTTGGCAGTCTCCTGCCTGGAGTCACACGGAAAGAGATGGTGGAAATCACAACTGGACACCACTTTTGTGGGTATGGATTGTGCTGATATTACTTGGGAGGAGTTAGAGCAGCACTCCTGGGACATTTCGTACCTCAGTCGGCGAGGGACGAGCTGGAGGATAGATTCCTGCAGTTGAGGCAGGGGAACAGGACGGTGCTGGAGTACTATCAGGAGTTTACTCACCTGTCCCGCTATACAGACGCTTATTAGTTGGACGATGCTGGCTATGCTAGGAGGTATTATAAGTGGCTGCAAGACGACATGAGACAGGCCCTCCTCTTCATCTCAGAGGGGAGTTTGGCCAGGATTCTGGAGATGGCTAAAAAGAGGGAAGCGGATCAGCTTACAGTCAAGAGCCGGATGAGACCGGCTGATGATATAGTGATTGGAGGTCGTAGAGACCGTCCTCGAGGCCAGGTTATTAGGGAGAGAAGGAACGAGGATCAACCTCGTCAGGAGATTGGGCAGGAGCAGAGGAGTCAGGAGGTATGTTTTCTGTGCAATCAGCCGGGGCATATCAAGAGGAACTGCCCTATGAGGCGAGCACCCCCATCAGCACATCAGGGCGCTCCACCTCCCCGACAGTTTGACGGCCGAGGACATGATCGAGGACGAGGATTTCAGGACCGAGGCCACATTCCAGAGAGGGATCAAGTGTATGCTCTAGACCTGACACAGCCCCGGAACCCGGAGCAGGTTATCGCAGGTATGTCAGTACTTTTAAAGTTTTCTTCCTAGGAACTAGTTTTCTAGACATAACCTAGTTAGAAATTAAGAGAAGACAACTATAACCAGAATACTAAGATACTTAATTACCTCAGGCATAGTTTTCATCAGCGGCAAGCCTGCTCACACGCTCTTCGACACCTGCTTCGCACTCGTTTGTGTCAGAAGATTTGTGAAAGGATTGGCAGGCGTGGAGCCGTTCACCGGAAAGATGATGAGGGTGCACATACCCGATGGATCAAAACTAATGACCTCTGCTCATTGCAATCTGGAAGAGGAGATCGGCGGGAAGGTGTTTGAGGCACCAGCGACGATTCTGAAGATGCCAGATTACGATCTGATCCTGGGCATGACTTGGCTGTGCTGGAACCATGCCCAGATTGACTGCGTGGCGAAGAGGATCACCGTGAGGCACGAGGACTCCTTTATTGTTATCGAAGGTTTTATACCAGCACCCCGCATACTATTATCACCTGTGTAGGCCATTAAGGCCCATCTGCAGGGGGAAGAGGCCTATCAGGTCCTTTTTGAGGCGGTCATGGCCAAGGACTCCATTTCAGATATTCCAGTAGTACGAGACTTTGCTGACGTATTTCCGGAGAAGCTACCAGGGCTACCCCCGCACCGAGAGAAGGACTTCCAGATTCAGCTTATACGGGGTCTAAGCTGGTATCCAGAGCTCCCTATCGAATGACCCCAAAGGAGTTGGTGGAATTTCGAAGCCAGCTTCAGAAGTTAGTGGAGGCCGGGTTCGTTCGGCCTAGCTCTTCACCATGGGGAGCTCGGTGTTATTCGTCAAGAAGAAGGACGGAACCCTTCGGCTCTGTATAGATTACCAGGCCCTGAACAGGTTGACAGTCTGGAATACTTATCCCTTGCCAAGGATAGATGAGCTATTTGACCAGCTGGAGGGAGCCCATTGGTTCTCAAAGCTGGATCTGAGGTCGGGGTACTACCAGCTTCGCATTCGGGAGGAGGACATCCCGAAGACGGCCTTCAACATCAGAAATGGTTTGTACGAGTTTACTGTGATGCCTTTCGGTCTCACGAATGCACCCTCCGCATTCATGATCTTGATGAACCGGGTGTTCGAAGAGTATCTAGATGTCTTTGTTATCGTATTCATCGACGACATCCTTATCTATTCAAGGACGGAGGAGGAGCATGCGAGACATCTGGCCTTGACCTTAGAGAAGCTGCAGGAACATAAGATGTATGCCAAGTTCAGCAAGTGCCAGTTCTGGCTAAAGGAGGTGGCCTTTTTGGGCCATGTCATCAGTGGAGCAGGTCTGGCAGTAGATCCGGCGAAGGTCCAGGCAGTACGGGATTGGCCACCACTAAAATCGGCCTCGGATGTTCGAAGTTTCTTGGGACTTGCCGGTTATTACCGGAAGTTCGTAAAGGGGTTCTCTCAGATTTCCCTCCCTCTTACGTCTCTGACGAAGAAGGAGTCCCCATTTATTTGGACACCACGATGCGAATCTGCTTTTCAGGAGCTGAAGGACTGGTTTACCTCGGCTCCCATCCTCGCTCTTCCGTCAGGGAAGGAAGGATTCCAGGTATACACAGATGCTTCCTATCAGGGGATGAGTGCCATTCTGATGCAGAACGGGCACGTAATAGCCTACGCCTCCCGTCAGTTGAAGCAGCATAAGCAGAACTACCCCGTGCATGATTTGGAGATGGGGGCAGTTATTTTTGCTCTAAAGATCTGGCGATACTATCTCTACAGAGTATATTGCGACATCTTATCAGACCACAAGAACTTGAAATACGTAGACACACAGAAGTTAAACATCAGGCAGAGACGCTAGGTGGAGTTTTCTGTCGGACTACCAGTATACCATGCACTACCATCCAGGGAAGACAAACGTGGTGCAGACGCTTTGAGTCGGAGAGCGAGTACGTCAGGAGTAGGCCCGTAGCTGATGGCCTTGGAGTTGGTTAAATCATTCGAGGAGATGCAGATATCACTAGTGTCCGAGGATGGCCCGGAGTAATACATGGAGTACCTGGGATCGATAGTTACAACTGATGATATTCGGGACCGCATCAGAGATGGGCAGAAGCTAGATGTGAGAGCTGAGCCGATATTCCAAGCCTTGGAGGAAGGCACGACAGGAGATTACTCTTTGAGGGATGGTCTCCTGTGTTTTATAGGCAGGGTCTACATACCTGCAGGAGGCCAGATCCGAGAGGATATTATGACGGAAGCTCACTGCAGCCAATACTCGGTGCACCCAGGAATCACCAAGATGGTAAAAGATTTGAAGAGGACGATGTACTGGCCGGGTATGAAGAAGGACATTACGTACTTTGTGACGCACTGCGAGGCCTGCCAACTCGTAAAGGCAGAGTGTAGGAACCCGGCAGGCTTGCTGCAGCCACTTCCGGTGCCGGAATGGAAATTTCAGGATATAGCCATGGACTTCATACATGGGCTACCTCGATCCCGTGCGGGAAATGACTCGATCTGGGTGATAGTGGACAGGCTAACAAAGGTGGCCAGATTCATTCCAGTGGCGAAGGACACCCCAGTTGGTGTATTAGTACGGAGGTTCATTGAGCAGTTTGTGCGTTATCATGGGGTGCCCAAGACTATCGTTTCGGATCGGGATGGCCGGTTCACTTCCAGGGAGTGGAGATCCGTGCAGGCTTACTTAGGCACACGATTGACCTTCAGCACCGCATTCCATCCCCAGACAGATGGGTAGACGGAACGCACCAATCGGACGTTGGAGGACCTCCTGAGGCTATGCATATTGGACCGTGGGGAACCTTGGGAGAAGCTCTTACCATTGGTCGAGTTCTCCTATAACAACAACTACCAGTCCAGCATAGGCATGGCTCCATATGAGGCGTTGTATGGACGAAGGTGCAGGACCTCACTATCATGGGTTCAGGATGAGGATCCACAGGCACTAGGCTCGGAGTTTGTGGGGGATACGGATGCTCAGATTAGATTGATCCGGGACAGGATGTTGGAAGCCCAGAGCAGGCAGGCCAAATACTACGATGCGAGGCATCGTCAGGTGGAGTTCCAGATAGGAGACCGAGTTTTCTTGAAGATACGGCCGATGCACGGAGTCTCGCGGGTTCGCGGGCGGAAGAAGCTCAGTCCGAGATATATGGGGCCTTACAGAATCCTGGAGCGGATCGGCCCCTTGGCTTATAGACTGGAGCTACCGCCGGAGTTAGCGGGATTGCATGACGTCTTCCACGTCTCCTCACTACGAAGGGCTCTACTACGCCCTGAACAGCTGATTTCCTCGGCCGATGGCCCAGTGGCCTCGGATCGGTCAGTCAACTTGGAGCCTGTCAGGATCGATGACACGACAGTGTGGGTCTTGCGACGTAAGAAAGTTCCGTTAGTCAAGGTTTTGTGGAGGAACCACGGTCAGGAGGAGCATACCTGGGAACCGCAGGACCTGATGCGACAAAAGTATCAGGAGCTGTTCAGTCTGGTATACCTCACAACCTCTCAAGATGTTCAATTCATTTTCCATCTTAAACCAGTAGGACTGAAATTTCAAGAATAGGGGCTAATCTTTTGTTTATTGGGGTCTAGACTTTGCCAATTGGGCGAATCGGTCTTAGATTTGAAAATCGCCTTTAACCTCACATAGCAAACATGGCGTCGCGATGTAATCTTTCACTTCTCATGGGATGTTACAAGTTTATTTCTCCCCGATAGGAGCCTCCGTAGGCTTAACCTTGATTTCGAGGACGAAATCTTTGTTTTGTTTATTGGGATTTGTAACATCTCATTTCCAACTAGACCCCTAGAAGTGGTTTTATCATAACAGAACCCTAGGAAACCCAAGAATTGAAGTCTATCGACCAAGATTTCGAGTCACGGGTTGGTAACGCCCGTGACCGACCCGTCACGCCCTTGACCTAGGGCGTGACCCCTTCGACGATCATCGACCTCAGAAAGACGATCGTCGAGCTCAGAAATTTCAACATGGGTCTGGCACGCCCGTGACCGATCCGTCATGCCCGTGACCTTGAAATGGCGTTGAGTGAGCTGAGCTCACTCAACGTCCGTTGAGTCTTAGGATGGCGTTGAGTGCACAGACTGCACTCAACGCCATCTTAAGTAGGTTGGATGGCGTTGAGTGAGCTGAGCTCACTCAACGCCATAAGCTAGACGGCATTGAGTGCACAGACTGCACTCAACGCCATCTTAAGTAGGTTGAATGGCGTTGAGTGAGCTGAGCTCACTCAACGCCATAAGCTAGACGGCGTTGAGTGGACAGACTGCACTCAACGCCATCTTATGTAGGCTAGATGGCGTTGAGTGAGCAGAGCTCACTCAATGCCATAAGCTAGACGGCGTTGATTGCACAGACTGCACTCAACGCCACCTTGAGTAGGCTGGATGGCGTTGAGTGAGCAGAGCTCACTCAACGCCATAATCTGGATGGCATTGAGTGAGCTGAGCTCACTCAACGCCATAGTCTGGGAGGGGCATTCTGGATGGCGTTGAGTGAGCAGAGCTCACTCAACGCCGTATCCGGGATGGTATTGAGTGAGCAGAGCTCACTCAACGCCGCAGCATGAATGGCGTTGAGTGAGCAGAGCTCACTCAACGCCATTTTACTTGGAACTTTTCTGGCAGGATTTTTGGCTGTGTGCTGGTTCAGTTGAACCGCGCCGGTCTAGGAAGTGGGCCGTTTTCTCTTATTAAGACTTAGTTAAGCCTTAATTTAAATGTTGACTGGTCAAGTATGCCACGTGGACCGACGGTTTTGCAAAGAAGAGCGGTTACGGCCATGGCCGAGAACCTGCTATCATGGCCGTTAATGGCACTTGACGCCTTGGCAGCCCTTCCCCTCCCCTTTTACGGCTGGATTCAACTCCTCTAGGGAAGAGGAGGAGTTTCTAGCCGTTAGCTTGCTGGACAGAGCCGTTTCTAGCCCCCACCACCATGGCCGAGCCAAGCTTTAATGGACCATTAATGGCCATTGAAGTTTTGTCCTTTCCCCTCCTTAACCGAGCTCTTAAACACCATCAGAAACCCAAGAGGAAGGTTTCCCAGCCTTTACCTGAAGCTTTCGAGCCCTCCCACCGTGCTATTGCAGAAGCCGAGCGGCGCCACCATCGGAAATGGCTTTCCGTCGATCTGCACTCCTACAGCCCGCGAACAAGGTCCTCCCCTCCTCTCTTTCTACGGGTAAATCTTAGAGCTCTTTAGGATTGATAATCGAGCTCAACGGAGCTCGATCAGGAAGGGCTCCTCTTCCTGGTTTTTCCCGCAACAAATTTTAGCTCTCGGGTTCGCCGGATTCCGCCTCTCCGGCGGCCGCGCCGCCGCCCGGCGATGGCCACCACCTCAACGGAGGTGGTGGTGGCGGTGGCCGGCCAGGGAGGAGGCTGGATGGCCGGCGGCAGCGTCTGGAATGCACTCCAGGTCGAGCTAATCTCGGCCCTTGGCTGGAGGAAGAAGAAGACCCATCACTGTTGGATCTGCTTCAAGATTTGTGCTGTTTAATTAATCTTTTTCTTTTATATGAATTTTCTGTACTACAATATTAATCACTTTAGATAATTTATGAAAAATACTTAGAGGCTTTATATGAAGAAATCGTCAACATATAATTTGTAGCCCTACGGGTCTACTTTATTTTAAAATTAATTTGGGTCAATTTGGTCAACTGGTTTGACCAGGGCACCTCTTTTGGTGGGATCTATACCTAGAGCTATGCAGAGACTAAAAGGTGTGCCCACCCTTCATCCCTTGACCAAATGATCTGAAATTTGGGCAGGGAGTCTACCCTAGCTATACCTAGGGCCTGTCTAAAAATGGGAATTTTTGGAGAATTTTTTTCTATAGTTTTTAGAACAATTTAATAATCTTAGGGTAAATTAATTAGATAGCTTAATGACTTCCAAACCCTCCCAAATTTTGGTGAGTGGTCCCTGGGTTCATCATGAGGCTCTGTATAATTTTTCATATCGTTTGGAGATGTTTTAGATTGGAAATGGACAAACCTAAGCTTTGCCCTATTAAGGGGTTTTTAGGTCAAAAGTGCACTTTGAGATTGGAGTGGCCAGATCACCTCAACAGAGGCTTAGATTTTGGCCACTGACTAGGCATGATGCCTAGCACCCTCTCATGGATTTTGAGGTGGATTGGGGTAAATTTGCCCTAGGACCCAAGGTCAAACCCTAAGGATGGTTCTTGGTGGTTTGTGAAGGGCAAGTGGTCAAATGACCTGGTTATGATCTGAAACTTGGTAGATAGAATTATAGGGTAGCTAGAATCCTCTTGTAGAAATCTAAATGGATTTTAAAGTAAATAAGTCCTTCAAAACCCTAACCCTATTTTAGGGCACAAAACTTGTAGAGATAGAAAATGTCACTAAAACTAATTGAACAGTGATGGGATTTGGGTAGAGTAGTTTTTAATGTTAGTACAAGCTCTGGAGATTTTATTATGAATTTAGGATCATTATTTTGGATACTTCATTAACAATTTAGTAGTTTGTATTATTTGCTTAGAAATTTATTATGGAGAAAATACTTTCTGAAAATTGATGAACTTTAGGAAGAGGACGTTTTATTATGTTTTAAAGCTCTATGAATTTTTATGGGATTTTTAGAAGTTTAATTCTAAGGCTTGCTTCATTAAGTGTTGTTTCCCATGAAAACTTAATTAAATCTATTTTGGTGTCTATCAAGCATTTAAAATTATGATATTTTCACAATGATCTTTTCTGTACCATATTAATATTCATTAATTTTTCTATAATTTTATAATGAGTAATATTTGTACTTCCTTCTTTACATTGGATTAATGGGATTATAATGGATAAATTAATTGGAGGCTAAATACTTTCTGTAAAATTATGAAAATTAGTATTTGATGATACCTTGCTGTTATTTAGTGATAATAATTTTTGGGTGGCCATTACTTGAGAAAATCATGTAGTTCATGTTTAAAATTACCCATGACCAATCTTTTGGGAAAATTAAATAAATATCAGATTAATTAGTAAAATTATAAATTTCTGGATTTAGGCTAATTATATCATGATAGACCTCCAGTAAATTTTATAGGAGATTTGGAAGACAATTTGGAGTACCTCCCCTTGTATACCTCATATAGCTTAGGATGATCTACGTTTAGTAAAATAGCTGAAATCATATTAGGCTACACGATGAACTTAGAGGATTTGGGTATTGGGTTAGTGGTTTGGAAATGTGTATGAATGCATCCTCAATGACCAAGATGAGGTTAGGTTGGTAGGTTGTCGAGTCATAAGAGGTGCTCGGGACCGACGAAAGATCGTCCTTCTCGGTGGGAAAGGAAGAGTCTTAATACAATAGGGCTTAGTCTTTATGACTAATGGTTTTCGAACCACAACATTACAGGAGCTCCGGATGGGAGACAGGGACCAGCAACCCAGGGACCAGCACCAGCGGAGTACGGTGCGCATGGAGGTGGGCCAGTCTAGCACCAGAGCACCTGTGACCAGCTCCGTGAGTGTTTAGTATTTTTATAGCTTCCACGATGAGTGATTTGTAGCGAGGACTCTGATGTACTGGGCTCGAGCCCGTTTCTTTATTTCATCTGAACTCTTCTTTTGCAGTACTTTCTATTATTATATATTGATGGACTTGTTGTGATTTCTATTCGTTTACGATTCTGTGGACATGTTTACATTCAGTGTATACTTACTTCTCTCTCCTTGTGATCGAAAAAGGCCGGCAGAATTGGCGTTTTGTAGTGACGGCCTTCCCGTGAGTCGGTGCCACCGCAAAGCGGCAATTCTGGGCTAAGACCCCGGTGGTTGAAAAAGGAAAAAAAAGGGTCTTACAACGCAGCAAATTTAGAACCTCCTTTTTCCGATTCAGAAACAGAGCACGACGAACTGCTCTAAAAACCTCTCCGGTCGAATGCACAAAGAGAAATAACAACACAAGAACAATAGGAGTACTCCCTATTCCAGATCTGCGACATGGATGGAAGAACAACGGTCCTTTCCCTCGATCTTGAGCGACAACGGAAGAACGATGCTTCTCTGGGATAGATCTGTGAACGACTAGATCACGATTTCTCCAGAGGCGGCGATTGTACACAAAGAAGCGACGGGTAAAACCTTACTCCCGTTCTAGATCCAGCGGCACCTCACGAAGAACCGGAGAAAATGCAAAACCCAGAGCGGCATGATTCTTCTTCTTCCCGACCGGCCACGATCAGGCAGAAAAGAGGAGCGTCGAAAGCTTTGCGATCCCTTCACGGGATTGAGCGACGGCGGGTCCTGGAGCAGCGGCTGTGGACGAGTTGCAACGGGCGATGGGAAATTTTTCTATTTCCAGATCTGGATCAGCGGGCGCAAGAAATCCCGAGCAGGATTAACTTCCTCCTTGCGACGAACTCCAGTGCAAAATTGCGATTTTTCTCGATCGGCAGCAACCAAAGAACACCGAAAATTGGGAGCGGGAGAGACGGCTACGGGAGAGGGGGCTAGGGCGCACGAAACAAAAATTCGAGAATGTTAGTGCGCTCAAAGCATCCCGTGTGGCCGTAAAGTTTGGAACGACCTCCACGTTGCCCCAACAGGAGTATTTATAGGCGTAATCCTAAATCCCCGACGACAGGTTATTGGATGTCATCCGGATCCTAAACTTAACCTGTTAAGCATCTGTCACATCTATTTAATATACCTCAACAATGTATTCATGAGTTGCTAGACTATTGGGAATACAAAAATCAAGTGTGATTATCATATACTAGCAATATGAAATCACATACAATGATTTAGCAAAAATAAATCAAGGTTATATAAATAAGACAAGAGTGATGATTATGGATGAATCGTCAGCCTAAAATCTCCATTCCAAGTACTAAGTAAGAAAATTAGTTACTCATAATATAGAAAAAGGACATTAATAAAACTATCGATTACAATAAGAAGAAATTACATGAAAGAAGGAACTCCTACAGCTCTAATCTCCAAACTCTCCAAATTTTCTCTCAAATTTTTCACAACTTTCTCATTGTTTGGATGGCCTTATATAAAAGAAAATTCAGCCCAACCATTAAAAGTGGGAATGAATATGGCTTGGGGAAATGAAGAGTCAAAGATGGAGGAGGGCTGGGGGAATGGACTTGGTGAGGTGGCATGGAGAGAAGATGTTTGGATTTAAATGTAAGAAAATGGGAGATGAATATTTGATGAGATGTAGAGGATTAAGAGAGCGGCTTACGGTATTTTAAGTGGTTGAATAATGCATGCATGAGATGAGTTGGCATAAGAGAGAAAAGATGACATCCACACGAACTTCATGCAAGGAGCTCCAAAGGTGACCGAGAACTTCATGCAAGAAGTGCATGGGCACATGCAAGATTGCATGCTACGTTGAATAGATCCGACCGAGCTCCACGATGACAAACTTGACTCAAAGAAAAATCTTGGACGCGGCAGCGGGACTTTGCGCAGAAATCCCTCCCCCTCAGGCCTGCATAAACGTATAAAATAGGTATTAATGTAAAGTTATAGCATAAAACATAAAAGAAACATTTTCTTAAATTAAAAATACAAAAATTGTAAAATAATGAGGAAAAATACTATAAGTTTGATTTAATAATTAGGTTAATTTTATGATTATCAGCCACCAGATTTACACCGTTCGAAGTCATGTTTGGTAGAAAGCTGCCTACATTGCTGAGATGTTTAGAAGGTACATCTTCCAATGATGCGACCGATTATATATTACAACGACAAAATCAAATCATGACCCAATCAAAAGAAAACTTATAAAAGGCTCAAATCAAGATGAAAAAAAACCGATTTGAAACGACGAGACCATAACTTCAATGAAGGAGATATGATCCTCCTCAAATTACATCCACACATGCAATCGTCCTTCTTGCGTGCGAGTTTGAGAAAGCTCAGATTAAAATATCACGAGCCCTTTCCGATAACAACAAAAATTGGACCGGTCGCATACGAGTTAAAATTACCATCAGAATCACGCATTCACCCTATATTTCATATTTCCTTATTAAAACCATATAAAGCCGGAAACGAGATATGCATTAAGGACTTGCCTATGCTCAGTAACAGTTAACAACCAATTAACAAACCACTCGCATTTATCATCAAAAGAACAATTTAGGAAAAAAGGGGTACCAAGGCATCAGGTACTCACATAATGGAAAGGGCTTCACCCAGCTGAAAGCACTTGGGAAATTATTCAACCTAATGCGGAAATTATCATAGAAACATAACATCAAAACAAAATAGAAAAAATAGTCACGAACATTAAACATAAATTTGATATAATATTTTTATACATATTCCAAAATAATATATAAT
Source organism: Platanthera zijinensis (assembly GCA_039513925.1). Lineage (NCBI taxonomy): Eukaryota > Viridiplantae > Streptophyta > Magnoliopsida > Asparagales > Orchidaceae > Platanthera > Platanthera zijinensis. The sequence continues at coordinate 3,674,869 of CM077082.1, read as the reverse complement.
TTTCGCTTTTGAATTCAGTTAATAATAATAAAAACATATTTTGAAAACAAGATTCTAAAACTTGTATAAATAGAATATGTGAGAAATAAAATTTTGAATATAATATAAGTTTAGAATCGATCATGAGTAAGCCGTTTGATCACTGCTCTAAAAAGTTGCACCACCCTCCGGCAGGGCTTTCAACCGATGCTCACTTCTTCAAAGTACAACACCCAACTAGATCCCGAAACTCCAATGTGCACGGACACCGAAAAAGCATAAAGCACCTGAACTCCCATTTGATGAAGCAAATGTGAAGACAATGAAATCACTGTGAAGACAACTGAAAATCTTAGAGCATACCCAAAACAAATAAAAAAATCTCCTAAAATAAGAGACTTGAAAACGACAAGAATTTCTGTGTAATAAATTCAATGGTTATAATTAGTAAGTTTTAATCGTGCAGGTGAACGTTGAAGTTCCAGCGTATAGGAGTAATAGCGAGAAAATGTGCCTCGCAAATGAACACGCAAAAACCGACAGTCAAGTCGACGCAGGGTTTGTCGGCTTCTTGTCGACATGCATTGATACCTTATCAACGCAACAAGTCGACGGAATGTTAGTCGATACATGCGTTGAGAGCTATTCGACGCAACGTCGGGACAAAGTTAAAGCGTCGAGAGTTATTCGACGCAACGTCGAGACAAAGCTAAAGCATCAAGAGCTATTTGATGCAATGTTGAGAAAGAGCTAAAGCGTCGAGAGCTATTAGACGCAACGTCGAGATCAATTCAACATAATCGACGTAAGGAAGATTCCACGCGTTCTTGTTGACAAATGCTTCAAATACTTATCGATGCAACTTAAAAATTTAGGATTCAACAATGCCAAAACTATTTTGCACAAAAATACAATTCAATTTAATTATTCCACAAATCCAAAATCTGAATCCGGTCCGGTGCGGCGCGCGCGTGCGCGCATGTAATTCAGTGTTCCTCCTTATGTTATTTTGAACAAATAAAGAGTGAAACATTTTATATACTCATTCACATATGAGGTGTTAGACAATGTGGGACTAAGAGATCATCCTTTCCATTATGAAAGTTTTCCTCCAAAAATTTGATTTCCCACCATTTTGATTTATGGAGTTTTCCCTTCAAAATGAGGAGCTCAAACACCAAACACTATTAAGCTATAATAAAACATTGAATTTATAATGTTTTATACATTAAATTTCTAATAATCCTCCATAAAAGCGAAAACCAAAAGACGAACTTCATAAATTTGATATTACTAATAATAAATAAAATCAAATACAAATTTACTTCATTAAGTTGTATCTAATGCAATGAGTATAAGTTGAATTGTTACCTTGAACCCATACTTAAAACTTTTTTCTCTATCGAAGAGTATAATATGCCAGAGACTTTGAATTATAAACTTTTGACCGTTAAATTAGATAAGCACACACAAAATTGATTGTTCCTTGGTTATGTTGGTGGGCGTGTTTTCATGAGGGTTATTAGGGTGCAGCCCGGATCCCAAAGTCGCGGCCTCACGTCTATCCCCATATTGGTGGTGCATCAAGAGATATTTGTAACCAATATCTCGCAAATATATATGTCTTTGACAACCATTAAGAACTTACAGTTCATCCTAACCTGTTACGTAGAGCACAACATCATAAGAATGAGGAGAAAGTTTTCTATCCCTTAAATTTGTACTCCTAACTACTCCACATTAACGGCTTCTTTCTACCACATTGAACCCAATTCATGGGACCTCCAATCACATGGGTTGGATATCCATCGTTGACATCAAATCATGTGAGCTTAAACCTCATTCCCCTCGATGACAACAAAATCTCCCTTCGAGACAATTCCTTGGTAAGATTATCAATCTGATTCAATTCTGACTTTACATAGTTGAGTGATATCACTTCTTTTTTTCTTTGCTTCACTGATTTGTACCTTATTCTCGTAAACTTATTCATCTTGAAATTAGTACAATTAGAAGTAGTTAAATCTAGAAAAGATTTATTAACAGGTATTGGATTTTCTAACTAAAGGAATTTCAACAAGTAAATTCTGAAGTCATTCAGATTCAACACATGTTATGTCTAAATCTATAAGCTCTGATTTCATGGTACTTCTAAAAATAACAGTGCCATTTCCGTTAAATTTCTCGGGTTTGATCCTGACAAAATCCTCATATCTAGTTGTCATCACAGTTTTCTGGAATTTAAAATACAAATAATAAATTATTGTACATATAAAGATAAAAGCAGAGATAATTAATTTGATTATTTGATTTAATTTTTCTTGTTATTCTTGGACTTCCCAAGGAATAACCAATGATGGGCTCTCACTAGTACTAGGCGGTTTGTGAGATGATAACCCAACACATTCTTTTCATAAGAGATTATATGATGTGGATCTACAACTTCTTTAGATTGATAGAATATTTTTATCCATATTCCAAAATAATATATAATTTTAGCTTTTGTATTTAGCTAATAATAATAAACAAATCTTGAAAACAAGATTCTAAAACTTGTATAAACAGAAGGGGTGTAAAATAAATTTTAGAATATAATATAAGTTTAGAATCGAGCATGGGTAAGGCGTGTGATCACTTCCCTAAAAAAGTTGCACCACCCTCCAACAGAGCTTCCAACTGATGCTCACTTCTCCAATGTACAACACCCGATTAGATCTCAAAACTTCGATGTTCGCGGACACCGAAGAAGCATAGATCACCCAAACTTCCACTTGATGAAGCAAATATGAAGACAATGAAATCATGGTGAAGACAACTAAAAATCTGAGAGCATACCCAAAACAAATCGGGAAATATCCTAAAATAGGAGACTCAAAAACGGCAAGAATTTTTGTGTAATAATTTCAACGGTTATAATTAGTAAGTTTTAATCGTGTAGGTGAACATTGAGATTCCAACGTATAGGAATAATAAAGAGAAAATGCGCATCGAAAATGAACGCGCAAAAACCGACAATCAAGTCGACGTAGGGTGCGTCAACTTCTTTGTCGACGTGCATTGATACCTTATCGACGCAACAAGTCGATAGAACGCTAGTCGATACATGCTTTGAGAGCTAATGGACGCAACGTCGAGACAGAGCTAAAGCGTCAAGAGCTATTCGACGCAACGTCGAGACTGAGCTAAAGCGTTGAGAGCTATTCGACACAACGTTGAGAGCTATTTGACGCAACATCGAGACAGAGCTAAAGCATTGAGAGCTATTCAATACAATGTCGAGATCAATTCGACGTAGTCGATGCAAGGAAGATTCTATGCGTTCTTATTGACACATGCGTCGATTACTTATCGACGCAACTTAAAAATTTAGGATTCAACAATGCTAAAACTATTTTGCACAAAAATACAATTTAATTCAATTATTTCCCAAATCCCACATCCCAAATCCTGATCCAGTCTAGCACGGTGCAGTGCGTGCACGCGCGTGCGTGTGGTTCATAGTTTCTCCTTATGTTCTTTTGAACAAATAAGGAGTGAAATACTTTATATACTCACTCTCATGTGAGGTGCTATGCAATGTGGGACTAAGAGACCATCCTTTCAATTACTAATGTTTCCCTCCAAAAATTTGATTTCCTGGCATTTTGGTTTTGGAGCTTTTCCATCAAAATGAGGAGCCCAAACACCAAACATCATTAGACTCCAATAAAACATTTAATTTATAATGTTTTATACATTAAATTTCTAACAATATTATCAACTCAACATCAACCACCACCACAAACACACACTCAGATCTAATCTCTACTTTGGCGGATAAGGATGGCTGGACCAACATCAGGGAAACCAAAGCTTCACCTGTCCTTACGGTACTATCCACATTTGATACACGAAGGCCGCGAGCAATAATCTTCAAAAGACAAAGGAAAGAGTCAGTTGAACCCATCAACACATTTATTACTACCAAGGCAAGGAAGAGAATTACCCATAATTTGGCAAAGCAAATTCCGAAGATTCCAAAGAAGCATCACACCGTGTTCACCTGGAGGAAGACAAGTAACTATAGTGAAAGGAAGGATGAGGAGCCGTTAAGAAAAGTACCCGAAGACTCTAGGCATTGGCAATGAGGAAAGATGGCTAGGGGAAACCCAGGTAGGAAGACAATTATGACTAATAAAGACAACTTCGAGGACGAAGTTGAAAGTGAAGAAGGGATGAATTGTTACGATTATTAAATGTTTTTTCTGTAAATGTACCATTGGATGTTTTTTGTAGCCGTTACAGGGCTTCTTGGGTGCTGTTTTGGGTATATATATTACCCAATAGTTGTTTGGGGGAGTTATCGGTGAACTGATGTATTTCTTTTATTTTTAATTCTAGCATACTGTCTTGTCTTTTTCTCCTTTTTATGTCTTCTCCTCCTCCCGACAGAACCCCTAACTATGTGTTTCAGCATCTCTTCAACGTCTAATGCCGCCCCTCATTTTTGTTTCTCATTTATTTTTTTAGGTTTTCCAGCACCTTCTTGTCGCCGCCGCCGCCCGGAGTTTTCAGAACAGCTGCCAGTATATCTTCTATCCCCATTGCTTATCTTAAGCATCGTGTTCAGATATGCATCCTCTCATTTCCTTCATGTTTTTTTTTGAATTTTTGTAGGGTTTTCTAGTTGAAAATTAAACATTTTTAAATTTCGTACATGTTTTTGTTCATTTTTGAGAATATGTATTCAAGTTGAATGATATGTGATCTTCATTGCTATAACAGAGTTGACTCATGCAAACTGTCATTTCAGCTATGTTTGAATGATAAAATTTAGCTTTTGTTTGAATGATATATATTTAGTTTTGAGTATATTTTATTTTATGAATTAATAGAGGAAAAAATATAAATAAAATCAAATTTTTTTTTAAAAAAAATATCTGCAAATATTCCTCCAACTAAATATCTATTACAAAGGTTCTTTAATTATTCATTAGGATATTTCAAATATTATTATTTCAACTCTGACTCCGAGACATCGTCGTTTTCTTCAAGTGATTACCCCCGCCATGCTCTGTTTTCTCTGAACTCTTACCGCCTCAACGTCATCGCCGCTTCCCAGTACGAATAGGGCAACTTTCTCAGCCATTCGTAGATCCATATACTTTCGAGCACTTCGTCGTCGCCTCCAGCGAAGAAACGAAGACGAAGCAATCAAGGAAGAGATACAGACATGGGAAAAGGGAGAACAGTAATGGAGGTTGGGGCGGATGGAATCGCTCTCATAACAATCGAAAACCCTCCCGTCAACGCCCTCTCACCTCACGGTACTTACTTCTCAACCCCTTTTCGTCGTCTTCAAGCTATTTCTGCTGCAGTCCAGAATCCCTTTTCTGAGCGATGGTTTCTCTTCTTCTTTTGGCCCTTTTACTGTTTGATGTAGCAATATCCAATATATGATTTCGCGTCCTCCGATCATTTGTTTCTTGCGGCGGGGTTTAGGGTTTTGCCTGATGTTGATCAAACATTTCGTTTGAACTTGTAATTTTATTGAGCTCCCTTGGGTGGATCGAAGGTTTTTATGATTTTTAAAAGTTTAATTGGGAAGCATGGTTATGTGCACATAAATCAAAATGGATTCTTGGGTCTGCCTTCTATGATGTATTTGAGGGCATGATTCCGCAACAAACGTGACGGTATAGGGGGTCACTATTTCAGTGGTATCTGTGAGCAGCCACTTTGTGCATTTATTGTCATAGGTTAGGTCTTTCTCCTCTGAGAGAAGTCACTTTGTGCATAGTGCCAACGGTTAGGTCTGTTTCCAATCTTCCCACGCCTATACCCCCAATGATTGAGGACTATATGAGTTCTGTTGTTGTTGGGATGCACATTGTGTATGATCCCTAGGGAGCTCGATATAGTAGACCAAACTAGTAATATTCATATTGGGAACTCTTATCTATATGCTCTTATTGCTGGGAAATACACGCAGAAGCAGATCTACTTCTCCTAAAGTTGTCAAGGCGAGTCAAATTCAGCGATCCAGTTGCGTCGACATTCAGAGGTTGAGCCCGAGCAGGGACGTCGACTGGAGCAGGTCGGGTGACGCCTCAGGTCCTTGAGGTGGTGCTCCGTGCAGACTGGTGCTTCCTGCAAACCATACTACGTGCATTGTTATCCAGTGCAGATGATGCTTTGTACAGAGAGTGTTTCATGCAGGTGATGACACCGGATCCCGAACCAAGGTGGTGATTGCTGGTTTGGTTCAGATTCAGTTCAGTCCGGTTCCTGTTTTTGGAATTTATTTCCTTCCCAAATTGGTATATGCAGAGGAGCCTAAGTAAATGAGAATTAAAAAGGAAAAAAACAATATGGTAAAAAACAATATGGTTTTTCATTTTTGAGAGATCCGTGGGTTGCTAAAAATAAAAGGGAAATAATATTTTCCTTTTTGGGCATGCACACATGTATTAAATACCACATCATTGTGGTCTTGAGGAAGTGATTGCACCGTCTGTGAAGATAAAATAGAGGAGCCGCCTGAGTGTGTTCTGCCGATCAAGAGAAAGACCGCTGCCTCTCTCTCACTTCTCTCTCTCTCGCTCGATCACTCAGAGGGGCCACCGGCCTTGAGTGTTGTCGCCGATCTTAGAGGAGACATCCGCTGGCGTTGAGAGATGGTGTCGCCGCCGGGCTTGGTAGAGTTTTTCGCCGGCGTTGCAGTGGATGTTCTTTAAAGTTGAGAGGTGCGGTGTCGATGGCGTGCGCGGGTGCAGTTAGCCTCGACGATGGTTTCTCTCCGGTCAGGGGCGGAACTAGGATTTTTGCACCGCCCGGGTGCAATAGTATTTTTTTGCCCTAAGTCAAAAAAATAAATTAAAATCTAAGCAAACACAATTTTAAAGAACTACACCCTCTTTCATTAACCCTAAATCAAAAATTTGAAAAATGCCAGCAATCGAGTATTTACAACTCTATGATTTTATTTAAATATAAGGAATCATTCCGATTTCAGATAAATTTTAGACTTCATCATCACCAACAGAACTGATTTCATCTAGCTGGAGATTGGAGAGGGAAGGGAAATAGTAATGAATGGTGAAGAGCACTTACAGAGTTAGTAGACGACTTAAATCTGAAGAACAGAAGAAGGAAAACAATAGAATCGAATGGTCCACTGGAGAAGGCTTCTTCTCAGAATCGCGGTGAAGACTTAGAGGAGTTTTCTGAAAATGGCTAGGGCGGAGAAATAGGAAATGCCATAAAAAGCTTTTCTCGCAAATGGAACTAAGCGGCAGTTGTCAGTGTCCTTTCACCCTCTGCGCAGCAGGTATGCTAGCGTCCTTTCTCTCCTTTCAACCTCTGCACAGCGGGAAAAGAATGCCTAGATATGTCTGTCAAGGAAGACTTTTTCACACAAATGAAACCAATTAAGCCAGAAGCCTCTGCCAACCGCAACCCAAGGAAGACTTTTTCCAAAAACACGCCTTGGCACGTGCTCGGGCGTGTCTCTACTTAGTTCCGCCCGTGTCTCCTGTAATGACCTGAAATAAAAATCCGTATAAATATTTTGAATTATATCCTCGATGATGAAAAGACACATTAAAATTTTGATGAATTAATTTTTCCTTTTTTGTTTCATTTTATTTGATTATGTATTACATTTGCTTTAAGTTCTTTTGAGTGTGGACTTGAGTAATGAGCTTGCTGCCCTTTTGAGATGGGCTTGACAAAAAAAAAGACTGGCCTTTTTATGGTTGCTGGTTGTTTTTATTTATTGTGGACTGATGTTGGGCTGGCATAGTGGGCTGATTAATTGGTTGCTGGTTGTGTTGTGCTGGCTGAATAAGGGCTGGCTGGATGGCATGTTGGATTCGGGTATAACACCTGGAACGGTGCTTTGACACGATATTACCGCTTAGCCGCTTAGCCCACTGTTATAAAATGAGCCCAGGCTGTTTCATCTCCCGCACTGCTTTCCCGTCGCCTTCCTGCTTCTGCGATTTCCCGACAATTTCTCCATCTTGCTGCTCTGTGCTAACAGAGGAAAGCTTCTCCATATTCTACTTCATCTCTTTTCTCTGTGCCGAGCTAGCAGTGCCGTCGCTGTCGTGTTCTCGTGCCGACGCTGCTTCGTCTCTGCCGTAACCGTGCCGTCGATTCTTCTAGGCCGACGGCTCTGCTGTGCCAAATCGAGCTGCTGATTTAGGGTTACTGCCGCTCCCGAGCTGCTGCCTCCCTGCTGCTGCTTCCAAGCCACTGCATCCTTCTTCCCCTTGGCTGGTTTGGTTTATTTCCTCTCTATTTACTTTTGGAATGTTTTGAGTATAGCTGATTTTGGGGACTGATATGGGCTGAATAGCAAATTTGACAAGGGGTGGTTTACCCAATTATTTAGGCTTTGCTGGACAGAAATTTGGAGAGGACGGATGTCCATTTAGGGGCTGGTTTAGTCCATTTTGAGGCTTATTTATAGCTGTTCGGCAAAGTTTTTATGTGATTTAACATTTTTGACGTTTTCCGATTTCCGATGTTTTTAGCAACTGTAAATCCTTTATGTACACGATTAGAATGAGACGCAACCCAGTAAAATGAAATGAGTGCTATTATATGGTTTCCGCAACCAAGACCGAATTGGAAGAAACTGAGGATGACGTCACAAGACAATCGTGATAAAAATGCAAATAAATGTGTGGATAAAGACAAAGCTGTGGTGAGTATTTTATTTCTGAGAATTATATTTATTCAAGTATTTCAGTATTTTTCCTATTTTTCTTTTAAAGAAACATTGTCTGTGCATATGAGTAACGCAATGATATAAATATCACCAAAAAGAAATGTGGACGAGGGAATAACTATCTGAGGGGATGTTTTAAATACATTTTTTCTTTTATATCAAGAACAAAATAATAAAATTTGGCATAAGAAAATGCAAAAGTTTCGAATCCTATGATGTAGAGGAATCTACAGATGGATTCACCAGTAGGGGTGAGCCTACGAAAAGCCCTTAAGTGGGAAGCCCTTAAGTGGGTGGAGGCCAAAAGATGCATAACCAAAACATTTCCTATTATATGTAATTAAATACTAAAGGGTTTAAGGGTTCGTATTATTATATAATTTTTGAACATTTTGATTTATTGGAATGTAAGCATATTGCTATCTCCCATTTTCCTGCTTGTATAACTGTTTCACGAAATACTGTTCTCACATAGTCATAATTTTTATGACTAACCCATTGTGGACCTATTTTTTTAGGCAACACGAACGTCTCTCAGTGCTCCAAGAGGATTCCTCCAAAAGAACTAGCGAAGGTATGACTAAAGATCTTCGTAGGCATTGGAGAAGTTCACATAAAGCATAAAGACTCCTGTAGAGATCCGTACTGTGACTTCTGTATTGAATACAAGTTGTACTAATGTATTTCTTTTCTTTTATCAAATGTTGTAACAATAATAAATGACAGAATAAAATGCTGGTGTTTCTGTTCTTTGTACTGCGGTAATATGCTGTCACTCTTTTTATTCAAAACTGTTGTCCGATCCTTGAATCATTTGAAGAACCCGGAAATTGGGACTCTACAAATTGGTATCAGAGGGATGTTTTCAATAAATTGTGTCACAGATAGTACAAAAACATTACACGAATAAACCGCTAAGCATAAACCTTTCCTTATATAGGAACCCATTCGAGTATATTCCAGTCGACGCCGACAGACGAATCGCGACGAACACGAAGTGCAAGGAGGAACACGATCTGAAGAAAGTGATAATGGACATCAACAATGTCCCTAAAATATGGTGCAAGCACTGGCGGAAGCTCTGAGAATGGTTTTCTCTATACTAGCTACGTTAGGACCTACGATTCCCCAAGCAGACCCAAATCCACAACAACCTGAACAAAACCCAAGAAACCCTTCTCCTCCCCCTCCCGTAGCTGTAACACCTGCTCTTCACTATCGTCAAATGGACTACGACCTTAAGCAATTTATGGAATTGAAACCACCGACCTTCATAGGAGACTTGTCTCCTTTAGAAACGGAAGATTGGATACTCCGTATCGAAACCATATTCCAAGTCATGCGCTGTCTAGAGGATCGGAAGGTTGAGTTCGCATCATTCTTGCTTGAAGGCGCATCGAAACGTTGGTGGAACAATATAGTTACGACAAAGTTTGCCAGACGTAGAATTATAACGTGGGCAAACTTCCTCCAGGAATTCACCAACTGGTTCGTACCCCAATCCGAGAAACGAGTCCTGCACGACAAATTCTTGCGTCTCGTTCAGGGTTCAAAGACTGTTCTTCAATACGAGGCAGAATTTTCCAACTTGACGTATTATGCCGATTCCCTTGTAACAACCGAAGAAGATCGATGCCGTGAATTTCAACAAGGTTTACAAGACGACATCCGTAATTTACTCGTACCTCTAGACATCCTAGAGTACGGTAAATTAGTCGAACAAGCGCGACTCGTGGAAATAGATCAAGAAAAATTGCAAAAATATAAGGATAGCGGAAAAAGAAAACTGACAGAGATGTCAACTCAAAGCGAAGTCCAAGGCAGAGATGCAAAATCAATTCAGACTGGCCCGTCAACCAGTAATGCGTCGCAACCAACTGTGCCAAAATGTGCTAAGTGTGGTCGTACTCACAAAGGAGAATGCCTCAGCGGTTTATGTTTTCACTGCCGTCAACCTGGACACGTTAAGAGAAACTGCCCAAAGTTGACAAACAGACCTCTCCTTCCAACGCTGCAACAATTATATCAGATGTATGCAGAATCGTTTGCATCTGCACCAGTACCCACTCCAGTACTTGCACCTGCACCTACTCCGATACCTGCTCCAACTCCACCTCAAGAAGGCCCAGCTGATCGATTAACTTTTCCCCGGGCTTACACCTATGGGAAATAAGTTGTATTTACTGCTTTTCTTGATAGATAAATAAATAGTGAAGTGTTTATTTTTCGTTTTCGGGGACGAAAACTCCTAAAGGAGGGGAGGATTTGTAATGACCTGAAATAAAAATCCGTATAAATATTTTGAATTATATCCCCGATGATGAAAAGACACATTAAAATTTTGATGAATTAATTTTTCACTTTTTGTTTCATTTTGTTTGATTATGTATTACTTTTGCTTTAAGTTGTTTGAGTGTGGACTTGAGTAATGAGCTTGCTGCCCTTTTGAGATGGGCTTGACAAAAAAAAGGACTGGCCTTTTTATGGTTGCTGGCTGTTTTTATTTATTGTGGACTGATGTTGGGCTGACATAGTGGGTTGATTAATTGGTTGCTGGTTATGTGTGCTGGCTGAATAAGGGCTGGCTGGATGGCATGTTGGATTCGGGTATAACACCTGGAACGGTGCTTTGGCACGATATTACCGCTTAGCCACTTAGTCCACTGTTATAAAATGAGCCCAGGCCGTTTCTTCTCCCACACTGCTTTCCCGTCGCCTTCCCGCTTATGCGATTTCCCGGCGATTTCTCCTTCTTGCTGCTCTGTGCTAATAGAAGAAAGCTTCTCCATCTTCTTCTCCTTCTTCTCCTTCATCTCTTTTCTCTGTGCCGAGCTAGCGGTACCGTCGCTGTCGTGTTCCCGTGCCGACGCTGCTTCGTCTCTGTCGCAGTTGTGCCGCTGATTCTTCTAGGTCGACGGCTCTGCTGTGCCAAATCGAGCTGCTGATTTAGGGTTACTGCCGCTCCCGAGCTGCTGCCTCCCTGCTGCTGCTTCCAAGCCACTGCATCCTTCTTCCCCTTGGCTGGTTTCGTTTATTTCCTCTCTCTTTACTTTTGGACTGTTTTGAGTATAGCTGATTTTGGGGGCTGATATGGGCTGAATAACAAATTTGACAAGGGGTAGTTTACCCAATTATTTAGGCTTTGCTGGGCAAAAATTTGGAGAGGACGGATGTCCATTTAGGGGCTGGTTTAGTCCATTTTGAGGCTTATGTATAGCTGTCCAACAAAGTTTTTATGTGATTTAACATTTTTGACGTTTTTCGATTTCCGATGTTTTTAGCAACTGCAAATCCTTTATGTACACAATTAGAATGAGACGCAACCCAGTATATTGAAATGAGTGTCATTACAGTGGTTTTCGCAACCAAGACCGAATTGGAAGAAACTGAGGATGGCGTCACAAGACAATCGCGATAACAATGCAAATAAAGGTGTGGATAAAGGCAAAGCTGTGGTGAGTATTTTATTTCTGGAAATTATATTTATTCAAGTATTTTAGTATTTTTCCTATTTTTCTTTTAAAGAAACATTGTCTGTGCATATGAGTAACACAATGATATAAATATCGCCAAAAAGAAATGTGGGCGAAGGAATAACTATCTGAGGGGATGTTTTAAACACATTTTTTCTTTTATATCAAGAATAGAATAATAAAATTTGGCATAAGGAAATGCAAAGGTTTCGAATCTTATGATATAGAGGAATCTACGGATGGATTCACCAGTAGGGGTGAGTCTACGGAAAGCCCTTAAGTGGGAAGCCCTTAAGTGGGTGGAGGCCAAAAGATGCATAACCAAAACATTTCCTATTATATGTAATTAAACAGTAAATGGTTTAAGAGTTCATATTATTATATAATTTTTGAATATTTTGATTTATTGGAATGTAAGCATATTGCTATCTCCCATTTTCCTGCATGTATAACTGTTTCATGAAATACTGTTCTCACATAGTCATAATTTTTATGACTAACTTATTGTGGACCTATTTTTTTGTTTAGGCAACAAGAGCGTCTCCCAGTATTCCTAAGAGGATTCCTCCAGAAGAATTAGCGAAGGTATGGCTAAAGATCTTCGTAGGCATTGGAGAAGTTCGCATAAAACATAAGGACTCCTGTAGAGATCCGTACTGTGACTTCTGTATTGAATACAAGTAGTACTCATGTATTTCTTTTCTTTTATCAAATGTTGTAACAATAATAAATGACGGAATAAAATGCTGGTGTTTCTATTCTTTGTACTGTGGTAATATGTTGTGACTCTTTTTATTCAAAACTGTTGTCCGATCCTTGAATCATTTGAAGAACCTGGAAATTGGGTCTCTACATCTCCGGTGGCGGCGTTGTTCTCTGGTGGTAGTGCGGTTGAACGTCGGACATCGACGTTGAAGGTTCCAGTAAACCTTGTGCGTCCGCGAGCCGGATTGTAGTCCAGATTCAGATTTTGCCTCAGATAGTGTGTGTTCGGAGCATCCGCGGCGTACTCGCCGAACGGTCATTTTTCTCCTGTTTTCCCTTGTATTTGAATTTATATTTTCATTATATAAATTGTGTGGCTATTTTTTGTGTTCTTGATTATCTGCAATCTTTATAGCTGTACCTATTTGTACCGAATTTTACAACATGAACATGAGGGTTAAATTGTCATTCGTTAACGCCCACCTAAGGAACTTCATCCACTTTTATGTTCAAACAGATGATGTTTGTTAGGTGATCCTTAACGAATGACAGTTTAACTCATGCGTTTACGACCACCGCCGCCGTGCCAAACGGAGCCTAATATATCGATCGTTGATAGAAGTGATCATCTCTAACACATGATGATCCATCATCATGATCCCCCAACTAGTGTGAGATGCAGTACTTCCTTGGATCTTTGACCTCAATGAGCACCAATGCCCCCTTCCTCTTGTAGACAAAAAAAAAGAAGGCAAACGAATGATGAAAACCTATTTCTTCTACCACACATGAATGAGAGGAAGCACCTCTCATTGTGGGTCTTCTCCATAAGCGACAATCACTGACTTCGAGAAATTTCTCTCTCCAATATGCTTGCGACATGGGCTTGTGATTGGCCTGGGGTGGAGGACTCTCATGGTCTTGTGGTTGTTTTCGGGATTAGTTATTTGGGCTTTGGCTTAACCTCTCCCATCAACAACTCATGAGCTATGAAGCTCTAATAGTAAATTGGGTCAGAAGAACTGGTCCAAGTTTATAAACTAGCAAACCAATTTTAACCATCATCACATTGGTTCAAATTTTTCAGTGATCACACAAACACACAAGCACACAAGCACCCATCTTCCATCAACACGTTGCAAGCTTTCAGAAGTGAAAATTTATCTATCATTATGATTCATACACTGATTGTGTCACATCCTGAGACGGGGAAGTGAAAATTTATCTATCATTGTGATTCATACACTTATTGATTGTGTCACATCCTGAGACGGGAACGAAAGAGCAAGTTAAGAGTCTTTTACTCGCATAAATTTAAGCAAGCAAGATTTTATATAAATTTCATCAATGCGTGCAAAATAAATTGCAAATTAATTAAATATTGCGCAGCTGAATATTTTTTCGTCACTTTTCTTAGTCGTTTTTGCCTACAAAATCCAATAAAGTTGGCCCCACTTAAAATATTATAAAAATGAGCTTCAAATGTAGTAATATTCTTCTTGTCTCATTTCCATTTTTAATTAGAGAAAATGTTTGGATTAGCTCCCATCAAGTTGAGGCAGTTTTCCCTCAACCGCCGTTTACGTACTTCATATTCTAGCATTCTAGCTTTATATGGATTAAAATCCACGTAGTTCTAACATGTTTCATGTGTTGCTTTTTCAAACCATCCATCATGTGAGTTGCCATAAAGTAGAACTTGTAGGTCATCTAATATTTTTCGAAAATGCACTATATTTATTCCACGAAGACACAATATTCCAAATAAGGCACATTAAGGCATAATATTCATCCACTAAAGGCACATTTATTTGATAACCACACATTGATTTAATGAGGGCACGTAATTCTTCCCACTAAGGCACATAATTCCCACTGAGTCACATTCTTTTAGCTTTAGTTGCCTGGAGAATACTCAAGACCATCCATAAATTTTTGTTCCATTTATAGGCACCAAGTGTAATGGCTCTCTAGACCGTCACAATTTAAATACTTAACATTATCAAAGACACCGTGTTGTTAGATTTTGTTTTCATCACAGCGGAAACCCACAAAGCAAATTATATAGAATACCAAAAGCCTTTTGATATGTAGAACAACCTACAACAATATATATGTATATAATGTACATGGCGAACTTTGTATAATGTCTGACAACATTCATACAATTACATATCTAATATTTACATAATCAAACAAAATATCACACAAGATTAGAGATGCCCAAATTCACTAGTACTACCCATGAACTTTACAAATCTTGTCCCCAAAAGACTCTCTTCTCACCACTAGACCATCTAACTCAAGAACCAAACCAAACTAATACTATCACACAGGCAGTTCTCATCCTGAAAGGTCTTCCAATGACGTTTCATAAACTTGGTCATGACAATTATTATTTTAAGCTACAACGGGTACTTTTCCTCTCCTAACATCTACTTTCCCATTTTCGATAACCTGTTAGACACCTCTCCTTCCTTGTCCTAAGATGATAAAGGTTAAAACTCGTGAGTCATACATACTCGGTGAATTTAATGTCTTTAGCGACTTGTAACACTCATTCTTAGTTTAACATCAATTCATAAGCCTGATCGACACTTGTGATATGAAGCAAACTAAGCAACAATACATAATCGATAGAAAGCAGGTAATACCTTCACGATGACCCATAGTGTTTATATATTGAGGGTGAGAGCTCTCATTTAGGGGCATTGAAGATTGGAGCTTAGAAGCCTAATCTTTTATCATTTCGGTGTCGAAGCTGAGCCAGGGTGTGAAGCCTTGGTCCCCCTCCTATCCCTCCTTGGCGTGAAGCTTTGTTTTCCCCTCCTCCCTTCTTCTTTGGCCGGCTATAGCTACCCCACCTCCTCATCCCACTTAAACAACCGACCACCACTATTCCACCCCACTTCATTTCACTGCCGACCCCATTTGCACTTCCAGCCGTCTTCCAAACAACCGCCCTTCCTTTCTCCCCTCCCACTCCACTGCCGATCTTCCCCCTCCCTTTTCCATGGAGGCACCTCTCTAACATCCCCTCCCTTTACAATTCCAAATTTATTAAGGACTACCACATACCCTTATCAAGCACAGTTAACCTACGACAAAGTTGAATCAGAACTAAGTAATCCTTTGATTTATTTTCCACGCCCCTTTTCCACTGCTAGGGTTTCTCCAAAACTATAAGTGAGTACCCGCTGAAATTAAAAAATTCTATAAATTTTCTTACCCTAGGGTTATGAAAAAAACCATCGTCAATATTTCATAGGAAAATAAAACAAGGTAGTGATGTTAAAGGTCATGAAAGTGAAGATAAACTTTTTAACATTGTTATAATATGTTGAAATTTATGTTTTGTCCATTGCTTAATATTGATATGTAATAGCCATTACATCCGCCTCCATATATATAGGGGATTTGGCCTTGGAATAATTAATTACAATTTCATTCGACCAACATGGTATCAGAGCAAGCGCTCCTGGTGCCCCAGCGCCGCACGCGGGCTTCCGGTTTCGTCTTCCCGTTGCCACTCGCGTCTTCCCGTTCCCGTCGCTGCTCGCGTTTTTCTCCCACCGTCTCTCCTTCGTCGTCCCAGCAGCCCGCGCCTCCTCCAGCGCTTCCACCGTCGCGTATCTTTCAGCGTATTCGTCGTCCCAGCAGTCCGCGCACCCTCCGCAGTCGTCTACTTCCCTCCGCAACTAGCCGTTCCTTTTTTCCCCATTTTCCTTCCTCTTTTGATCCTGTTCGGCGCCGGATCCCTCCTGCAGTTAAGCGTCTGCCCCTTCCAGCGCCGTTAGCGCTTCGTGGTGGTTGCATGGAGTGGATTTCTATTCCTCCCCTCTTCCAGCCCCAATGTATTCTAGCCTCTGGATTTCTATTCTTGAGCCCCAATGTCTAGCGGGGCTGATTCTCCTACTCTTTCCTCTGTGTCGTCCGCTCCTTCAGCGGTTGTCTCCCATGTGAATCCTCTCCGTGGGAATCATAATCATAATACTTCTCAGATTACTACCATTCTTCTGGATGACTCTAATTACCTCTCATGGTCCTGGTCTATCACCTTGGAGCCTAAAAGTCGTCGTCTCTTTGGTTATGTCACTGGCCAAATGACGGAACCAGACACGTCTTCTTCCGAATGGATATAGTGGTAGTCAAAAAACTTCTTGGTCATGTTCTGGCTTACTAATTCAATGCAGGAGTCTATCGCTTGTAATTATTTAATTTTTGACAATGCGGACATTTGGCGAAGAGCGAAGTCTACCTACTCTCGTCGAGGCAACACCGCTCAGATTTTCCAGTTGCGCCAAAAGATATCCTTACCCCGACAGGGTGATCACCCTCTTTCGTGCACTACTTGGAGTTCACTCAGCTGTATCGGGAATATGATCATTTTGATCCCCTTACTTCTATTAGCCCAGTAAATGAGGCGATTGTTCGTGCCAGAGAAGACCGCAATCGAATCTTTGAATTTCTTCATGCTCTGCATCAGAGTTTTGATTAGATCAGTGTTCAGATTTTGGGACGCCCTCAGTTACCGTTTCTTCCTGAGGTATAGAGTATTGTACATCAGGAATTTGATCGCCGCCGGACCTTACTTCCTAATCCTGTGCCGAAGGGCTCTGCCCTTATTGCTACTTCCCCCTCTTTTCTTGTTAGCCGTCCATCTAGTGACTCCAAGTTGAAGGGATCTGATAAGGATCATCTCCTCTGTGATTATTGAGGAAAAAATTATCACACTCGGGACACTTGCTTCAGGACCCATGAGTTCCCTCTGCCAAGAGGTGGTGCTCCACCTCGTGGTGGCCCTGGTTTTGGGCGATCCTCTGGCCGTCATCCTTCTCCTCGTGCTACTCATCTTACTGATGTTACTGCGGATATTCAGCCTAGCTATTCCAGCTCTGATAGTTCTGCCCCTCCTAGTGCATTCACAGTGGATGAAGTGCTTGTCCTCTGTCGCTTCATGCAAGGCCTTAATATGGAGCCTTCTGCCTCTTCCGCATATGCTCACATGGGACTTCCAGGTGCTCACTATGCTGTCTCTCATCCTTCCACCCAGTGGATTATTGAATCTGGGGCCACATATCATATGACTGAGTTTGCTTTTGGTTTCATCTCATATACCCCTCTCTCCGGTTGCGATACGGTGAACATTGCAGTTGGTTCTCTTTCCTCTATTGCCGAAAAGGGTTCCATCTCCTGCTCATTTTTCACCTTGTCCTCCGTTCTACTTGTTCCCAATTTTACCAGTAATCTACTTTCTATTAGTCATATTACTAAGTCCATGCATTGCTCAGTGACTTTTCTTCCTTCTTCTTATGTTTTTCAAGACCTAACGATGGGGAAAATGATTGGCTCTGGTAGCATGATCAATGGACTCTATGTGCTTGACTCCAGCCCAACTATTCAATCTCTGGCTCTTCACTCGAACACCATCCATTCATTGTATTCCTGACATTGTCTCCTGGGCCACCCGTCTACTAGCATTATGAGATTGTTGTTTCCTGCTTTGTCTGCTACTGTTTTTGATTCTTTTGTGTGTAATGTTTGTACTATTAACAAACATCATCGTACTACATTTAATCATACTTCTTTACCTAGTTCAAATCCTTTTGCAGTTATTCATACTGATATGTGGGGCCTTGTCACATACCGTCTATATTTGGTTGTGTGGTTTGTTATTTTTATCGATTATTTCTCTCGTACTACTTGGTTATATTTGCTGCGAAACAAAGTGACGTTTTTCTCATATTTCATAAGTTCCATAACATGATCTCTATTTAGTTTCAAACCACCATTAAAATTCTTCATAGTGACAATGACCGCGAATACATGGACTCGCAGTTTGAGCAATATCTTGCTGATCATGACATCCTCCACCAGACTTCTTGCGCTTATTCTCTTGCTCAGAATGGTGTTGCGGAGTGGAAGAATCTTCATCTGCTGGAGGTCGCTCGATGCCCGTTGTCCACCATGCATCTTCCAAAATTCTACTGGGGAGATGTCGTCCTGACTGCGGCCTATTTTATTAATCGTATGCCCTCACGCGTCCTTGGGAATGCCACCCCTCTTAGCACTCTTCACGCACCTCCTTCTCAGCTTTCTTCTAAGGTGTATGGTTATGTATGCTTCATTCACATCCACCACCCTCATCCAACCAAGCTCGATTCTCGGGCACTGAAGTGTGTCTTTATTGGGCTATTCTCCCACACAGAAGGGGTACAAGTGTTTTCAGCCTCCTACGAAGAAAGTCTTTGTCACTATGGATGTCACGTTTCGTGAATTCGAGGCATACTACCCTGCCTCGGGTGACCCAACTCATTTACCTCCTCCTTTTATCCCTCTGCCAATACCTCCACTGTATCCCTTACTTCAAGGGGAGCTACCAACAGTGGAAGTGAGTTCTCCTATTATTGCTCTACCCCTTCCATCCACTGCTCCGATCTTGCATGTATATACTCGACGCATAAAGAGGACAAGCACACGAGATCCGACTATGCCACCAGAGCAGTCATTGGATCCTGACTCAGGGCCTTCTGATCCACCAATTTGCCCTTTGGAAAGGTATCCGCTCTTGTACTCGTCATCCTCTCTTACATTATGTATTATATGACTCTCTTTCTCTTTCCTACAAGGCCTTTGCGTCTTCTCTGGTTTTTTTTTCTATACCTGTATCTTGGCAGCAGGCTCTGGAGATCCCTATGTGGAGAGAGGCAATGGTTGAGGAAATGACTGCCCTTGAGAAGAATCATACATGGGACTTGGTGCGCCTTCCCTATGGAAAGAAGACAATTGAGTGTAAATAGGTGTTCTCTGTCAAACAAAACTCTCAAGGGATTGTCGAGCTGTGCAAGACAAGACTGGTGGAAAGGGGTTATACACAAATACTTGATATTGACTATCAAGAAACATTTGCCCTGGTGACAAAGTTGAACACCATTAGGGTCTTGTTATCCTGTGCCGTTTGTAAGGGTTAAATCCTATGACAACTTGATGTGAATAACACATTCCTCCATGGGGATCTGGATGAGAAGGTCTACATGTCTATTCCACCTGGTCTCACTCCAAGCGGTGCGGAAGGGAAAGTTTGTAAACTAAAAGAAGACTCTATATGAGCTGAAACAATCCCCAGGAGCCTGATTTGGAAGATTTCTCAAAGCTATGATGTCATTTAGATATCATCAGAGCAAGGTATTTCTTGGGTATTGAGGTTGCAAGGTCCAAGCAGGGAATCTTCATCTCTCAGAGGAAATATACTCTGGACCTTCTTGAGAAAGTGGGGATGAGTGGATATAGACCAGTTGACATCCCGATTGAAGCAAACTACCGTTTGGGGCGCAATGATGGGGAGGTGGTTGAAGACATCTCTGAGTTTCAGAGATTAGTGAGGACGCTGATATACCTGTCACACATTCACCCTGATATTTCTTATGCGGTAAACGTTATCAGCCAGTACGTGCATGCTCCGAAGGCACATCATCTCGATCCAGCTCACAGAATTCTTAGGTACCCCAAATTCTCACCAGGAAGGGGTATCTTGTTTTCTCCCAATTCAGGTTTAAATATTGAAGTTTACACTGATGTCGATTGGGCCGGGTCTTTTGAAGATCGACGATCAACTTCAGGATATTGTTCTCTTATCGGGGGCAACTTTGTTACTTGGAGAAGCAAGAAGCAGCAGGTTGTGGAAAGATTCAGTGCAGAAGCCGAGTTTAGAGCTATGGCTCATGGGGTTTGTGAAGGCTTATGGCTACGCTCCCTGATGAGTGACCTAGGCCTTACTGAGGCAGGACCCATCAGACTGTATTGTGACAATAAGTCAGCTATTAGTATCGCCCACAATCCTGTTCAACATGCCGCACCAAACACATTGAGTAGATCGACACTTCATTAAGGAAAACATTGAGAGGGGAATTATGTGTACTCATTTTGTTCCCTCTGACAGACAACTAGCTTACATTCTCACTAAAGGGTTGAGTGAGAATACATTAAGAAGGTTTGTCGACAAGTTGAACATGATTAATATCTCGCGTCCAACTTGAGGGGGAGTGTTACAATCAATGTTTTAAATATCGGATGTCAGCGACATATCAGATTGAGTTTTTAAATGTTGGATATCTGAAGTCGGAGATATGCCAGCGATATTTTTAAATATCGAATTTCCATTTCTTATAAATAATTTTTTTATTTTTATGATACTAACTATAATTATATGTTATAAAAATAAAAAAATAATATAACAAATAGATAAAAAATGAGCCAAATAAAATCAAATAATATTTAAGATAAAATATTATTAACAAATACAAAAGATATGTTATAAAATATATTTAATAATATACAATAATTTTTTTTTGTTAAAAATAAGTTTATGGCAAATAAAGTAGATTTAAAAGTTAAAAATTCTTGATTAATTATAAGTCTTTTCAAACTCATAAACTTATTTTTAAATACAAACAAACAATCAACTAATAAATGTATTTAATGTTTTCATATTTTTTGTAAAATAAAAAAAAACTGTTAAATAATTATACAAAATTGGTTTTAAGAAAAACGTTTAAAAAATTGAAACAATAAGTTTAATCAATTTAAATATACATAATATATATATATATATATATATATATATATATATATGCAATTTAAATATACGTTGTTAGTCAGCTAATATAACATAAAATAAAATAGTGGGCGGTATATTTAAAAGTCGTGTCGACTGATATATCGGAAAAAATCGGACATGTTGGCCTATATTTTACAAAAGGACATAATCAATTTTTTTAGAAAACACATCGTTTTGCCCTACAAAATGACATGTCAGACACACCAGAGGATATTTAAAACAATGGTTACAATATGCCGAAATTATGTTTTGTCCATTGCTTAATATTGATATGTAATAGCCGTTACATCCACCTCTATATATAGAAGCGATTTGGTCTTGAAATAATTAATTACAATTTCATTCGACCAACAAACATCAAACTAGAATTTATGAGAGGAAGGAAGGAAGAACAAAATACATATACTCTCTTCCTCGAAAGGAAATTAAAAGATGCAAGATAACCGACTGTTAGGTTTCTTGAAAAACAAAAATCGAAATCCTTATTTTCTAAAATCGATCATAGGAGGAACAATTAACTATGAATTTCATGGAAAACCCGATGGAAACACAAATTTGGAGCTTACCTGGAAAAATGGCGCTAGAAGAAGAATGGTCAAATGCTTAGCTACTGCGAATGGACGACAAACTGTGACCTGGGGAGCTGAAGCTTCAAGATTGCGGGGAGGAGGCGCCGTCGATGGTTTCTCATGAGAGGGAAGAGGTCAACATACGTCTCTGATCGAAAACTAAAGTCCTATTCGTGCTCTTATTCCAAATGATGGAAAGAAATCATCACGCGATTCCCAAATGAATTGTAAAGTGTGTAACCACCAAGGGCTTACCTCAAACGATAGCTGCAATGTCGGCGCTACATCCAATCCGACCCTGAATTACATATTTAAATTAAGAATTAAAATTTTCGGATGTTACAAATCTCCACTTCTAATAAAATTTTCGTTATCAAACATTATAATTATAACTTAGTAAAAAAGAAAGACATATTCTTCCTTGCTCCGAAGTTAATATTCTTTTTCTCATGTATACTCAGGTCGGCCGCAATTCATCCAAAGGATTTTCATAAAGCAGATCTCTATGTTCTTGAGCTTCTGAATCTTTGTGTCCATAATCCCGACTGACTTTACATTGATACTAAGATTTGATTCGACTGATACATCCTCAACACCGATCACCTGACTAGGGCTTTTAACTGCTTTCCTCAAATAGGAGACGTAGAAACCATCATGCAGACCACTCAACTCTACAAGTAAGGCTAACTTGTATGCTATCTCACCAATGCGTTTAAGCACTTTGAATGGACCAGCGAGCCTGAAACTCAATTTCTTCATCTGCTTCAGTTTAGAGTCTCCCTTAACTAGTCTAACTTTAAGGTAAATGAGATCTCCAACATTGAATTATACCGTTCTGTGCCTCTGGTCATAATATTTTACTTGTCGATCCTGAACTATCTTCATGCGCTCCTTATGAGCCTGACACGTGTTGTGGTCATATCAACCCATGTTTCTTTATTTGCAATTCTCTCTTTGTTTTTTGCTCAACATAAAGGTGTCTGACAACGTATGTCATAAATGGCCTCAAATGGTACAAGCTTAATAATTACTTGAAAACTCTTATTGTAGGCAAATTATACTAAGGTGACATATTTCTCTCACTTACCTTCCTAATCCAAAATACACATTCAAAATATCTTTAATAATTTCATTAGTGCACTCGGTTTGTCCATCCTTCTGAGGGTGAAAAATTGTACTAAATTTTAACTTGGTTCCCAAACGCTTTTAGAAGTACTAAAAAATCCATAGAGGAAAATTTTCCATCCCCATCTTAAATGATAAACTTCAGAACACCATGCAGTCGGAAACTGTTATTAAGTGTTTTACGCACTCATTTTAATCACGGTGTATGAAACCGTCTGTTTTTTTTTGTAAAGAAGAATAGTTATAGGGAGAAAAGAATGACAGTAGGACAAAAGTTATTAATGCAAAAGAATGAGCCAACATTAACTTGTATGCTGATAAGGCACGGCATATTCTTACAGAATATGAACTTGTTAGAATAAATCATGCTTCATCAGGCCGTGGGGCTCATGAAAAGACAATGGGAGATTGGAGAGGGAAAGAGAAGTACTTGTAAGTTGTATGGCAAAGCATATCTTGCGGTCAGCATGATGGTCATCGCCATTAGAGCTGTCTGGAAGGTCATCCGCCGGGAGAGCTTATTTGTAAGGTCATCGCCGAGAGAGTTGGCCAGAAGGTCATCGCTGAGAGAGCTGGCAAGGAGGTTGTCGCCAAGAGGGCTGACGAGAAGGCCGTAGTAGCTATCTCGAGGCAGTGGTCGCGTCATCCATGCGAGAATTACCTGTGCGAACAAGTGATGGTCAATAGTGGGTGGTACACTGGGTTGCGAGGGACCTGCCATCCACCTGTCATGCTGAGAAAATTGTAGCCTGTCATGCTGAGAAAATTGTAGCCTGTCATGCTGAGAAAATTGTAGCTGGCAACGGATGCATCAGTCCCATCAAACACGTCTTTACGGTAGACCAAAGTTTTCCTTTCTACGAACTTCTCCACGTCGCATCTACTAAACTTTACCGCATTTATTGTCGTTTATGGTCTTAAACCACCAAGAGACCACTAGGAACACCTGAAAATTTTGAAGATTGCGATTTAGGAAGATAGATAGTGAACCTCGTCGTCACCGACCTTTTTCCGAGTTGAATTAAAATACCAAATCAACTAACTTAGATTGAACATAACTCTGATATCGCTTGTTGGAAAATACTAGAAACAATCGTAATTCACCCATATCAAACAGACGATGAAATGCAAATACTCTGATTTGGCTGAAATAATGAAAACCATACAACTGACAACGACAACATTCACGGCTTTATCCCACTATAGTGGGGTCGGCTATATGGATCCTGTTGCGGGAATGAGAAAATAGACTTCATTAATTGAAAGAGCCCTAATCCCCTCTTTATATGGAGGCAGATTAGGATAACAAAATACAAGACCCATAAATACACTGCACATAATAACATACATATTACAACACTCCACCTCAAGTTGGACGTGAGATGTTAATCATGCCCAACTTGTCAACAATTCTTCCAAAGGTACTTCCACTCAATACTTTCATGAGTATATCAGCAAGCTGTCTATCTGAGGGAACAAAAGGAGTACATATAGCCCCCTTTTCAATGTTCTCCTTGATGAAATGACGATCCACTTTAATATGTTTAGTTCGATCATGTTGAACAGGGTTATGGGCAATGCTGATAGCAGCCTTGTTATCACAATACAGCCGAATGTGCTCATCTTCTGAAAGTCCCAAGTCATTTAGAAAAGAGCGTAATCAAAGGCCTTCACAAACACCATGAGCCATAGCCCGAACTCTGCTTTTGTGCTCGATCTTGCCACAACATGTTTTTTACATCTTCAAGTAACAAGATTCCCACCAACAAGAAAACAGTACGCCAAGGTAGATTGTCGATCGGTGATTGACCCGCCCCAATCATCATCAGTGTAAATTTCAATTTTTAGAGCTGAATTTGGGGAAAACAAGATCCCACTTCCAAGTGAGGACTTGAGGTACCTGAGGATCCTGTGGGCAGCATCTGCATGACGAGTATTCGGAGCATGCATAAATTGACTGACAACACTTACAAGGTAGGCAATATCAGGACGGGTATAAACCAAGTATATCAGCCTTCCTACCAATCTATACAATTCAGGAACATTTTCAATCTCCTTTCCATCATCACGACCCATTCTGCGATTCGTTTTAATTGGGTATCAGCTGGTCTACAGTCACTCATCCCAGTATTCTCAAGCAGGTCCAGAATATACTTCCTTTGGGTGATGAAAATTCCATGCTTGAACCTTGCTACTTCAATACCCAAGAAATATTTGAGTGCACCCAAGTCCTTGACCTCAAACTCAGAAGCCTATTTTTTCTTTAGGAGCTTGATCTCTTCCACATCGTCGCATGTTATAATGATATCATCAACATAAGCAATGAGAGCAGTGAGTTTACTGGTCCGATGTTTGATAAACAATGTATGATCAACGTTGCCCTGATGATACCCAAATGACAACATGACTCTGTGAAATCTCCCAAACCAAGCTTTTGAAGACTGTCTCAGCCCATATAGGGCTTTGTTTAGCTTGCAAACATTTCCTGCTAAACTTTTAGGAGTAAGCCCTGGTGGAAGAGACATGTAAACTTCCTCATCAAGATCCTCATGGAGGAAAGCGTTTTTTACATCAAGTTGCCAAAGATCCCATCCTTTGCAAGCAGCATAGGATAAAAAGACTCTAATAATGTTCATCTTTGCTACAGGGGCGAACGTTTCCTGATAGTCCATCCCAAGGGTTTGGGTATACCGTCTTGCCAACAGTCTTGCTTTACACCTTTCAACAACACCTTGAGGGTCTTGCCATGGTGCGGTGCGACGCGGAGGCCTAGAACGACGAGCATCCGGGGTTGGGGCGGTGGTCCCTTGCGACGCGATCTGCGGTGCGGATGGGGTGTGGCGCGACCTGCGGGCTGGTCTGCGGTGCGGACGGGGTGCGACATGGCCTGCGGGCTGGGTTGCATTGATGCGGCGCGGGATGCGAATGGGGATGCGGCGCTGGAATGCGTGTTGGGTTTTGCTATACGTCACAACACTTGTGCACAACGGAATTAGGAACAAGAAAACCCAAAATAAATGCGGATCTTGCGATGAACATTGATCAAGAAGTAATATTGCCATAAATAAATTATACCTTTGAGGGATTGAGTCAATACTCAACCAAGGTGCTCCGAAAAAGTCCAACGAACGGTAATAACCGGAGTTCCGAGCGTAAAATAGTGTCCACGCCTCTACGGATATCCACACGAGCACGGAGAACCCTTAGACTCTTGTTACACAAGATCTAGGTTGGAAGAAAGTATGTCATCAACGTCTCCACGGTTTGCTAAAACCGTTAAAGGAGAGGCGGCGGTGACTAAGATGACGCTTAGGAAACTATTTCTGGCGACGGCAATAAGTCGACGAACGGTCGGCGGTAAGAAGCAGCGATCGTGACCTAGCGGAACAGTTCCGTCGGGAAGATGATCGTCTCGCTCGATTAGGTCAGAATAAAATCGTGTCTCTATCGGTTTACTGTTTACATCATATATATACAGTGGACCGAAACTTCCGATACCTGTAAACCACGCCGAACCGGATTTAAAGGAAATAAACCGGAGGAAACAAAATTCGTCGTATATATATGTCGATATCCGACGAATCAAGAACCATTCCTCGAAACAACACATACAGTCTCGATGAATCGAGACGGGGCAAACCGTCCAAGCAACAAGGCGATATCCGGCGAATCAGAATCTAACTCGTCGAAACTGTCATGACGATACTCGACGAACCAAGTCTAATTCGTCGAGATAACATACGATACTCGACGAATTCAAACAGACTCGTTGAGATGTCATGACCATACTCGTCGAATTCAAAACTATTGTCAAAACCTTAAGACTATATTCGACGAATTTCCCTTGGATTCTTCCGACCATTTACCTGATGACCCATATTCACAATATAGGTCCCGGAATGAAAATCCTTCACATTCAGAACGTCATAGGCTTGGTCCTTCACTCATATCACATATGAGCAAGGCCAACATATGCCTTTCCAACTTCTCCAATGCACTTATGTGCAACCCCATAGACCCATATTGCGATGACAGAGAGACTACATGTTTGATCACTTCCAGATCACCATGGTAACACCAACAATGCGGACGGGGCTGCGGCGCGGGCTGAAAATCCGGCGGTCGGCGGCTGGCGGAAAAGCAGGTCGGATTAGTTTGGTACGAACCCGGGGTGGAGGCGTACGGGCAG
Source organism: Platanthera zijinensis (assembly GCA_039513925.1). Classification (NCBI taxonomy): domain Eukaryota; kingdom Viridiplantae; phylum Streptophyta; class Magnoliopsida; order Asparagales; family Orchidaceae; genus Platanthera; species Platanthera zijinensis. The sequence continues at coordinate 3,647,496 of CM077082.1, read as the reverse complement.
CTAGGAGAAGGTGAATAGGAAAGAGGGATAGGAGAGAGAGAGGAAGAGAGGGGGAGAGTTAGGGTTAAAGAACAGAGGAGGGAAAACATCCATTTATCCAAGGTAAAACAATACAAGGTCCGCATGTCCTCTTATAGTGGCGAGGAGCGAATACAAAAAGAAATACTGAAAATAGAAAATACTGAGAATACTAAAAATGCAACAAGCAAACATAGCAACATATTTTATATTAAATATCCTCCGCGGTCTCGGTGGGCCCCTGCGATATACTCGTCCGACGCGTGTAGGCTTGCCATGGTGGCTCGTCGTCGTGTTGTTCCGTAACACCCTTCCTAGTAAATTTTGTGCAATGTGATGTCTAATTTGGCTGCACATGGCATGTCAACATTGAATTATATCATGACATATTGAAGTGCTGTTTATACATTGATGCTTCATAGTTCATATCTACCTTTCTTCCTCAATAACATTACATTTTTGAAAAGATTCTTGATAAAATGGTTTTGGGTCTTCTAGGCTTCAAACTCTATCTTGCTGCTTACAAATTCGACATAAATTTCATATTTATTACATATGATTTTCCCCCTCCTCCACCAGTACTGTTAAGCCTGAAGGAAAATTATGAGCAAGTCATGAGAAGAGATGATGTGAAAGCTATTGTCCTTACAGGTATGAACTAACTACAAAATTGTTTAATGCTTCTATACTGTTTTCTCAAGTTTATCGTACTTGAATAGGTGCTCAAGGGAAATTTTCGGGAGGTGCTGATATATCTTCATTCAAGGAAGGAGAGGGTAGGCTGATGGCATTTTCCAATTCAATTTTTTCCTTCATACTTTCTGAAGTCATCTCTCATTTACTGACAGGAGAGTCACCAAGAAACAGTTCTATGTCAATAGAGTTCCTCACAGATATTCTTGAAGGTGGAATTTCTAATTATAGCGAACGATATGAATTTAGTAGTGTTGTCTAATGTGATTTTTTCAAAGTGCTCTCAATTTTTTTTCCACATCTTTTCATACTGTCAGGTGGAAGAAAACCCTCGGTAGCTGCGATTGATGGCCTTGCTCTTGGTGGTGGGCTGGAGGTTGCAATGGTGGGCATGAGATTATTTTAATGGTTGCTTCCACATGTATTGTGTCTTTATATGTCAAATGATTTGGTTGATTTCTTTTTTTTGTCAGGCATGTCATAGTCGCATATCAACTTCTACTGCTCAGTTAGGACTTCCAGAACTTCAACTTGGAATAATTCCCGGATTAGGAGGTACTGTCATGTTCCATGTACAAATCAATGTCTTTGTTTATCAAAGAGCAAGCCTTGACATGTATCATATTTGAAATAGATGTTAGTTAGCCAATGCTGATTTGTATTATTTGATCCTCAACTCTTTTTTTCCACATGTATTTAAATTATATTTGCTTATTGCCTAGAGAATGCGGTCAGTGCCAATGTTCTTGTAGTTCCAAGGGGTTTAGATGGAATTGTATCTTAATGGTAACACAATAAGAGGTAGAGATTGATAAAACCAAACCCTTTATCAAGGACTTAATTCTACGCATACTTCTGTTGGTAGATCTCTATTCCACGAACTATACATAGAAACATTTCAAGTCGTTCAGAGCTAGATTTACATGGTCCTTGATGTATAACGTTGACGAAAAGTTGATACAAGTGGCAAGGAGGGCCACTTTCATCTCCACTAAATTACAATAAAATGATAAGACAAAGGGAGAATACTTTGTCAACACAACATGGAGGAGAGTTATCAAATGATTTATGTAAGTGAAGTAAACAAGAGAAGTGAAGTACACACCATACGTTAAATACAAAATAAAAAACAATTAAACAAGAGAAGTGAAGTAAGCAAATTTGTTCACAACAAAGAGATTTATGTAAGTCCTTTGAAACCAAACATATTTGAATGTAACTTGATTTGCCTTTGAAAAGATTTTTGCCTTGTGGAGTAAGAATATAAGTATTCGAGAGATTGTTCAATCGTTTAATAGTTGATGAATTGTTAAATCCATTGAGATATTTTAGGATATCAGGGAACCAAACCCAAGAGCTAAGTTAAGGACAATGGTTCCCATCACTATTATATCAATGCTGAAGATGATTCCAATGTGTTGAAGAAAATATGTAAAAATAAAGGCCCATTTTAAGGGCCAGCTTAGACCCATTGTAAGGCCCAGCTTAGGCCCATTTCTTCCTTTGGATTTAGTCCCACATCTTAGAATGAGACTTTCTCTCCTTCCTCTATTCCTATATAAGCATACAAATATATGTATGTGTTCAAGTTTTTATGAGAAATAAAATCCAAGAATGTTTCCCAAATTCCTATTTTGTATTTTTCTACATGGTATTAGAGCTATCGGTCTTACAAAATATTTTTTAGTCGTGCTCACGCGCTCACGCTCGCTCAGTTAGTCACCCTTTGTGGGCGGTTAGATTTTCTCTAACTGCAGCTTTGCCTATCCAGGCTCCTCCCTGTCTTTTGTTCCCTCCCCTACTTTTATAGTCGTTCCCTTTGAAAATCTGAGGCACGCTTGTCTGCCGATCTCCGCAGTCTCGTAATCTAGCCGCATTTTGCTTGGTCTGAGCTTCGCCTGTCCGCCGACCTCCAACGTATGCTCGCTCGGCCTGTCTGCTCGTCGAGAACTCGAGATCTCTTTTTGCAGTGCCTTTTCGCCAACCTGCGGTTCTGCTCGTAGCTTTTTGAAAGTCTTTAGTTTCAAGGATAGCTAAATCACCTAGAGGGGGGGGGGGGGTGAATAGATTTTTGGTTTTTTTTTATTTCTCTTCTTACTTGAGTGTGTTCAGTTAGCTTTGTTAGCTTGCTTTCAAGACAATCACAGAAGACACACAAGGTTTATAGTGGTCCCCAGATTATGGGTACGTCCATTGTCCCTCCCACCTTTGTAACAACTTGTTAGACAAGACACTTCTCCAATCTCGGCTCCTAAGAGCTTATAACATGATCTCGCAAGACCATTCAGTCTCATCCAAGACTTACAGCTTAGTCACAAAACCCTACAACTCAGTGATCCAAAGATCACCTACCTCAGGCCCAAAGGCCCTACAACTCAGGCTGAGAGGACATCCCTACCTCAGAGAGAATGACTCTCCTACAGCTCAAGCACAAATGCCCTACCTCAGATCCAAAGCTGGATCCTACCTCAGACCCAAAGGTCCTACACTCAGAGAGAATGACTCTCCTACCTCAGGCTCAAAAGCCCTACCTCAGATCCAACTGGATCCTACACTCAGGTCAAAGCCCTACCTCAGGCACACATTCCCTACCTCAGATTCTTAACATAATCCTACCACTCAGCCTTTATAGTTTCATGCTTACAACTCAGATCCAAAAGGATCCTACAGGATAAAAGTGGGTTGGTGATGTGATTTGACACGAGAAATTTCTCTGTGCCTAACTTCCTGGACTGAGAAAGTCTCAGCCCCACCTTCTTCACAGCAACAAGAAACTGATCTTCAGATTGACTTGGCTTGTGCTGGAAGTGTTACAGCTAGGATTGACCCTTTGCTGCTTCTTGAGCTGAGATAAACTCAGCCCTATCTACTTGTTCTCAGCACCCGAAATTGTTCTTCAGAAATAACCTGTTGGAATTGAAAAGTAACTGCAGTTTGCCTTGCTGCCACCTGATCTGAGAAAATCTCAGCCCCAACTTCTTCTCAGCGACAAGAGTGTTGATCTTCAATAAGCAGTTGCTTGTGCTGGAAGTAACTTGCAGAACTCTGCTCTGCTTCTCCTTTCCTTCTTGGACTGAACCAGAAGCTCAGTCCTATCTTCTTCTCAGCTCCAGAAGTTGATCTTCAGGATTAGGCTTGGTTGAGCTGAGAAGACACTGATCTGACTTATCTGAAGTTATCAGACTTACCATACTGCAGCTAGGGTAAATCCTTTGCTGCTACCTCTTTCTCTCTCAGAATTTATTCGACCTTACTGTTGGTGGTGAAGATGACAACAACTACCTTTGTTGAGCTTTCAGATGCAGCAGCTAGGTTAAGACCTTTGTTGCCTCTTCTTCTTCAGAGATTACCTCTGACCTTGCTGGTGCAAATTAAAATGACACCAACTATCTAGGATCGGCTTCCCAATCAGCTGCAGCTAAGTTAGACCTGCTGCATCTTCTTCTTCAGAGAAAATGTCTCTGAACTTGCTGTAGCAGATGGAAATCGCTACAGCTAACTCTAGAACTTTAGATCAACGACTTGGACTTGTTCTTTAAAGCTCTGCAACCATGGCCGAGGAAGAAGATGAAGTCCAGAGCTTTTCCCAAAAGTTAATCTCTTCGTTCTGAACTCTGCCTTTTCTATTTCGCCGATCAACGACTATTTTGACCCGTGGGCCCCACTGAAGTTGACAGCTGTAACTTTATCTTCTGCAGGAAAAGTCACCCTGTAGACCTGCGACGCTATTTTTCCTATACCGTAGCCATCCCGCCACATTTTGAATTTGTTGACTTTTGTTGACGTCAGCATCTGTGGACTTGTGACCACCTGTCACCATCACTTATACAACTTGTCTAACCTTGTTTCAAGGAACATCCTGCACATGATGAGCTTAACCAACATCAAATACAACTATGCTCTTAGTGATGTGGGTGATGCCTCTTCAAATCAAGTCTAGGGAATATTGAGGACAATATTCCAACAATCTCTCCCTATTTGAAGAAGGCAGAACACCCAGCAATACTAAGAAGCATTATCATAAAAAGCATATTAATATAATGCAGCTGTAAGCTATGTCTGCTACATCTGCTAGCTTATGCTACATGAATTACCAACATATCAATTCAATGTACTCCATTTAACTGCATTGACTCAACATGTCAAGTCAATGCATTCTCATACCACTTGAACAATTACTCAAATAATATGCACTCTCATTTATACCACTTAATACTTAAATGGAGCACCACTAGAAGCACTTATTTCATAATATGCACTGACTCAATCATGGCTCAACATGTAGTTATTGTATTTCTCATACTACCTGAATATTTCCAAGTAATATGAACTGACTCAACATGATCTAGTCAGGTCAAGTATTGCTTCTACATCTCCAATATCCCCCATTCCAAGTATTGTCACACCTCTCCCCTTTTCTGGCTTCTTCAATAGGCATATATCTATTGAGGGAGATGATAGGATAATGCACCAGAGAATTTATTTCTCTATCCTAGCCAAAGTCCCATGTTGATAACACTGAAGAAATTAGCCTAGTGATCAAACCACTTGATTAAGAGTCATATCTTTTGTGTTGATACACTGATACAACACATCACTAGATCACTTGAGCTAGTTGCTAACATAGTTCCACTTGAGCCAATGTCACTCCATATACCACTTAAAGCTTCTGCAGAATAGAGCTGTAGTAAGGGAGGTGCTGGCTTTTCCTCTTGACTTGCAACAGTATGTCTTTACAAGCAGCAGTGAATGTACAACAGTAGTCATCCACTAGGGTTGATCTCCCCCTCAGACTGTGCATAGTCCCGAGGACCTGCTGATCAACTGTGATGATCCTTGATCCACAACAGCTGCTGGCTGCCTCTTAACAGGAAGCCTTGTTCTTGCAACATCTGGATTTTCTCCCCCTCAACAGGAGCATCTGTTGTCATTCCCTTTACTGGACACTTGAGTCCATCTTAGTCTTGATACCACTTGATATCATTTGGAGTCTTGATATCAAATGTCAGACTTGACAGTCTTGATACCATTTTGAAGACTTGTCTACCTGCAAGAGAGGTGAGTTCTGCAACAGAGAATTTACATGGAGCAACTGAAGCTATACCAAGTTCAACATACCCAACTTGAAGGTGTTGAACTTGACTTCAACTAGTGGCTTAGTAAAAATATTAGCCACTTGCATGACTGTGGGGACAAACTCAAGACTGAGTTCTTCCTTTTCCACATGCTCCCTAACTAACTGATACTTAATCTTCATATGCATAGTCCTGCTATGAGAGACAGGATTCCTAGCAATTTAGATTGCACTAGTAGAATATCAATATAAAGGAGTTCTACTTATCTGGAGGTTATGGTCCTGATACCATGGAGCTGAGATTGCAAGACTGGTATGTTTCGTGATGCTCCAATGACATTAGCCTACTCTCTTGGGATAGACAAGTTCCATCCTTGCTTTTCCTATCTTCCTTGCATCCTGTGGTGGTGGTGCTTCTTCTCACCTGTTCTCCTTTCATCTGACTGGGCAGTCAACACTGACATGCCCAGCCTTGCTACAATAATAACATATTATGTTAGAGAAATATGTTTTCTGGGTTTAGGATCATACCTGTCTCCTTTGGACAACATCTTCCCAGATTTGTTATGATCCTTCTTGTGATACCAGGAGGAGGAAGACTTGTTCTTCCACTGCTTTCTCTTCTTGCTGAGCCAAATTTCTTTCAGTGACCATCCACTTGAAGGTCTTTTCTTGGTGAGCCAGATCTCTTCCACTTCTTCAGCAACAGATTTGCCTCTAGCTCTAGCTATCTGACTGTTTGAGTTGGTTGTAAACCACTTGGATTATTTTGTCTCTTTTGTATACCATCTCTGCTTGCACAGCTTACTCCCTCTTGATCATGGCCATCTCCCATTGCCTTCTCCCACTTTATGACTTCAAATAGAACAAGGAAATCTTGGCCTGATCTATCTCGTCATCCAGATGGATCACTATCCTTTGAAGCATCTATGGTCATTTCAATGACACTCTCATTATCCTAAGCAGGGAGATTTGTTGGAATCTCCCCCTCAATCTTAGCATTGTCCATAGAGACATTTCTGAACTTCAGCAGTATTGATGATCTATTTGGTGCAGGAGATTCTCTGACGCCAATTCTCTAGGTAAGACTTAAGCTTTCCAGTTTACCAGACTGTACTAGCTTTCCCTTAGTGTTTGCACTGATCTTGTACAACCTTACTTTCAGTTATTATTTTTGCTACATCAGCTAGATTGTTTTCTGATTGGTAGCCACTGACATGGACAACCCTTGCTGTAGGTTCAGATGATACTGAACCTTGAGCATACATTTTTCTTCTTGTTTCCTCAGAAGAGTCTAACAACTGAGGATACCACTTGAGAAACTTTTCAGCTGAGCATTATGTGCTCCTTCCTTACTGCTCTCAGAAGAGCTACTTTTAGTGCTTTCCCAGTGATGAGTACAACCTTCTAGTTTTCCTCCTCACTGATCTGCTGAAGTGGCAGCAGTACTAAGTCCCATTACTCAGACATCTTGAACTTTAATGGATGGATCCAACTGGTCTTCATCCATTGCCTGTGTAGTTTGTCCCTCTTTAGGAATGCTCACAACATCATTCCATCCTCTTCCTTTTGGGCAGTAGGAGTAATCTTGATGGTCTGTCTATCCATCTCCAACTTCACAACTGTATATCTTAGGTCTATTTCTCACTAGAGTATGAACCTAGAGGTAACTTCCTTTTTCCAGTCCTAAGTCTGGACTATCCTCTGTCTGACCCACCAAAGCTTACTTTTGGTCCATCTTTTGCTGGAGTATGATCCTTCAGTTGGCTCTTTGTTCCAGTCTTATTCCTGAAACAACCTCTGTCCAAATATCACATGGGGATATGAGCAATTGGACTATCCTGCAAAACAGAGTTTACCTTACCTTAGGATCCCAAAATGAATTAGGTCCTAGGTTTCTGTTAGCATGAAAATGCACATGTCTACCTACAGCAGTCCTGTCAGGAAGACTCACCCTTGCCCTTCGCACATTAGGGTTGTGCCAACAATCTATGACAAAATGATCCACTTTACCACAACACCAACACTCATGGATGTTATATCTCCTCTTCTGAACAGTCTTTGAATAGTGCAAACCATTACTAGCTGTCTGTTCAGAGGGGAGTGATGTAGCCTTATTCTTGTTTCTCTCAGCAAGAATCTGACTAAATGTGGGTCTGCCAGTAGAAGTACTTGACTTACTCTGAGTTTCATTAACAACAGTCTTCTTTGTAGTTGACATGCTGTTAATGGCCTTAGAGCTAAGCCAAGGTAGCCTTACTGACTGACTTACCCTTGGTCTGGATTTTTTGCTGGAAGACACTGAGAATAGACCACTACCTTATCCTTGAGTGTAGGGGCTGTAGCACCAAATACAAATGGTCCATGATGGGACATTTGGACTTCTTCATGGGGAGCCTTCTTTGCACTCAAACCCATGCCCTTCCCTCTTCCATTGCAAGGTACACTTGTACTCTTACAAGGAGAATTCTCATTCTTCCAGTGACCATACATGCAGTCTTGGTCATACATGTTGGAAGGAAGGATTACCTTGTGAAAGGTGGTCTGAGGCACTACAAGAGCCTTGCCTTTCCCTTTGGAATGACCAACTCTAGAATTCCACTTAGACCCTAAGCCTCTCTCATCTTTTTGAGAGGTAAATGAGTCAATCAGTGGCATCACAATTTTGGGCTTATTAAATTCAGTCGCAATCTTTCTCTCCTTTAGGAGCTTCTCTTCAAGATCTAAGATGATCTTGTTCTTCTGGCTTATGGTCTCAATTTGGATGATTGAGATGACCTTTAGTTGGCCGACTTCCCTCACTTTCTGATCCAGCAGGGACGTCTCAGACTGTTGGGCAGCAACTAGCTGTAGAGAGATAATCTCCTCAGCCTGCATCTTGACCAACTTCTTGCTTCTTCTCAAAGCATCCAAAATTTCACCATACTTGTCAATCAATTGATTGACATCTACCTCAGACTCAGAGTCATCTTCATCACTGGATGAGGATGCATCAGAATCTGGACTGGTCTCATAATCTGAACAATAAGAAGAACTAGACAAAGAATGTACCTTTTCTGGACCAGGCTGATCCTGGCAGGATTCTTCTTCTGTCATGGCTATTAGCCCATAACTTCTGTAGTCATCTACTTCATCATCATCCTCCTCTGAATCACTATCTGAATGTGACTGAGGGGCCCTGATCTCTATTCTTGCATCTGGATAGACATCATCTGATGAACTGATGGCATCTTCTTCCTTATCATCCTCCTCTTTGCCTTTCATGCAGACAATCAAAGTGTCCCACATTTTTTTGGCAGTCTTGCAGTCTTGGTCTGGAAGGTGGAATCATCCATGACACTTACAATGATGTTTTGTGCCCTCTTGTCCAAGGTTGCCAAGATGATTTCATCTTCAGTCATTTCAACATAACTTTTTGAAGTCTGGACTTCTGCATCTAAGACAGAGACCTTCATGAGGATGAAGGGTCATTCTTGAACTATTACATAGATCCTAAGATCAGAGGCTTCCATGATCTGTCTGACCCTCTCTTTCCAGGTCCAAAAGTTCTCCTTGCTGCAGACTTGAACAGAGCCACCCTGAAGGATAAGTTTCCGATTCCATTGATTGTAGAGCTGTTGGACGAGTTACACGGGGCAACGCGGTTCACCAAGCTTGACCTTCGGTCTGGTTACTACCAGATCCTCATGCAAGAATAAGACATCCACAAGACGGCCTTCAGGATTCACGATGGGCACTATGAGTTTTTGGTGATGGCCAATGGGTTGACCGACGGGCCGTCCACCTTCTAGGCTAATATGAATGAGATCTTCTGCCCGCTCCTTCACCACTTCGTGCTGATTTTTTTTGATGACATCCTCATATACAGTGCTAGTTGGGAAGAGCACTTACGCCATGTCGCACAGGTCTTCTCCCTGCTACGCAAGCATCAACTCTATGCCAAGTGCTCGAAGTGTTCGTTCGGCCATTTAGTCTCGGCTGCAGGAGTTAAAGCCAACCCTCGGAAGATTGAGAGCATGGTTTCTTGGCCGCGACACCGGACTATACGGGCCTTGCGGCTTCTTCGGTCTCACAGGCTACTACCGGCATTTTGTGCGGTACTACGACAAGATTGCCAGGCCGCTGACCCAGTTACTGCAGAAGGACGCTTTATTGTGGCGGGATGAGGCTGAGGAGGCTTTCCAGGCACTCAAACGGGCTGTGACGACTACGCCGGTCTTGGCACTTCCGGATTTCATCAAGGAGTTCGTCGTCGAGACGGACGCGTCAGGAGTGGGTCTGTGTGCTGTGTTGATGCAGGAAGGGCGGCCGATAGCCTTCTACAGCAAGGCACTGGCTCCTCGGACATTGGGATTGTCCGCTTATGAGAAGGAGATATTGGCCGTTATTCACGCCGTGGCTCTGTGGCGACCTTATCTGCTGGGGAGACACTTCAAGATTCGGACGGACCATCAGAGTTTGAAGCACTTCTTGGAACAACGGATCTCCTCTCCTCTCCAACAGAAGTGGGTCACCAAACTTCTGGAGTACGACTATGAGATTGTCTACCGCCAAGGCCGGGACAATCGAGTTGCCGATGCCTTATCCCGCTTACCGGAGGGCACACTCGATCAGATTTCTACACCCCTGCTGGACTCCATGGATGAGATACTGGACGAGGTAGAGCGTGACTCGGAGCTCCGACCTATTGTGGACGCTCTCCGACGGGCACTGGATACGATTCCGGGTTATCATCTTCGGAATGACCGGTTGTACTTTCGGGACCGCGTAGTCATTCCTTCTTAGTCAGCATGGTGGACAGTTATGATGCACGAGTTCCATTCCTCGCCGACGGGTGGCCATGTCGGTCTCTCCCGCACCCTTCAGCGCACGCGGGCAAACGTCTTTTGGAAGGGTATGCATCGTGATATTCAGTTGTTTGTTCGACAGTGTGACATATGTCAGCGCCAGAAGTATGAGACGACTTCCCCTGTCGGCTTGCTTACACCGTTGGAGATCCCTCATCAGGTCTGGGATACCGTTTCCATGGATTTCATTGATGGGTTGCCGAAGTCTCAGGGAAAATCCGTGATTTTGGTGGTTGACGATAAATTTACCAAGTATGGGCACTTCATCGCTCTGAGCCATCCGTACACTGGCTCATTCGTTGCCGCTACATTTGCCCGGGAGATTGTCAGGTTGCATGGCATCCCACGGGCGATCATTTCGGATCGCGACCCGACCTTTGTCGGAACATTTTGGCGAGAACTCTTCCGTTTACAGGGCACATCACTACGGTTCAGCACAGCTCACCATCCGCAGATGGATGGCCAGATAGAGGTTCTTAATCGGGGGCTGAAGACTTGCGTTGCTTTGTCCTGGATGAGCCGCGTACTTGGGCAGGGTGGTTACATTGGGCCGAATACCGTTACAACACTTCCTACCACTCTGCCAGCAAAATGACCCCGTTCGAGGTCGTATACGGCCGACCACCACCCTCCTTGAGCAGCTATGAGCCGGGGAGCACGACGCTTCCCGCCGTGGACCGAGCCCTCCGAGATCGTGATCGCACTATTGCTACTTTACGGGAGAATCTGCGGGCAGCACAGGATCACATGAAGGCACAGGTGGACAAACATCGCACAGACCGTAAGTTTCAGGTGGATGATGAGGTCTTTCTCAAGCTCCGTCCCTACAGGCAATTGTCTGTCGCCCAACGGACGAATCACAAGTTGGCCCCCCGTTACTATGGGCCCTTTCGGATTGTTCGCCGGGTTGGCCCGGTTGCTTACACGTTGGCACTGCCCGAGGGGTCGCGGGTACACCCGATCTTTCATGTTTCCCTGCTGAAGAATAAGATTGGCGCCTCCATCCAGGCAAGCCCTCTTCTGCCTGAGGCTACCGCTGCGGGCGAACTACGACCGTTACCTGAGGAGGTCCTGTTCCTCAGGTGGAAGTATCGCGAGACCGAGTACCGTCCTGAAGTACTGGTTAAGTGGCACAATATGACTGCGGCGGACAACACTTGGGTGGATCTGATGGAGTTTCGCGAGCTGTACCCTGACTACCACCTTGGGGACAAGTTGGTTCTTGATGGGGCAGGGAATGTTACGCCTCCGGACGGCGCCCGCTTATTTGGGCGTCAATACACACGTCGACACAAGAGGTCTGAAGGCAACAACGGGGCTGAACCAACCGGTTCAGCCCCCACTACCTAAATGGCGGATCGGGGGGGGGGCTGAACCAACCCGGTTCAGCCCCCATTGGGGCCGGCCGACCCCCTTGGCCAACCAGCCTTGGTCCGGGTATAAATATACCCGGACCCCCTCTTGGGGAGCTATGGAAGATTATTATCAGGTATCATCTCCTAACTCTAATTTCTCCTCTTAGTCTCTTAGTTCTCTAGATCTATCTCTCTCTCCCACCTTCTCCCTAACAGAAAGCTAATATATCTCACTGTTACAAAACCTGATATGTCATTTGTTGTTGGAGTTGTCAGTCGATTCATGCATGAATCATGAATCTCTCATCTCCAGGCAGTTGAGTGTATCCTTCGATACTTGAAGGCTGCTCCTGGACAAGGACTTATACACAAGCCTTATTCGTCTCCCTTATCTCTTACTGCATATTCTGACGTTGATTATGCTGGTTCACTGGATGATCGTCGTTCCACAAGTGAATACTGTACTTACTTTAGTGGACACTTTATCACCTGGCTCATCACGAAGTAGTCGGTAGTTGCTCGCTCATCTGCCGAAGCTGAGTATCGGTCAATGGCCTTTGTTGTATCTGAACTCACCTGGTTGGAAGGTCTTCTAAGTGACCTTGGTGTTAAACTTTCCTCACCAGCTATTCTCTATTGTGATAGTCAAGCTGGTATACATATTGCTAAGAATCCTGTTTTTCATGAACGTACCAAACATATTAAAGTTGACTGCCACTTCATTTAGGAGATGGTTCAACTGAAGAACCTGGAATTGATACATGTTCTTGCTGCTGGGCAAGTTGCTGATATTCTCACAAAAGCATTACCACGACCTTTATATTTTCAGTTCTTATCCAAACTTGATGCCTACGATTTGTATGCTCCAACTTGCGGAAGAGTGTTGAAAAAAATATGTAAAAATAAAAACTCATTGTAAGGCCCGGCTTAGGACCATTTCCTCCTTAGGATTTAGCCTCACTTCTTAGAATGAGACTTTTTCTCCTTCCTCTCTTCCTATATAAGTGTACAAATACATGTATGCATTCAAATTTTTATGAGAATTAAAATTCAATAATATTTTTCAAATTCCTTTTTTTTATTTTTCTACACAATGGATAGAATGGATTGAATCAGGATTCTGACTAAGATAGTGTTGTAAAGCAATGAAGCTAACAACTACAAGGCACATGGAATAATGAGGCGTAATGGCTAGATGGAGCTATGACTCTGGGTTCAAGCTTGTTGGATTATGTATTTATAGATCATAAGTAGTATGGTATGCTATTTTTTTGTGCAATATAATCACTTGTATTTTTTATTATGATTTTTCGTACACAATAGGAATCGGAGGTTTGTCAAAAACCTAACATCACAATTTACAATAATTATCTCATGATATTAAATCATGTGTCATTCCCATCTTGGACGTAATATCTCTACTCTACTCTCCTTCGTCGAAGTCTCATGTTCTATTCCTACCCGAGCCATTCTCTGTTTGTGTCTCTCTTTGCTCTGTTCTATATGGTAGATCACTCTCCATGTTTTATTTTCTCGATAGCAATTTTGTTACTGCTCAGGCTATCCTCTGATTCTTTGATTGATTTCCTTCGTATTCTTCAAGCAATTGTCTTCGTTGTTTCTCAATCCAAATGTCTCTTCATCTGGGTCGTGGTCGAAACCTTCCACAACAGTTCTTATTATGTCATCTTTGTTGAGTTTCTTTGTCATGATCCGACCATGATCACACCATTATTTTGATAATTTCTTTCTTTGTTAGCCTCTCGCTCCTTGCTCTCCGGCCTCCGCTACTGCATCTGCTCACTTGATCTGTTGGAATCCTATCTTCCTCAAACAAGTCTTCCTTTTACTCTTTTCATACCATCCTTTACCACAATGAGCCTTGTCCAAGCAGTCCTTAGAAGCTTGCAGAGAAGATTCGAAATCCAACATAAATCCATTGTAACTGTAGAAGAACATCAAAAAGAATATAATTTTATTAATTTCTCCATCAAAATTCCTTAATACATCATATGTATTTGTACATATATATAGGAGGAGAGGGGAAAGCCTAAACTCTATCCCAAGACGTGAGACTAATTCCTAAAAGAGCTTTACACGAGCCTTCAAGATGGGCTTTCTTTGTACTTTCTTCAACACTCTCCCGCAAGCTGGAGCATACAAGTCGTAGTAGTCGAGCTTAAACAAGAATTGAGAATATAGAGGTCGTGGTAGACCTTTTGTAAGAATATCGACTTGTTCTGTAGCTGGAACATGTCTCAAGTCCAATTTCCTGAGTTGAACTTTTTCCCGAATAAAGTGACAATCAAACTCTATATGCTTGGTACGATTATGGAACACAAGATTTTTGGCAATATGAATGTCAGCTTGACTATTGTAGAACAAAGTGGCAGAAGAGGAGAGTTTGACACCTAGGTCTCTCAGAAGGCTTTCTAGTAATGTGAGTTCAGAGACGACAGAGAAAAGTGGCAAGAGGAGAGTTTGACACCTAGGTCTCTCAGAAGGCTTTCTAGTCATGTGATTTCAGAGATGACATAGGCCATTGATCAATACTCAGCTTCTGCAGATGAGCGTGCGACGACAGATTGCTTCTTGCTTCGCTAGGTAACTAGATATCCAATTTATGTGCAGAAACCACTTGTGGAATTATGATCATCAATGGATCCAGCATAATCAGTATCAGAGTAAACAATGAGAGATAGAGACGAGGAGGGCTTATATATGAGCCCTTGTCCGGGAGCAGACTTCAGGTATCAGAAAATGCACTCAATTGTCTGGAGATGAGAAGTTCGTGGAGCATGCATAAACCTACTAACAACTTCAACAACAAACGATATATCGTATTGTAATTGTCAAATATATCAACTTTCCCGCAAGACGACGATAGTATTCTGGGTTTGGTAGGAGTGTATGAGAGTCGGAGGAGCATGCACAGAGCTTGTGGTTGACATTCATGGGTGTGTCAGCTTGCTTGCAACCAGAATAACTAGCGTCATGAAAAAGATCAAGACAGTACTTTTTTTGAGATAAGACAAGAGCCAGGAGAGAGAGGAATAACTAGCCGTTCAACTGTCCCAGTTGGAGAATGTTTGATAGTAAAGATACATTTGCAATCCACACACGTCTAGCCAGGAGAGAGAGGGACAAGATCCTAGGTGTGATTGGCCCAGAGACCAACCATTTCTTCTTCCATAGCTGCCCGTCACCTTGGATGTTGAAGAGCCTTTTGGAAAGAATTAGGGGTGGAAACCGACGGTAATGAAGTCGCAAAGGTATGAAGAAGTGGAGATAATCGATGCAATGAAACAAAATTACTGATGGGGTGAACTGTAGAAGGCGTGTCCGGATCAGCAGAGCGCAAAACGTCATTAGTAGAAGGTAACTGGCTCAAGGCATTAGAATGAGAAGGACGACAAGTGTACACATGAACATTCTTATTATGGCGCCGCTTAGGCGTCCAGGCGCCCAATTATAAACAAGGCGTTGGGCGCTTTTTTTTTTAAAATATGGGAATAGACATCGGTTTATATATAAACCGCTGTCTATTCCCTAACCCTAGAATAGACAGCGGTTTGTATATAAACCGTTGTCTATTCTTGATCCATAGAATAGACAACAGTTAATATATAAACCGCTGTCTATTCTACAATAGACAGCGGTTTATATATAAACCACCGTCTATTCTTGATCCTTAGAATAGACAGCGGTTAATATTTAAACCGCTGTCTATTCTTCCACGAATAGACAACGGTTTTTACAACAACTGCTGTCTTTCTACCATTGTCTATACATCAGTTGTTGTAAAAACTGTTGTCTATACTATTTATTTTAAACAGTGAGTCGTAAATTCTAGTTTTAACCCCGACTTTTTGGTTCTTACAGTCGCTGCTCTATGCGATAAACTCTAAAGGCGATTTTGTGAAAGTTTCTGGCTTTCTGCTCTCCTTTGCTTCGATTTGACGATTCTTCTTCGACAAATCTCATATTCTCACTTAGGTATATTATTTCTTAAGACCTTTCTCAGTTTTGAGCTCTATGCTAATGTCTTTATTATTAGTAGTAGTACTGTAATAGTAGTATAAACATTGTGTTATTTGTGTAGCAGCCTAGCAGACACCCACTGAATCTTCCAATCTCATGTATTGGCTATGCTAAATGTATATAAACAATACAATGTGCATTTTTGTATTGGATAGCCTAAAAATACACTAACTCTATATATTAGCCTAATTATTACATTTTAAATTTCTAACCCTTATTGTACATGTCTAAACCACCCGACTCTATAGTTATATATTAGTATTTAGCACTAACATAGTAACATATATATTTATGTATGATTGTGTGGTAGTAGGCTAGTAACTCAATTACATTGCGGTTTGTTATGAATTTTGTTTAGGATTTTTAGATGGTTTAGGATTTTTTTAGGATTTTCTTATTACAGGAAAATGGCTGATAAAGGATCTTCATCGAAGTCAACAAGAGGTTTCACTAAAATAAATGAATTGAATAAGCTTAGGTTGGAGGGGAAGAAGCTTATTATTTCTGTGAGTGATGATAGCCGCATTATTCCCGGGCCTGAAACAAATAAATTGATGAGTTTTATGAGATCTCTTGTGAGGTCTTATATGCCAATTACATATGCTGCATGGAAGGAAGTTGATAAACAAATTAAAGATCAAATATGGGCAGAATTAAGTGTACGTAATTTTGCTATCAGTGATTACATAACTGTGGTGTTTTAGTTAATTTTTAATTGATATTGTCTATTTTTTCAGATTTATTTTGATAATATTGATGGTCTTCGCAATGCATTAATGAAAAGCATGAGTGAAAGTTGGAGGTCTTGTAAATCCAAACTTTTTATCACTTATGTAAAAGATGTTGATTTGTAGCATTGATAAAATGTTCCTGTCAAGTATAATTTTATTACTGCCGAAGACTGGAGAGTTTTTGTCGACCATCGCACCACTCTGGAATATATGGTTATGTTTTCTGATTAAATTCAATGTTTTATATCATTCTTTAACTTTATAACTTATAAGCAATCAGTATTAACAAATATTTATTTGTGTAGGAGAAAAGTAAGGTTAATACAGAGAGAGCAAAATCACAAAAGACCTTTCATACTATTTCAAGAATGAGTTATTTTGGATTAGAAAAAAGAATAGTATTAGTTCTCTACTTCTCTCGTATTTTTTATTTTAAAAATTTGTTTTCTCAATAATTAAATGATAATTTATTTTCATTTTATTGTCAAGATTGAACAAGGTGCAGCTGTACCAATTTCACGTGCGAAGCTATTCATTACTAGTGAATACATGCAGCCAAGTTGAATTGTAAGTGGTAGCATGCTTGTGAAGTATCTGCAATTCTGCAATTGAGTTGTCGAGCCAATAGTCTCATGCTGAAACAGTGTCACGAAGTAGGCTATCAGGATGATCCGAATCATAGGATCTTACGCCGGATATTGTAAATCGATCCTGATAAGCGAAGAAAGACTGGTGATCCTGACAATAGGCCAAGAACACATTAGTAAAGATGCAGCCAAGTTGAAGATGTGGAAGCTATAGTCCAAGAAAGACTGAGCCAGCAACAAGAATTATGGAGCCAACAACGAGCGCATCAAGCCGATATGAGTAGTATGAAGAATCAAATTGAAGAACTTATGCGCATGTTTAGTGCTGGAACTAGAACAAGTGTTGCACTTGCACACGAAACTTCTCAATACATATTTCAGGTATTATTATGTTTAAATATTTATACTTTATAAAATATTATGCTCTCTCTTTGTTGCGCAGGTAATAAATAATTTTTTTGCTATTTTTGGTTTCTCACCTAGAGCCTGAATCCTGGTCACATGAACCTGTGACATCACATGAGCATTTACCTTCTCCGGTGGCGGTATTATAATATTATTTTTGACTTTTATGTAATCAATGAATTCAATATTGATGTCCAAAATACTAATTCTTTTATTTTCACAGACTAGTGAGACTACAAATGAATTCATTGTTATGTTACTCAGTTTCAGAACTATGATAAAGAAAAAAATAAATTAATATCTCTAGTATTAGATCCAACAGTATTTGAGAGTGTTGAATCGACAAGTACATACTTTGAAATTTCAGAGTTGTGCGATTTTTTAAATATGGAAAAAGTTAGAGTTAACATTATATTAGCATGCATTGGGTGAGTACTGACTACTGAGTATCAAATATTACAAATTTAAGATTTTTTATTAATATATAAATTGATTTTGAATTCACATGTTTTTTGCAGATACATAGATTCACAATTAAAGAAATTTACATACAATAGAAGTGTATATTTTCATAATCCAATATCCATTTTTGCTTTTGATGATAAATATGCCAAGACACATTCAAAATCACGAGTTCAAGATCTAAAAATCAGGTTTAGTCAACTCCAATCAGATTCTCTATTATTTTTGTCATATCATAGATTGTAAGTACGAAGT
The DNA here is from genome assembly GCA_039513925.1 of Platanthera zijinensis. NCBI lineage: Eukaryota > Viridiplantae > Streptophyta > Magnoliopsida > Asparagales > Orchidaceae > Platanthera > Platanthera zijinensis. The sequence goes on along the minus strand of CM077082.1, from coordinate 3,629,028 downwards.
ATCTCTGTATCAATGATTATTACTATTTTTTATTCTAATTAAGGTATTAATTATTTTATTTGTTTCACAGAAAACATTGGATGTTGACTATTATTGATTATAATATTAATACAGTTTATTGGCTTGATCCCCTAAATCATGACATTCGTGATAATATTAAAAATGTCATTATAAAGTAGTTTATTAATTAGTTATTTTTCTATTTGAAATCCAGATTTGGTTATAAACTAATTTTTTTAATATTTTATGAAGTGCATTTAAAGATTTGGTCAAAAGGACCTGTGTACCAGTTTTCACAAATCAAATGTTTTAAAGTGGAAGCCGGTAAGTTATAGCTTATATGAGTATATGTATTGTAATTTTTTAAATATTTAAAAATTTATAATTAAAATACTTATCAATTATTTATTTTTTTAGTGCTAAAAAACAATCAGATTGTATTCAATGTGAGTATTATATCATGTGCTACATGATTGACATTGTTGATGCTCTTAGAAGTGTGTCAATGTCATCATTGGTAAGTTAAATGCATATAAATTGATAAATGATAATAATTATATGTTGAATTGATTTTAACAAAATTTTTTTTATTGCAGATCTATGATGAAGTGACACAGTTTTTCGTCGGAGAAAAAATAGATAATATGCGAAATAAGATTTGTGCATATAAAATGACTAATTGTGCTTAATGATTCATGATTGACAAATATATTTTTTAATTGCATATTCATTGTTATGTAACACATTGAGTTACTTGACTAACTTCATACTTGTATAGAAGTAGAACAAGTGAAAATGGTCTTGTTGACTCTTGTAAATGAGCATGTTCTTTAATTCTTTATACTTTAAATGATCTTTAAATTGTTTTTTGTGTAAAATAATTGCAGATTGCAGTTCATTTGATAGTTCTTTAAATTGTTCATTGTGATGATTTCTTTAGTTTAAGAATAGCCGGTTATTTCATTTTCCCGACCTAACTCTGCATTCTATAGGTTCTGTTTGTGAAAAATGGAAGACCAAAACAACAACAGTCTTGTTCTATCTATTGATAGCAATGATCTTGATTCAAAAACAGATTCTAAAATAAAAGCTAGGTCAAAGGATCCTGGTTGGAAGTATGGACATTGACCCAACCTAAAATATAAAAATACAGTTAAATGTAATTTGTGAGATAGATTGATAAAATGTGGTATCAAAAGGTTGAAACAACACTTATGTGGCGGGTATGGAGATGTATCAAAGTGTTTTAAGACTACTTCTGAAATAGCAGTTGAGATGTATTTAGCTTTAAATGATAAAAAAAGGACAATGTGCTTTTGACTGCTGATGATGACAATGAGAGTGAACAAAAAAGAGAGCCAACATGATCACATAATGTATCCCCGACATTATCTATAGCTAAATCGTTATTTGTCCCAAGTTCTGGGACAAGTACCAAAAAGAGAAAAGTAATCCACTTGCCGCAAAAAAGGGGTCCTATGGATGCTCTTGTGAGGCGTGCTCCTGATGATGTAGTTGATGATAGACATGCTAAAGGTTCTGCACAAACTACTATCGAGAGATGTTTTAGATCACCTGAAAAAAAAGAGTTGATAGTTATGTTGCTGATTGGTTCTATGAATGTGGAATTCCATTCAATGCTGCAAATACACGAAGTTTTAAAGTCATGCTTGAAGCAGTTGGACAGTATGAACCTTGGTTATAAAAGACCCTAGTTATCATGATTTGAGAGTCTCATTGTTATTGGATACAAAAGATAAAGTTAAGGAGATGAAGACAAACTATCAAACGTACTAGAGCAGATATAATTGCGCACTTATGTCAGATGGTTGACCAAACTGGAGAGGGAGACATTTGATCAATTTCCTAGTCAACTGCCCAGAAGGATCCTATTTTATGGGTTCCATAGATGCATCCAGTCATATTCAAGATGCGACAATGTTATCAGAGTTGCTTGATAGTAAGATTAGAGAGATAAGAGCAGAGTGCGTTGTTCAGGTAAATTTTTTGGTTTCACTAATTTTCAGATTTCAAGTTTAATAGTCTACAACTTTCGATATATGCAAAGTTATGCTGTATGCAGGTGGTGACAGACAATGCTTTCAATTACAAGGCAGCTGGTAAAATTTTAATGAAGAGAAGACCCACATTATTTTGGACTCTTCGTGTAGCTCATTGCATCGATCTCATACTAGAGGATATAAATAAGCTACAACAGAACAAAATTGTGATAAGAAAGACAAGTATGATTACAAATTTCATCTACAGACACACTCGTTTACTTGATGCAATAAGAACTACTATAGGTGGTGATCTAGTGAGGCATTCAGTGACTAGATTTACAACATTATTCCTTACTCTACAAAGTGTGCTTAAGCATGAGAAGAAGCTGAAATTATTCTTTGTGTCGCCTTCGTAGAATGCCGCTAATTTGGCAAAAACTGAAGCCAGAAAACAAGTTGTTGAAATAATACTTTCAACCGTTTTTTGGAATGGAGTAAGAGATTGCCTAAAAGGAGGAAAGCCACTGATTGCCGTTTTGCGATTAGTAGATGAAGATGAAAGACCGGCCATGCCTGAAGTATATGTGGCAATGGAAGAAGCTAAACAAAAGATCAAAGAACATTTTCATAATAAAGAAAGATTATTTAAAAAGATTATTGACATTGTTGAAAATAGGTAGACAAATCAAATGGAGCAAAAATTATATAGGGCGGTTTTGTTTCTAAATCCAAGCAAATATTTTGAATACGAGGAAAAACATAATGTTGATGCCTGAAAATTTTAAGATGTTTTCAATGATGTTATTGCAAGACTAGTGCCCGATCAAGAATTGCAAGAAAAGATTGCAGAGTAAGGTACTAACTACAAAGCATCTTGAAATAGTTTGGAAAGCCTATGACTATTAGACAACAAACCACCTTAAATCCAAGTAAGTATTGATTAAGTTTTTATTTTTTTAAAATTATTTATATGTCAAATAATTTATATTTGTCTTAAATGAATAGTGGATTGGTGGGGTTCACATGGAGGACCGAATGTTGACCTTACAAAGGTAGTATTGTGCATACTTGGCTTATGTTGTTCTTCTTCTAGTTATGAGCGCAATTGGAATACTTTTGAGTTCATAAGTATACAAATATTTACTAATAAGTTTGCAATTATCTCGATTCAGATTCACACAAAGAAAGAAGTAGATTGATGCATCAAAGACTTAGTGATCTTGTATACATCCAATATAATCATCGTCTACAAGCATGATTCCAAGAAAGACGTGAAAAGGGAAGAAATTACAATCTTTAGTGTTTGATGAGCTAGATTGGAGTAGTGAGTGAATGATGAACAAACCAGAGGATCCTCTAGTTTTTGATGATGATAATCTCACATGAGAAACTGTAGAGAGAGTTATTGGATTTGGAGCTCGAAATTTACAAAGTGGAGCTGGAACTAATCTTCAACTAATGGATAAAGGGGATGAAGATTTAGATAATTCTTTGACAATGATGATGAAGATATTGACGATAATTATGGACAAAAGATAAGTAGCTCAAATCAACCAAGCACATGCAATTCCAATGACGATTTACTAGATGATGATTCTAGTTGATCTTTTATGATTATTTAAAGTTTATGTTAAAAACATTATTCATGCTAATATGCTATTGTGCAATGGATGAATACATTTTGGATTTGACCACAATACTATACTATGATATTTTTGTGTTCACTTTTCTGTTATTTCTTTCTCTGAAGTCTGTATTGATTGATATTATTTTTTCTTACTACTTACTGTTTCATGGTATTTTAGTTAGGTATGAATGTATTGAGAATTGAGAATTTGAGATATCATGAATTCATGATATCAGAAACTGTGCTTGCTACTTCTTGGTATGAATGTGTTGTGATATGAAGATATCATGAATTCATGATATTAGAAGATTCAGAACTTGTGTGCTTAGTTGATTTACTTGCTTACTGACTAATGGTATAAATATATTGAGATTTGAGAATTTGAGATATCATGAATTCATGATATCAGAAGCTATGCTTAGTTGCTTACTGCTAACTGCTATGAAGAAACAATTTGTGTGGTTGTGTGTTGGTAAACTTTCTATCAAGTTTTAAAAAAATGGAGCTTTAGACAGCGGTTATTAACTGCTGTCTAAAGTATGGCAGGCAGGCTATAGATAGCGGTTATTATAATAACCGTTGTCTATAGTCTGCCTTTTTTTTTTAAAAAATGGCGCCTTGCCACTTGCTCGTCTTATTGTCGCCTAGGCGTCCGCCTTGTCGCCTTAGCGTGGGGAGGAGAGGTGTGGGTGGTTTTGGCAGTTAGGTTGGGAGTGGCGTGGGGAGAAGAGGTGGAAGTGGCGAAGTAACAGGAACAACTGGCCGCAGAGGAGGAGACAGTTAGGTTGGGAGGTTTTGGCGGTTAGGTTGGGAGTGGCGTGGGGAGGAGAGGTGGAAGTGGCGAAGTAATAGGAACAACTGCCGCAGAGGAGGAGACGGTAGTGGTAGTGGAGGGTCAAGGGGTTGAGAATGATATGACTTGTATTCAAGAATGGTGACATCGGTTGATTTAACAATCTTCCGATCAGTGGGAGAATAACATACATAGCCTTTATGAGTGTAAGAGTACCAACGAACACATATTGTGGTACTTAGGGGAAAGTTTGTCAATAGATGGACCAAGATTGTGAACATAGCAAACACAACTGAAAGCGCGAGAAGTGACTGCAGGGGGGGGGGGGGTGGAGGGAAAAAGAAGGTTAAAAGGAGCTTCAAAATTGAGAATAAAGGAGGACAGACGGTTAATGAAGTGACAAGTCGTAGAAACCGCGAAATTCCAACATAGGTTGGGAACATTCATTTGAAACATAAGGGTGCTGACGATCTCAAAAAGGTGACGATTCTTGCATTTCGACAACATCATTTTGTTGAACAGTATACACACAAGAAGTTTGATGGATGATGTCAAACTCAGTACACAAGTCTGTAAACACATGACCTGCGTATTCACGAGTATTATCGGCGCGGAGTGTTTATACTGGTAGTAGAAAATTGGTTGCAAGTCTCGAGTATAAAGACACGAGCTAGTTCAGATCGATCATGAAGAAATACAACCATGTCATGCGAGAGTAATCATTAATGAAGGTAACAAAGTAACATTAATAAAAAATATTGGCAGTTTTATAGGGTCTCCAAATATCTGAATGAATTAAAACAAGGGGAGCATCACTCCGAGTACAATGAGGTGAAAAGGTAGAACGATGGTGGTTGTCATAGGTTCACGACTCATAGGTGAAGTCAGTGAGGGACAAATCTGGAAAAGCTTTTTGGAGGATGCGGAGAGGGGCATGCACAAGACGTCGATGCCACTCGACAAAACTAATAGTGGAGAGAATCGTGAGGTGGGGAGTCCAAGATGTAAAGCCCATTAACCAGTTTTCCTTTACCAATGACAGTCTGCGTCTGTCGATCTTGCACAACACAAGAGGAAGGAGAGAAAGTCACAACAATCAAGATCTTGTGTGAGATGGCTAATGGATAGGAGGTTGAAAGGAGAGCCCAGAACATGAAGAACCGAGCGAAGAGTGATGAAGGAGGTAAGGATGACGCCGACTGATCCAACGACTAGAGTAGTGTCTCCATTGGCAACAGTAATGAACTTGGGATGCGCAGAGTCCAAGTATCAAGAAGGTTTCGTTGGGGTAATATGATGTGTTACCCTGGAGTCCATAATCCAGGAGGAACTGTGGACAAGATAGGAAATACCCCCATACAAATAGACATAACAGAGCAGGAGAAATGACAAATCATCTCTTGAAGTTGCCGGAGTTGGGTGCGCAGGGCATCAATGTCAACATGAACGCTATTTGGAGCAGGGACGACAGTAGAGGCAGGCGGTGCAGGAGGTAGACCATGCAAACTGTAACAAGTGGTTTTGAGGTGACCATCTTTACCACAGTAAGTACACTTAAGTGTAGCACGATTATGGTGACAAGCACCCCGAGAAGAGATGTGACCTCCATGAGAACACTGTTGTGTCAAAAGAAACTGAGTGGGGGAAGATCCAACTAATGTAGAAGTCGACAGAGGAGTGGGGAAGAGACAAATCTCATGATAAAAAAAAACGTCGATATGGAAGCGAGCGACCTGTCGATCAGGGAAAATAGGCGGCCAACAAGAAAAGAACAACAGGAAGAACCTGTGGCAAGGAACACCTGCGGCTAGCAACACGCGCGGCAAGGAAAGCAATAAACTGCGAGCAGGAGACCTGCTAGCAAGGAGAAGCTGCGGCCAGGAGGGCTGCAGTTGCGGCAAAGCTATAGCCACGCGGGCTGCAGAGGCGAGAAGCACAACCGGCGGCTAGAAAAAAATACAACCGGTGGGTAGGCCGCATGAACAGCGGCAAGGCAGAACAAGAGCTGCGGTTGAGGAGGTGCAACAAGAGCTTCGAGTAGTGGTGGCAAGGAAGCCGCAAAAGGAATCAACAGAGACCTGGAGTTGCAGCGACAGAGCAGCGACTGCTGATAGCTGGAGCACGAGAAGCAACGACGATTAAAATACTGCGGCTTGGCGAGGAGAAACTGCGGCAAAGATTTATTAGGCAACCTGTTGCGGTTTGGAGAAGAACAACAACCACTTGGAGAAGAGGAAGACACACGGCTAAGTGAGCTTTGGCGGACTAGATACGTGCGGTAAGACAAGCACTGTGCGCGGGCAGACACCGCAACTAGAAGACCAAGAGACGAGAGGGCCACGCTAGCAGGGAAGCAAACCCCGAGGCCGCACAAACTGCGGCAAGGGAGAAGAAGCCGCACAATACTGACAGAAGTGGGGCCTAGCAGCGACAGGGGACAAAGGCTATAAAAAACCAGAGGAAACAGAGTATCAGTGAGCGGAAAAAAAGGAATGGAAGCAGAAGAGGCTGCGGGTAGGAAAAACTTAGCTGCAAAAAAGAAGTGGGGTGGTTAGAAAATTCTGACCGCCCAGGAGCGCGAGCAAGCAACAAAACGACTTATAGATTTCGGATCGTTGGCTCTGATACCATGTGGAAGAACATCAAAAAGGAGAGAAATAAAATATAATTTTATTAATTTCTCAATCAAAATCCCTTGATACATCATATATATTTGTACATATATATAGGAGGAGAGGAGAGAGTCTAAACTCTATCCCAAGATGTGCTTTCTTTATACTTTCTTCAACAATAAGACTAGCGAATTCCTAAGCTATCCAATCAAGAGCTTATACATGAGCCTTCAAGATGAGCTTTGCAAACTGATTGTTTATACTTTCTTGAACTATATAATAAGTTGAAAGGGTTTTGAACACAACATAGGATAACGAAGCTAGCGAAGTGCATAACAACTAAAGTGCTATCCAATCAATGGCTGTGAGATTCAACTATGACAAGTGCAGTTGATTTATAACTAGAGTGTAAAAGGTGCAGAAAACATCGGAAATCCATTTTCTCATTCAATAAACCAGCCCCTCAAGCAAAAACGGAGAAGGAAGCTTGTTGATTAGTCGAAGCAACCAAAATAAATATTTTTTCTTATTTATTTCCTGACATGTTATATGCAGAAACTGTGATTGTTGCAGATCACATTGTTTTACAACAAGATCCGTAGAGAGGTACTGCAAATGAACTATATAATAAGTTGAAAGGGTTTTGAACACTTATTCTACACCTAGGCCACTTACTGAGAGCTTGATGTACAGCCCAATAATTAGGGCTATCAAGTACGTAATTTTTCATTTTAGTTTGCGGTCGATTTTACTTAAGCGGCACACATTAGATTCATCGAATAATAAAAGTGGTTATCAACTTAGGGTTCACAAGACTCTTATATGAATGTAGCAATCGAACATAATTAACAACTTGAAATAACTCATCCACAAGTACGTAGGTAAAGACGAGCAATAGAAAATAAAAGAGCATTAAATCAATCTAACAATATTAGGGCAAAGAGAGAAAGAGGTATACCCATAGGTTCATATATGCAGGGAGATCGGGTTCTCAAATGCGGGTTTAGGCCTAGGGAGAGGCTTGTGAGGCTGTGGATTGTTCGGATTGGAAGAAGATGGTTGACTGGGACTAGATGAAGGTGGTAAGATTACTGGGAGGTGGCATACTGGCTGGCTACAAGTTGTGGAAAGGCGTACGGAGGTGGAGGGGCTGACCGGAGGCCAAATGGGGTGCAGGAGACTACATGTAATGTCAAACAGAACCTGGACGGCAGATAATGGATCTGATGGACCGAGCAGGGATAGGAGAGGCTGGACACCAATGAGACTGGATGTTGAGGGAGTGGTCCTCAGATTTTAGAGAAGCCTCTAACGGCGGAGACTTGGCGGGATGAGGTGTCCAAGGAGAAGATTTGAGAAGATTCTTGACCATCCCTAAGCTCAAAATACCAATGATCCAAAGTTGATGATTTGTTCATACAACATATCCTTAAATAGACCGGCATGGGAAAACTAGTAATTAAAGCAAATGTAAAATGCAAGAATTAAAAGATGTAATAAAAAGATACTACTTCACTTGGATCCATCTCCCGACGGTTCCTTCCTGACCGACGACATCCCTGTCCTCAAATAGTTGCGCCACATGCCTACGTCAGCCTCGCTTTGGTGGTTGCGCTACATGCCGACGATGTCCTCTGCAACAGATTGAGTATTACAGCCTGGAGCTGGTTTTGCTCCTTCCCCGCTCATGGAAGAGAGTGGGGAGTATGATATTGCTAAGAGGTGTTCTAAAAATGTGTGCATTGAAAACCTTATATAATTTATTCCTCTTGGAAGAGAAGTGTACTCGCCACCCCATGTCAGGAAGCTGATGGCTCTTCTATCATCCTACTGTATCCTCCATGTTTTTTTAGTGTGAAATTTTCTTATGCATAATCTACTCTTAACTTAAAATAAACTTTTCAATTTACTTGCTAGGAGAGAAAAAATAATAATCCAGCTGCAATTTATCATCTTAAGTTCTTTATTCTTTAGTGCGACTAATGAAGTTCTATTTGGGAGTTCTCACTGGATTTTCTGATGCAGGAACACAACGGCTTCCAAGGCTTATTGGCATCTCCAAATCTCTTGAAATGATGCTAGTGAGATGATATAATTGGTCCCCTATAGTTTTTTTGATGAACAATTTAAGTTTGGCCTTCAATATTCATTTATTTGAATTGACACGTGCCAGTTTTTCTAAATAGACATCAAAACCCATCAAAGGGAAGGAAGCCTATGCGCTGGGGCTCGTTGATTCCGTAGTTCCACCTGGCGATTTAATAAAAACTGCTCGGCAGTGGGCCATCGAAATTGCAGATTGCAGGCGGCCATGGGTAAAGAGTCTTTACAAAACTGACAAATTGGAGTCCCTAAGCAAAGCTAAAGAAATTCTCAAATTTGCAAGAAGTCAGGCACAAAAGCAATCTGCTCATCTTGAACATATACAAGTTTGTATCGATGTTATTGAATATGGTATAGTGTCAGGGCCTCGTGGTGGACTGTCAAAGGTATCTTTTTATCTTTTATTTACATTGGTTTATTTTCTCCTTTATCATGAATCTATGTATCTGTGCTTTTACTGAGTTTTAGTTTCATTCTTCAGGAAGCAAATGCATCTTGGAAGCTTCAGTTCTCGCCCACAAGCAAAAGTTTAGTGCATGTTTTCTTTGCACAACGAGCTACAATCAAGGTCAAACTAATTTCTTGATCAATGTATGCTTATGTTTTAATTATGTTAGTGCTTTGGCATATGCCAACAATACTTTAGATTTATAACTGTGACCACGTCTTTCTTTAAACAAGCGCTAAAGATATGTCCATATTTATTGTATACAAAATATCTTATCTAGAACTATTTTCATCGTTGTTCCTTATAAAATGTTTATTTTCAATTCTCTTGCACTTAGTATCATATTTGTACGAATACTCATATTTGCGAATGATTGAGTTTTTGTTTTATTACGAGTAATATCATGGCTATTTATAGCCTGCAAGAATAAGCCTAATTATATATAATATAACGACACTTCTCAAGATTTGTGAAAGATATTCACTAAGCTTGTCTTGTCACACCCTCTAATCATATCCTCTGAACTGAGTCTCTTGGTCAAACAATATGCTGCATTACCCTTGGTCGAGACGTGACTCAAGCTCGAGTATCCCACAGTCCAGCTTCTCCTTTATGAAGAACCTATCGATCTCGTTTTGTTTGGTTCTATCGCATTGAACTGGATTATTTACAATACTAATGACTGACTGTCACACTGCAGTTTCATCTTATTTCTTCGATCCAGCTTCAACTCCTCCAGCATCCCCTTCAGCCACATGAGATCTGCAATCCCCAATGACATGTCTCTATGCTCTGCCTCTACTCATATTGCCGTGTAGTTCTGTGTCTTTACTAATTGCTGGAGACATTCTGCGAGGTGGTGCTTCCAAGATTTATGCAGAAGGAAAGAGCAGATGGTATGACTTACTCAAATAGATGTTGAACATATAGAATTTCTCTTCCAACTCGCCGTGAAGGAAAACATTCTTTACATTTAGATGTTGAAGATCCCACCCTTTACAGGCGACACAAGATAATAGGACCCGTATTATATTCATTTTTTCCACTGGAGCAAATGTCTCTTGGTAGTCTATATCATGAGTTTGGGTGTAGCCTCTTCACCAATCATGCCTTGAATATATTCACAACCTTCAGAGTTCTACTTTATTGTAAACATCCATCGACAACCAACTGTCCTTTTGCAAGGAGGGAGATCAACCTGGTCCCATGTATGGTTCTTTTCTATAGCTTACATTTCCTCTATCATCGCCTTTGCCCATTTTGGGTGACCAAGTGCCTCCTGCCATGTACCGGGAACAATCACAGAGGAAAGAGAAACGACGAAGACTTTATGTGATGAGGTTAAAGAGGCATATGACACATAGTTAGATAACAGATGTTGAGTGGATGAGTGTATACCTTTTTGGAGGGCATTAGGTAATTCTAGTCGTGTTGTAGATGAATTCAGCGGCAACTCTGATATTATGGGATGCGATTGAGTGTTTGATCTTTTATTTCTCCGAGTATACACTTGCAACTCCTTTTCTTTGGGGATATCTTTGGGAATATCCACACTCCCCTGAGTGGTAATGTATAGAGGAGGAATAAGAAGAGTAGGAGCACTCACTTCCAAGTATGAAGACTCTCCCTTGAAGTGAGGACTCATAATAGGAGGTACTTTCGTGAAAAGTGACATCCATAGAGACAAATATTTTTCTGCTAGGAGGATGATAATATTTGTACCCTTTCTGTGTAGGGGAATTACCAATGAAAACACAACAAAGGCCACGAGAATCAAGTTTTGTTCGAGTAATGTTATGAATGTGAACAAAACATAAACACCCAAACACACAGGGTATAAGAGTAGTAGGAGGGATACCTAGGGGTATGAAGAGGAGTGTGATTACCCAGATGACGAGACAATATGCAATTGATGAGGTGAGCCGCAGTAAGAAGGGCATCACCCCAATAGTATTTTGTAAGAGACATCAAAATAACAAGCATCATGCCACTTCCAAGAAGATGACGATTTTTTCGTTCAACAACACAATTTTGTGCTGGAGAATGCACTCAACTGGTTTGATGAACGATGTTATGACTACTCAAATAGTTTTCAAATTTTGTATCCATATACTCACGACCATTATCACTGCGAATAATTTTAATGGTTGCACCAAATTGAGTATAAATCATTTAATGGAATTTTTGGAAAAGAGTGAACACTTCACTTTTACTACACATCAAATAAACTCACGTAGTGCGAGAGAAGCAATCAATAAAAGTAACAAATCAATGTTAACTAGAGATCGAAGCAACATGTCAAGGACCCCATACATCACTATGAATAGTATGAAAATGTACAACAGAAGGCTTAGACACGCGATTGAAAGAGACACACTTATGTTTAGCAAGTTCGCAAGCATCACACATACAGGTTTTAAACACAAAAGATGAAAATCTGGGAAATAACGATTGTATAGTAATAATAGAGGACTGACCCAAGCGACAATGTCAGATAGCCAACTGAAGAAGTTGGTGAGCATGAAAGGCCTGAGGAATAGAAACATCAAACACGTACAATCCAGCACACATCCTATTAGAGCCAATGGACCTTCGTCTTGCAGGTCCTGAAAGACACAGTAAGAAGGAAAGATAGTGACAGAGCAGTTTATGGAGTTTGTAATATAATTAACAGATAAGCGAAGGACAAGGATGAATTATAAGTGGGCTCCGAGGATAACCCTTGCATCATGCGATGGAGGGTCATCATCTCATCAGTAGAAAATGCCCTTGGTAGAGACAAAAGCTCAAAGATCTAGTAACTTGAGGTACTATCATCAATGAACTCAGTCAGGTGAGCAAAGCAAGCCGAGATGAAATTTGTGCGTCCACGACCACGCCCACCATGACCCCCACGAAGAACCATTCCACTTCTCGATGGCGGGATACCATGTAATTTGAAGCAAGTGTCGCGAGTATGCTGACTCCGGGCACAGTAATCACACATCAAGTGGTCTTTGTCCGTGGGCCTGGGGTTAAAGTCCCGAGAATTGGTGCCTCCAGAATGAGAAGCAGCAAGAGCAAAACCACTAAAGAGAACCTCTGTACTCCAAGACTGACGACGATCATATTCTTGTTGGACAATACTATAGGTCTCTGACAACGAAGGGACTGGAATGCGACCAAGGTTTTGAACAATAATCTGATCAAAGTCCCGGTATAAACCATTTAGAAACTCAAACACCTTATTCTGATCTTCATGAGCACAAACAAGGATTGCATCAGCAGTGCAGATAAGGTCGAGGGAGGTAAAATGGTCATACTCCTGATATAGCTGAGTAAACTCTAAATAATAGGCGAAAGATCTTCCTTCGTAGCTAGAAAATATGAGCAGTGTTTCCTTTCTGGGAATATGTAGATATGACACGAATCCAAATATCTGCAGCGGTATCCAAGAGTAGGTAATTCCATCCAATAGCCTCTTGCATGGAATCAATCAACCATGACATAACGAAAGAGTTCTTTGATTCCCATTGTACCCACGTAGGCGCAGTCTTCTCTGGGTCCTTAATATTCTCGTTAACATAGACAATCAAACGACAACTCTTAAGGGCCAAGGCAATAGATCGAGATCAGGATAAGTAATTTGTTGTATCAAGACGAATCGTGGTAATTTGAGACGCCGTATGATCGTGCACAACCCGGGTAGATCCAGCAGGTTGTGAGACGTCTGGAGAATCAACCGCGTCAGACATTATGAAATCAGAGAACAAAGAAACGCCAAAGAATTTTGGATTAGGTCAAAAACAGCTACCAGAAGATCGCTGAAAACAGGTCGATGCCCATCTATCTTCTATTGAATAATGATATAGCCCTCTATATATACTAGAGGGTAATACAAGAGGAGTATAAAACAAAATATTCAAATAGTTCTAACATGATAATATAGAAGGATAATTAATAAAAGTACAAGGCATTTGCATAAGAAACACAAGACTAATGTTGCATGTTTCTTGTACAAATGGCGCTTGAAGTCATTATTTTCTTAAATAATTATTTTTGATTTAAATTTTTTATCAAATATCTTTTAATTCAAGTGAAGGGGAGTGTGATCTTGAGGTCACGGGTTTGAGTCCTAGAAACACCCTCTTGCAAAAATGCAGAGTAAGGTTTGCCTACATTTCACCCTATCCCCGGGACCTCGTTGCGCGGGGATGTTATGTGCATCGGGCTGCCCTTTTCTTTATCTTTAATTCAGGTATCTCTCTCTCTGGTCAAACAAAATGTCTAAGGAACTACTGACAATATTTCTCCAGTTCATGTCATCATTTACATATCTTCTACCAATTGTCATTTTTCTAATTTTGTATTTAGGTTCCTGGAATTTCTGACCTTGGTTTAACACCTAGAACTGTAAGTAAAGTTGCTATTCTTGGTGGTGGATTAATGGGCTCTGGGATAGCAACTGCACTAATATTGAGCGATTACCCTGTGATCCTTAAAGAAGTAAATGCCGACTTCCTTCATGCTGGGATTGGCAGAGTCAAAGGTAGAACTGAATTTTTTTTCTTCCACTTTCTTTTTTCGTAAATATAACCTGCAGTTATCTTTCAGAGAATTTGCAGAGTCGTGTTAAGAAAGGGGTGATAACACAAGAGAGCTTTGAGAAAACCTTGTCTCTCCTCACAGGTGTTCTTGACTATGAGCAATTTAGGAACGTAGATTTGGTCATTGAGGTAAAGACTTTGTGAAGAATCCTGTTTGAGTTCTATTCTCTGTCTAACAACTAAAATCTTGATCAATGTTTCTTGTGTCAGGCTGTTATTGAAAAGGTGGATTTGAAGCAACAAATATTTGCTGATCTTGAAAAGTACTGCCCTCCCCATTGTATCCTTGCTAGCAACACCTCAACCATTGATTTGAACCTCATTGGTGAAAAGACGAAATCACACGATAGAATTGTGGGGGCGCATTTTTTTAGGTAAGCAGAATTGCTTCAAAACCTCCTTGATGATCTCTAACTAATTCTTGTTCTTTCTCAGCCCTGCGCATATAATGCCCCTCCTAGAAATAGTTCGTACTCACAACACGTCTCCTCAAGTCGTTGTGGACCTCCTGGCTGTCGGAAAGAAGATACGGAAAACTCCCGTTGTGGTTGGGAATTGTACTGGATTTGCTGTCAACCGCATGTTCTTCCCGTACACGCAATCTTCACTCTTACTTGCAGATCATGGTTTAGATGTGTATGATATCGATCGTGCTATTACCAAATTTGGTATGCCAATGGGCCCCTTCAGGTATGAGGTTCTGACTTGAAAGTTGGAGCAGTTGAGGGTCATTAATTTCTTTGATCTTGAATACTGTTTATTGATTTTTTATTTTAATTTTTAAACTGTTTCAATTACATCGTATACAGATTGGCTGATCTTGTTGGTTTTGGTGTTACCGTTGCTACTGGTCTGCAATATCTTCAAAGTTACCCTGAAAGATGTTACTCTTCTGGACTAATGAAGCTCATGCTTGATGATAACCGGACAGGTACGCTTAATATTTGTGTGCAAGCTATGAAAGGTTTTATTCTTCAGTTTTGTTCAGTTTATTTCATTTAAAATTAAAATAAGCTGTATCGAGCTCATTTTAATATCTTAGTTTTGGAGAAAATTTTACTATACCTGATTAAAGAACATTTTGTTGTTGACTGGGAAGCACTAATTACTCATACACATGCCAGTATTGTGCAGGATTTCAAGTATTATCTGTTTTATTACTAAATACCGCCTTTCCTCTTGCCCTGGATGGAAAATTGAAAGCATCTCTGAACATGTCCATCCTGCATTTAAGCTATATATATATATGCACATATAACAAATCTTCTCTTGGCTAGGATTCCGGAAGTCGTATATCCATAATGAAAATCTTCAACCTCACCAAATGTATCAGGTTCTCTGATGTAGCAATTGACCAAGTAGCTCTTGAACTTCTCTATTGGAATATGTTTGGTAAACAAGTCTATCAGGTTCTCTGATGTGGCTATCTTCTAACTCAGAATATTGTCTTCCGTAAAAACGGGAGGAAAATTTTAATATTTCATTATTTTCCTCATGTATATAAAAAGCACGCGCACGCGCACACGAGTGCAACGGAACGGATCTCCAGCCCTACGTGAGTGCAACAGAACGGGTCTCCGGCACTGCCCCTACACGATGGTGCTCCCAGGGGTCATAAAAAATAATATTATATATATATATATATATATATATATATATATATATATATATAAAGGGTAAACCACCCTTTGGTGCAAGGGCATTTGGGGAAATGTCAATGTTGCACCAAAGGGTGTTTTTCCCTTATAATATAAGATATATATATGTGTGTGTGTGTGTGTAGGGGGGAGGGTGAATTCTCAACTTCATCCTAAGATGTGAGACTAATCTCTAAACAAAAATGGGCCCTCCAATGGGTCATTTGTATAGCCCTTTGTACAAATTATTTCAACACTCGCCCACAAGCTGGAACATACAAATCGTAGGAGTGAAGCATACACTGATGATATAATGGTCAAAGTAAAGCCATCGACAACTTGCCAAACAACAGACACCGCAAGTTCAAACTGACAATCAACCTCGAACATACAAATAGCAACGTAGGAGTGAAGCATGGACAAAAACTGATGATATAATGGTTGATCAAAGTAAAGCCTTGAGTGATTGCGTCCGGACGTATCAAAACGACAACTTGCCAAACAACAGACACATGCCGCAAGTGCCGACGCCGTCACGATTTTGTATCCTTACCTCCAGTTGAATCATCCAACTTTTTCCCGAACAAAATGCCACTGACAATCTTTGATAACCTCGCATGTGCTTGGTATCCCTCTGTTCCGCCATGCCACCCTAGAACACGGGATGGATCTTGGAAAACCCTAGATCAATATGAATAGCAACTTGACTATCACAAAAGAGCTCCACCTCCGAGTGGCAAACGTTGGGGGAGTTTCACACTCAGATAACTCAGAATGCTCTCCAACCATGTAAGTTCAGAAACGATATAAGTCATTGATCGATACTCAACTTCTGCAGATGTATGTGCAACCACAGTGATGCAGGACGGGGCTATGCGAAACGTGAACGATGTCACCACACTAATGTAACGCTACGTGCAAGTGTGAAATGAGTGCGCCGGTGCCGACACGCTAATGCAACCAATGTGCAGGATGAATGCAATCTAGCCCAATCTAAATGATGTGTGTGAGTATTTTTTTTATTTAACCCGGAATTAATGTTATCAACTATGATTTTATAAGGTTGACAGTAAACACAATGTTCAAAATGATTTTCAAGTAAATAAGCAATTCACGTTTGTTCTCACAGGTGGTGCTTTCAACTACAAATTTGCACAAATAAGTTTTATTGAACTAAAAAAAATGAAACAATAATGCTAACAATCTCAGTGTTCAAGCACATATAATAAGTACATCCAATAAAAAAAAAAAAAAATAACACAAAAACAATGATACTCACAAACACTGAGATTCGATGGTGGTGGAATGCGGCAAATATTTGTGGGTTGGGAAACGACGAGGTGGGGTGTGGTTCCTGTGACTGGCAATTATAGCTAGTGGCTCCACAGATGAAAATGGGGCTGGAGGAGGTGGTGAATGCGTGCGGGTAGGGTGGGAGGAAGAGGCAACTGGTGGATAAAATTACTTGTTTACGATTCACAGAAGAAGGCCTTGGCAGGTGGTAGTGACAGGAAGGAGGTATACAAGGGGAAATTGTTGTAATAGAGGGTGGAGGGAAATGAAGAAACACATTAGAGAGGGAGGTCGGGCTACTGGTTAGGAGGGATGAACAGGGCTCTGTCTTGGATGAAGGAGATGAATAGGAGAAAATGCGATCCTGAAATCGAACGGCTAGATGGAGCGGAAGAACAGTGAAAATGGGGGAGTAATGCGCAATTGGGAACGGGGCAGGAGGATGTGCCGCAGAGGAGTAATGACGATGAGTTGCTGGTTTGCCGCAGGTTCTCGATCCCGTCAGGAGGAAGAAGACAAAAGATGTTGCGACTTTGGTTTTGCGGCTTGTGTTAGTGTGAGCAGACGACAAACAGGGGAGGAGTTGTTATCTCCTTTGAACGTTGAAGATGACGGGGTTATCTCCTTCCTGTCATAGGAATCGTGAGATTAGGGGGCAGTTATAAGCGGTTTTCTGCCAAGGAGGAGAATAATTGTGGGAAGGGGATGGTGTTCACGGGGGAGGAAAGAAGGAACAGTGAAATACAAAGGAATAACTGAAAAATAAACCAAGGCTTCACACCCGGGCTCGCGGTGTCGCACCACGAATGATCGTGAATTCTTGATTTACGATTACTTCTTGCTCCGCCAGGTGACAAGATGCCCACCAAAGTATGTGCAGTACTCCCTTGCGGATCGCCCGATCATCTAGAGACCTAACATTGAAAGGTGGATAAACTACAATCAAGAATTACTCTAGAGGGGGGGGGGGGTGAATAGAGTTATTAAACCTTTACACAACTAATCACACTACATGTCACAGATTTTAAAACAGTGCAAGTATAAAAATATGAAAGCTATGTGAAGAAAAATATGCAACCAGAAGATACAAAAAATATTTAGTGGTTCTCTTAAATATTTGGGTACTCCGCCCTTCTGCCCTTTGGCAGGATATCCACTAATCAATGTTGAGTCGTTTGATATGGAGACTCTTAGAACCAATAAAATTAAATCTTTTGTTAAGGAGATTCTAAGAACCAATGAAACTTTTGATAAGATATTTCTAACCACTGAGTTCTTTGATAAGGAGATTCTAAGGACCAAAAGCCTTTTGATAAGAAGGCCCAACAACCACTGAATTCTTTTAAGAGTAATTCTAAAGACTTTATCCGAATTCTTTATAGAGGGATTCTAAAAAATCTTTCTGTTGAAGTGATTGAACTTAGATTTGCATAATATTGTTCTCTTCAGCAAATCTCTGAGGACTTGGTTATTTGTGAGCACTTTGTAGATGCTTGTTGTAGATGATAAAAATTGTTGTGTATTCCTCTTACGATATCAGATTCAATAGAGCGAGATTTGAATTGTTGAGGTGGAATATCAAATGAAAAACTTTTGATCCTTCAGAGTGAGATAGTCTTTAGATCTAGAGAAGTTGATCTTGTCGACTGTTGTTGTTGTCTCAAAACTTCTTGAGGAAGGAGACGAGACGAGGAGTCTTCACAGATTGCTTCTATATTCTGTCTTATTATCTATATATATGTCTATATATATCTATATATATATAATGCCAAATAATTCTACTACCTGATGCGTCCCAATTAGAATGAAGACCTTTCTTAATTGAATCATCAACGACCACAATTAGATCTGAATCACTGCCTTAATTTGCTCAAACTTCATTCAAAATTATTCTGTATAGAACTTCTTAAACGTTGACATCTTGTTGACGTAAGCTGAGATATATGGAGCAATGATGTCTCAAAATATGCAGTCACACTTATGCTCTGACTTCTTTATAAATGATCTCGGTACACAAAATTATAACTGTCAATTTTCATGTGATGACTATTAGTCAAAGCACAGAGGAAGCTTCTTGTCATACATCGATATTTCTTGTATACTTCTCGTCATACTTTGACATCTCCTCAAAGCATATAATTTTACTTAGTATTACCCTGACTTCCTGAGTGCACTGATTGTTTGCCTGGCCACTGAATGGCTTTGGACTTGCACTAGTTAAGATGGCATCTATACATACAAATATTTTTTTAACTTATATCACTTTAATAACCTGATATGTCAAACATAAAATAATTTTTCCAACAAACATAGTCAGTATCAGAGTAGGCAACATGAGATAAGGTAGAAGGGGGATTATACACAAGCTCTTGTCCTGTGGCAATATTTGGATGCCAAAGGATGCTTTTAATCTCCTGGATATGGGAGATCCATGGAGCATGCATAAAACATTTGACCACCCCAATAACAAATGATATATCAAGTCTCGTAACTGTAGGATAAATTAGCTTGTCCACAAGGTGCCGATAGTTCTTCGAGTTAACGAGGAGCAGATCAGAGTCAGAAGCATGAACACAGAGTTTGTGGTTGACATAAATGAGTGCCAGTGGGCTTTCATTCAGAGCAGTTAGCGTCATGAAGAAGGTTAAGACAGTACTTCCGTTGAGACATACTGAGACCATCAATTCGATGTGCTACCTCGATGCCAAGAAAATATAAGGGAGAATCCTTAGTCTGAAATTCGGGTCAGGTGCTTCTTGATCATATTACACTATCAAGGTCATCTTCTGTGATGATAATATAATCAACATAAACCAAGAGTATCATTGTGCTCATTGTCCGATGATAAGTGAATAGAGAGAAGTCGGTCGAGCTTCAAGTGAAGCCAACATCGTAAACAACCGAATGAACTTATCAAACTAGGCCCGAAGAGTCTGTTTAAGACCATGAAGAGATTTCTTGAGGTGACATACAAAAGACTCTCCCCGTGGACTCATAACCAGGAGGCTGTTACATGTAGACAATTTCAACTACGTCGTCATTCAGGAAAGCATTTTTGATTTTGAGTTGATGCAACGACCAAAGCCGATGAACAACCAAGGAGATCAAGAACCGAACAGTATTTAGCTTCGCAACAGGTGAAAAGGTCTTCTCATAGTCGAGGTTGTGTTGCTGAGTAAAATTACAAGCCACCAACCGAGCTTTTAGACGTTCAACCGCCCATCAGGACGATACTTCACAGTGAAGATCCACTTACAATCAACACAAATTTGGCCAAAAGGAAGAGAGACGAGGTCCCAGGTGTGATTTTTTCGAGGGCAACCATTTCATCATCTATGGCGTATCGCCACCCCGGATGCTGAAGAGCCTCCTGTAGAGAAGAAGGGGTGGAAATAAAGGATAATGTGGTCACAAACCTGTGAAGCACCGGAGATAAGCGATGCAAAGAAACATAATTTAAGAGAGGGTAAGAGGTAGAGGCTGGTGTCGGATCAGCGACCTGCGAAGTGAATCAGTAGGAAGGGATGGCTCTCGTGGGGCAGTAGACCAAGGAAGTCGTCATGTAGACACCAAGAGGGGAGGAGGTAGCGATGAGAGAGGTAGAGCTGGAGGAGTGGGTAGCAGAGGTGGAGATTCGGTGGTGGTAGGCACACAAGGACGTGGAAGACCTGGGGAGGAGGGGATTGAAGGGGTGGATTGGTGGAATGATTGATTTTCAAGGAAGGTGACTTCAGCGGAGGTGAAAATTTTTCAACGAGGTGGAGAGTAACACATGTAGCCCTTTTAGGTGCGTGAATAACCAACAAAAGTATATTTGGTAGCACAAGGAGCCAACTTTTTCACTGTAGGATCAAGATGATGGACACAACAAACACAACCGAAGACATGAGGTGTTAGAGAAAAAGGGAGGAGTGGAGGGAAAGAGGATGGAAAATGACGTCGCAAAGTTCAGAACAGAGGAGGGTATGCAATTAATAAGGTAACAAACAGTGGAAATTGCAGAATGCCAATAAACTATGGGAACCTACATTTGGAACCTAAAGGTAGAGCTGGAGGAGTGGGTAGCAGAGGTGGAGATTCGGTGGTGGTAGGCACGCGAGGATGTGGAAGGCCTGGGGAGGAGGGGATTGAAGGGGTTGATTGGTGGAATGATTGATTTTCAAGGAAGATGACTTCAGCGGAGGTGATAATTTTTCAATGAGGTGGAGAGTAACACATGTAGCCCTTTTAGGTGCGTGAATAACCAACAAAAGTATACTTGGTAGCATGAGGAGCCAACTTTTTCACTGTATGGGTCAAGATGGTGGACATAACAAACACAGTCGAAGACACGAGGTGTTAGAGAAAAAAGGAGGAGTGGAGGGAAAGAGGATGGAAAATGGTGTCGCAAAGTTCAGAACATATGAGGGCATGCAATTAATAAGGTAACAAACAGTGGAAACTGCGGAATGCCAATAAACTATGAGAACCTGCATTTGGAACCTAAAGGACTTGACAACCTTGAGGAGGTGATGATTTTTGCGCTTGCCCATACCATTTTGTTGCGGTGTATATGGACAGGAGGTTTGGTGAATAATGTCCGACGTACCTCATGTGTCCTGAAAACTGTGACTTGTATATTCACACACATTATCTGTTCTAAAAATTTTAAGGGATCACGAGAAATGAGATTTAGTCTCAGCAAGAAAAGAGCAAAAGATCTGCAGTAACTCAGAGTGATCGCACATCATATACAACCATGTCATGCAATAATGATCATCAATAAAAGTAACAAAATAACGATTTCCAGAGACACTAGTCGTTTTGTAGGGGCCCCAAATATCAAAATGTATTAAATCAGAAGGTGCTACGCTCCGAGTACAATGAGAAGAAAATGTAGAACGATGTTGTTTCTCGTAAATACATGATTCATATTGAAAATAAGAAAAAGAAAAATCAGGAAGAGCCCTCTTGAGGATAAACAACGGTGCTTGCCCAAGATGTCGGTGTCAGTCGGTGGAAGTGGCAGAGGAGTGAACTGATGAGGGAAGACCAGAGTGTACAACCCATTAGACAGTCGGCCCCTATTAATGATATTTTGAGTCCGTGGATCCTACATCACAAAGGAAGATGAAAATGTGATTAAGCAATCATGATTCTGATTAAACGACTGATAGAGAGGAGATTAAACTGAGATCCAGGAATATGAAGGACAGAGAGGAGAGGAAGAGATGGAGTGAGAGGCATATCATTAGATCCGCAAACAGAGTTGGTATCACCATTGGAGATAGTGATAAATTTAGGAGAATAAGCATCCGAATATCGAGAAGGCTTGTGTAAGGAAATACGGTTAGTAGCCCCAGACTCCACTATCCACACCGGACTGTGGGAAAATTGAATATACCTGCGATGTAGGTAGAGGCAACACAGTTAGAGGCCCGAGTAAACATCCCCCGAAGATGTTGTCGTTCCTCTCTCAAGACGACATGTAGGAGCGGGATGTAGAAGGAACATCCAAATAAGAGAAGCATGAGTTGGCGCATTGGATGGCGGTGGCGAGAACCCATGTTTCTTGCAGCAGGTGGCCTCGGTATGATTCAGGCGGCCACAATAAGTACAAAGATGATTGTTCGGCCGAGAGGGACGATTGCGGTTATCATGTTCACCGTTGTGGGAGCCATGGAGACCACCCCGATACCCAAGAGAGGTCGTATGTCTGGGGAGTGGTGCAAAAGGGCAGGAGAGGGAGGTAGCACAACATCAGGAAGCAGGGTGATTTTAAGAATCATAAAGCACACATCGGAGAGAGACAAATAGTGGAGGAGAGGATGGTTGCCCGGACGCTGTGAAGATGGGGAGGTAGTCGGGCCATCATGAGAGCTATGCCCACGGCTTCCTGCGCTCGCTGATCAACGAAATCCAAAGAGGGGGGGGGTGCTGAAATCAGGCCTCAACGAGAGGTCAGGTCACCAGTCACACCTTGGTCAACCGCCTGGAGTCCATTAAAGATATTGTAGGGATGTTGGAGGCTGACCTTCCTAGAGTAATGAGAGTGAGACTCGTCCTATATGACTTTGTCAGTCTTGTGGTACATGACCATACAATATGGCTCAGATTCCATTGAATTGAGGAGCCAAGACTGAACCCGACCATCATCACAGAGCCATTATTCCGTAGGTTCAGCGAGTGAAGCACGAGTAACAAGATGAAGCCCTTTGGTTTGAAGGACACGACGCAACAAGTACACCCATTCTCCAAAATTCTTCTTTTCATTGAGGGAGATGGTGGTAATTGTCGGATAATGGAATCTTAGACTCCAAACCGAAGCCCTATCATATATATATAAGCTCAAAAATATCAATACAATATTATGAATATAATATAATGATAACTCCAATACTCCCCCTCAAGCTGGTGCAAAGATGTCAATCACGCTCAACTTGGAAATGGTCAGATCTGAACGAGTAGGACCGACAGCTTTAGTGAAGACGTCAGTGAGTTGGTCAGTCGAGGGGACGTAAGCTGGAAGGACAATCCCAGTACGAACGTGGTCACGCAGAAAATGAACATCCATCTCGATGTGTTTGGTGCGCTCATGTAGCACCGAATCCTGAGTAAGTAGGAGAGCTGAGTTATTATCACAGTAGAGCGTCGAGCCATCAACAAGAGATAAGACAAGTTCAATAAGCAGCGATCGAAGCCAAACCAACTCAGTAACGCCTTGTGCCATGACGCGGTACTCTGACTCAGCAGACGAACGAGATACAATGGATTGTTTCTTACTCCGTTACGAAACAAGATGATCACCATGGAATACACAAAAACCTGACGTAGAGCGTCGATCCGTCAAAGATCCAGCAAAATATGCATCCGTGAAGCAGGAGAGACTGGTAGCTCTGTCAGCCCGATAGAACAACCCAAGACCAGGAGCGCGCTTAAGATAGCGAAGGACACGTCGAGCAGCCTCTAGGTGAGATGTCCTGGGAGAATGCATAAACTGGCTCAAAACGCCCACTGAGAAGCTGATGTCAGGCCTAGTATTGGTCAAGTATATCAAACGGCCAACAAGCCGCTGGTACTGAGAGGGGTCTGAAAGAGGATCACCAGATTCAGCATGGAGGCGATGGTTGATGTCCATAGGAGTACTTGCAGGACGACACCCAAGTAGACCCGTGTCCCGAAGAAGATCTAAGGTGTACTTGCGTTGCGATATAGAGTTGCCCTGTCGTGAGCGAGCTACTTCAATCCCAAGGAAGTAGCGGAGAGGTCCAAGGTCTTTCACCTCGAAGGCTGAGCGAAGTGTAGCTTTCACCTCAGAGATGTCAGAGGAATCATCACCGGTGAGAATAATATCATCAACATAGACCAGGACAATGACACGACGTCCCTCAGGAGTGGCACGAATGAAGCAAGTGTGATCTGCACGGCACTGATTGAAGCCAGACTGAAGGATGACTGAGCTGAACCGTTCGAACCAGTCACGCGGTGACTGCTTTAAGCCATACAGAGATTTGTGTAGTTGTCAAACTCTCCCTAAATACTCCCCTTAAGGGAAAAACCCTGGAGGAGGAGCCATATATACCTCCTCCTGTAACTCGCCGTGCAGGAAGGCATTTTTGGCATCAAGCTGGTGGAGAGGCCACATCTGAGAGGCCGCAAGCGAGAGCAGAAGGCGAACACTGGTCAACTTAGCCACGGGAGCAAACGTGGCACCAAACTCGTCCGGAGCCTGAGTAATGCCCTTGGACACCAAACGAGTCTTGTAGCGGTCAATAGTATCGTCAGCAGAGTATTTGACAGTATAAATCCATTTTCACCCAAATGTGTGTTTCCCGAGAGGAAGAGGAACCAAAGACCATGTCCCAGTACGACGGAGAGCAGACATCTCCTCCTCCATGGCCTGAACCCACTGCGGGTCAAGGAGAGCCTCAGCAGTCGAGGTAGGTAGCTGGATAGAATCAGCAGCAGCCACAAAAGCCCGGTAAGAGGGTGAGAAACGCTGGTAGGAAACAACACTAGCCAACGAGTGCTCAGTAACTGAGGAGTGAACACAAGTACGCTTGCCCTTGTGATGGGCAATAGGTAAATCAACATGAGAAATGGAGGAGAGAGGCTCAAGAGAGATACCTACGACCGGAAGGAGCTGCGGATCCGGGACTGGAGGAGAATGGAGTGCACCAGGTGGAGTTGGCGGAGGGCGGCGAGAGTAAGTCATCAGGACAGGCGGAGCGGCAGAAGGGGCAGCATCTGGCGGTGGAGTGACGACTGGGAGAGGTTGCGCAATAGTGGGAAGCGCAGGAGGGGTCGAATGTGTAGGAAAGAAGGGAACCTCCTCATGAATTGTCACATCCATAGAGTGAATGACACAGCACAACTGGGGATCATAGCAGCGGTAACCCTTAGTGGTAGTCGAGTAGCCAAGGAAGAGGCAGCGGATGGCCCTGTCGTCGAGTTTAGTCCGAGAGGGGCGCCGATTCTGGACAAAACACACACAACCAAAGACCCGGAGAGGGATGGGAAATGCGGAGACAGGTGGATGGATGAGACTATAGGGGGTAACGTCACCGAGAGGACGAGAGGGAGTCCTATTAATAAGAAAAGCTGTTGTAAGAAGAGCAGCGCTCCAATAGGACTTAGGGACATTCATTCCCCGAAGAAGGCAACGAACAAAGTCTAGGAGGTGGCGGTTTTTGCGTTCCGCCACCCCATTCTGCTCGGGGGTCCCCAGACAAGAAAATTTGTGCAGAGTGCCCTCATCGCGGAGGAAGAGATCAAAGGGACGAGAAGTGTTCTCACCTCCATTGTCAGAGCGGAGGATATGAACTGACGTACCATGCTGGGTTCGTATCATACGTGAAAAATGTGAGTAAACCGATAAGACCTCAGATTTATGTTTGAGGAGATAACCCATAAGCAATGAGAATAATCATCAATAAAAGTTACAAAATATAAGAAACCATCAAATGACACAACGGGGGCAGGTCCCCACACATCAGAATGAACTAACTCAAAACAAGAAGTAGCACGACTAACAGAAGGAACATACGTGCTTCGTGTGTGTTTTGACAGCTCACATACATCACGACGAAAAGGAAAAACAAAAGACACATCAGGACAAACATGCAACATTCTGTGAGGGATGGCATAGCCGAGATGTGTGTGCCAAAGCGAGCTCGACGACAAAGCTGGAGAAGCAGCAGAAGAGGTAGGCGGGAAGGTAGCAATGGTGGTGGTAGCAGCAGTGGTAGGAGGTAGCTTCAGGTAGTACTTCCCACTCTTCTCATATCCCATACCAATAGTCCTCCCGGATCTCAAGTCCTGAAAAACACAATGATCAGAGAAGAAAGTTATTGAGCAGTTCATAGTGCGAGTAATACTACTAACATATAAAAGGTTGAGAGCCAACTGAGGGACAAGAAGAACAGAGTCAAGGGAGAGAGAGGAAGAGAGAGGGACGTTGCCCCGACTAAGGACAAGAGTAATTGAGCCATCAACAAGGCGCACGTTCCAGTGGGAGCAGGGAACAACCTGAAGCAGAGGGGAAGACATATCAGTCATATGATCCTTTGCACCAGAGTCAATCACTTAGGGTGATGAATCCTGGTCAACCATGGTCACGGAGCAAGCAAATGGAGTACCTGAGGAAGAAGAGACAGTGGAAGCAGAGACAGTAGTGGAAGGCTGAGACTTCTGAAACTGCTGAAACTGGGTCATCATCTGACAGAAGTCAGAGGAGTTGGCACCCAAGGTACGCTCGACGGGCTCGGAAGACTCAGCAGAAGCTACAGTGTGTCTGGGTACACTACCAGGAGTAGGACGCTCAGTGCCCCGTAGGTGTGGGTATAGCTGATAGCAATGACTGCGATCATGGTAGAGACGTCCACAGTGAGAGCAAGGGTCAGGAGGACCCATAGAGCCACGACCACCAGGCTGAGTAGAAGAACCCCGACTACTGCGACTACGAGTGTCGGAGGTGGGAGGGCGGTAGGAAGCTGCAAGGGCCATCTGTTCAGTAGGGAGAGAGGAGATAGCACGAACGCTGGGAAGACTAGATTGCCTCTGCATACGTTTCTCATGCTCAGCAACAATGGAGTAGGCCTCAAGAAGATCTGGCAAAGGCGACATCCCCACAATCTAAGCACGAGTAGACTCATATTCGGGGCAAAGCCCCATCAAAAACTGGTATGTCTCCCGTCTCTGGCGCTACTTCCGAATAAGGGTGGTATCATTAGAAGACTTCAGGGCACTGAGAGGCTCAAGATCGTTAAGCTCAAAAAAACGGTCTTGAAGTTAAGTGAAGTACTCCTGAACAGAGCACTCCCCCTGTGTGGCGGAAGCAAAGTCCTGAAAAATCCCAAAAATTTGGGCATCAACACGCGTGTGGCCAAAAGTGCGCTGGAGAGCGGACCAAAGCTCGGAGATATCCTCAAAACGCATGAACTGACTGAAGATGCGAGGCTCCATCGAGCACTGAATCCATCCCAGAACCATGTACTTTTCAGTCGACCATTTGACTAACTCCTCTTTCTTGTAATCTTTGTCAGTCGGTTTAGGCATCGGAGGGCCGTCGGTCAGCCAGGAAAGCTTATTCCGGCCGGCAATAGCCACTTTCATCGAAGTCGCCCATGAAGAATAATTTTTCTCATCGAGAAGGACCCTGGTAATTCGTCCTGTAGAGCCATAAGTATCCTTGGAATCCACGAAGAGCAAAAATAACAAGTAACGAGATCCCTCATGCAAAGGAGATCGGGGACCGAAGGACGAAGAAGAACGAAAAATCACATACAACGCATCAAGAACGACGTCATGAAGAAGACGAGGACGCCATTAGGTCTCCATGGAGAAAACAAGGAGCATGGGCGGAGAAACTGCAGGAGACGACTCCGGCGGGACTAGGTGGCAACGGAATTGAGGGGGGAAGCCTGCTGCGGCGGCGGAACGGCTGGAAAAACCAGCGGGAGAGGCGCTGCAGCCAGCAGGAGAGGACGCCGACGACCAGCGACAACAGTGGAAGGGGCGAAACCCACTTGCGGGGATGCCCCGAGCGGCGGCGGACCGGGAGAAGCCCCGAGCGGCGGGACGAAGCAGCAGGCGGCAATGGCGAGATGCGCGGAAACTCCCGATGCGGGAGTCGGGAGGGAGAGACGTGGGCAACCCCTAGGATGCGTGAACCGGCTCTGATACCATGTCGGATAATGGAATCTTGACTTCAAACCGGAGCCCTATCATATATATATATATATATATATATAAGCTCAAAAATATTAATACAATATTATGAATATAATATAATGATAACTCCATTAGTTATCCCCAGTTCATCCCTCACGTCTGGGTGGGGAGCCGCTGCAAGAGACGTAAGAGACGAAGGAGAAGATCATGCAGGCGCGCCCATGACAACTGGTAGGGAGGTCTACCGTCGGGACAAAAAGGAGACCGCGAGAGCACATCAGAAGAAACTGCAATTGCTGGAGAAGAATGGGGGGTGGGGTCGGTTACAACAGAATAAAATCATAACAATTGAAGGAGGGTAGTCCGCAATTCGGAGCCAGAGCGGTCTCGACAGACAAGTTGTGAGCACTGCGAGTTCTGTGGTCTCAACAGGAGAGTTGCGAGCTCTGCGGTCTTAGCAGTAGAGCGGAGAGAATGACCTAAAAGAGAAGGACTGGGCGGCCTTAAGGAGAATTCTCAAAGAGAATTCCATGTGCGGTCTCAACGGACTTGACATGACTGGAAGGCTCTGTGGACTTATCAGGATGGGCAGGCTCTGCGGCCTCGGCAGGGGAGCTGCGAGGTCGGTGTCAAAGAGAATGGCGGGGTGGTCGCAAAAGAGAAGGGGTCAAGCGGTCTATATGGCTGTGCTAGGAGTTCGCAGCAGGGAAGGGGTTGTGGTCTCTATGGTCTCAGCTGGGTGGTCGTAGCAGGAGAGACCAGGCAGAACACTGGGTGTGGTCAAATCCACCCAAGCGAACTCCAAACCGGGCCCATAAAAAGGTCATACGGGATGCATTAAAAATTGAACGGATCGTCAGATGGATAATCGGAGTCCATGATCGCGGGCTCATTTATTTGTATTTTTTCATGTGTTTAGTTTTATTTTTCGAATGTATATTTTTAGAATTAGGTCAAGTAATCTGATCAGTCGATTTGAGCCAGTGGATCATGTAACTTAATCCTCTCTTTATTAGCTCCCAACAGTCGACAGAAGGAGGAATCAAGAGCTTACAGTTTCTAAGATAGAAACCCTCGAGCGTGGGCTCACTGCGACGCCGAGCCTCCCACACGGTGTGAAGCCGCCAGATCCCACCGTCAGGGGTTCCGACTCCCCCGTCCGCCTCCTTCCACCGCCTCTTCAGCCGTCGTCGAGCCTTCCCCAACCATTCATTTGCCGTTCCGAACCCGCCGCCGCCTTCCCTTTCCTTCCGTGCCGCCGCAGCCTCCTCCCCATGCCTTCCGCGCTACCGCCATTCCTAGCCTCCAGCACCTCCGACGACCCCACCCCACCCAGATACCTCATTTCTCCCTCCTCCATCCCTGTCCTAGCACCCTCCTAGCCTCCGCCTCCCACTGCTGAAGCCCCGACCATCCATCCTCGTGCCTTTCCCCGACTCCCCGGCCTATTCCAAAACCGACCAGCCCCCCTTACCCCATCCACCAGCCACCTTCCCCCACCCTAAATCCCTTCCATACAGTCACCAACACCCCCCTCTAAGCCTACCCGACCACTCCAACCCCTATACCCCCTATTTGAGCCCCCTCGCAGCCACCCCACCTCAAGTCAAGCTCGTTCTTCGCTCCGTCAACCCCGCACAACATCTACAATCCCGGACAACTACCGCCACCGCCGGACCTTTCCCACCACCGTCAACATCAATTACTTGGTAAGTTTTTTGCTTCCAACTTTCATTTCTTCGCATTGCACAAATATCTTGTATTGCTAGTAATATTTTACTTAAATTAATTTGATTAGTTTTCTTTCCAAAGGCGTTTATTTCATATTTTTCATGTGCTTTGAATTCTAGTGCACTCTTAATTAATTTGCAATTGTCCCTTACTTGCTTAATTCAAATGTTTGTAGTCATAAGCCTCTTGTTCGTTGGATTACTTGTGGTTTGTGTGTTGTCCTTGCAATATCATTTTAAGGTTAGTTGTAGGCTTATTGCATTCGCCGTGTTTTGCATTACATCTAGGATTAGAACATCGACCGTCCGCCGCCTGTAGATTCGTCTTGCGTCATAATGCACGCATTGATATACATAAATGGTCAACTTCACTAGAATAGTGAGCTCTCGGTTCATTGGACTTCCACATCTCAAAGTGCAACAACACATTCTTGATGTACTGCTTTTGAGGCAACTGCATCGTGCATGCATAACTATTTTTATTTATATAGCTAGCTGAAACAGAAAGATCAATGATTGGTTAGAGCTGGTGGAACGTATAACTGCAGGGAAGAGAGATTCGTAGTGGAAGTCATAGCCAACAAGGGAGTCGTTGTATAGTGAAGCCAACAAATTGGGAATATTTCTTGAGAAGTGTGAACACATCAAATCTAATCAATTAAGAACAAATCAACATAGAGAATTGTTAGGAGGGAGAAGTTAGTTCACTGATTTCGGTTTCTCATGAAAACTTGAGTCCTTGGTGTCTGGTTTTCTTGGTACAATCGAGATGGGAGAAATATGTTTGAGCAAGCTTGATCAAATTCAATCATTCTATTTTGTAATTTCCTTGTCATATAGTTAATTATCGATTATCCCGTTACCTTTCACATAATTAATCACATTAATTGCTAATATATGTTGAATAATAAGAAAGGAAAGACTTAAATGATTTATTCATCCCTTAGGGGGGTATTATATAGGACTTACATGGACTCTTAAAGACAAAACTGTAATGTGAGACTAAACTTAAATACACCTAAAAAGACTTATGTTATAATACTCGTAACTTCAACAGTCCCCCTCAAGTTGGAGGGGAAACCTTTAGCTTGGACACATCAAATAAAGACAACAGAGATAGGTGATGTGGGACAAAATAACAGACAAGCTACCAGGGAAAATTCCAAACCGGGGAATCAATTCGGGGACATAGCTACACATGGCATAGACCCACACACGACGTAGGTCCCGCACACGACGTGGACTCGTTGGAAAGAAATCAATAGACGGGTTACCGGGGATACTCTCACACGATACACCCCGTTGGATAGAAAGTTCAACCAACATCACCTACAACATGCAAAAAAGAAACAAACGATGTGGAGTTAATCATCAAACGGGCAACCAAGGATAATCCGTCAGGGATAATCCGCATAAAGGGCGGTCCCACACGACACAGTCCCGCACGACATGGTCCCACGCAACACAACCCGCTGAGATTAAAACAACCAACATCAGTCGTTTCCCAACACATGACCAATTGAAAGAAATATGAGGAGACACATAACAACATACGACATAAGCTTAGAGGCTATGTGGAACGAAGGAGAAAGGTCGGGAAAGATCATCCGAGTTGCCTTCATTCCAAACACTCCCCTTCACTGCATGAAAGCATAACACTAAGACAAGACACAAACAACATAAACCACACACAAAAAACTGCAAAAAAACAACATTAAAAACTTCAGCATTGGCGAGACATCAACACCCCCAGAAGCGACTGTAGCGGTTGGAGCTTCGTCGATGAACAACAGTAAGAGAAAGTCTTATGCCAATTATTTTTGGTTGGCTTTATGAATCTTATTTTTTTATTCGTTCCTGTCGAGTATTTTTTGAGATGTTAAACCCAAACTACACAAATCATTTTGTAAACTACAATTCATGTTACCTCGAACTTATCAATTCTCCAACCTAATTTTTTGACACGAGTTCTATTAGCTCATCTAATTGGTGCATTTTCTAATATTCATTGTACATTTCTTAATCGCATAAATCTATTTTTATTATTTTATCTTCAATAAATGTAGCTCTCAGTCTCTCACTATTCCTCAAATATAAATATTCCTTAATTTATATTTTATAATTTTTTCACATATCCATCTTAGCATTCTTATATTGTCACACTTATATATTAATGAAAATTTTTGTCAACACTTTGATCCATAACAACAACGTTGGTCTAATTGTGGTTTTATAAAAAAAATAGCTTTAGGTTTTCATGCTCTCTTATCGCATAGTACTCTCAGGCACTTCTCAATTTTAACAACTGCCTTAGTTCTAGAGAATATATTGTCATTTATATCCCTATTCTCTTGGATACTTGATCCAAGGTACTTAAATATATCCTATTCATGCATTTTTCTATCTTTAATAAAATAAATTGATAATATCACTCATTAAAATTGAATATAATTTATTCTACCTTTGTTTTACTAATTCAAAACCCTTTATCTTTTGAACAATTTTTAGTCTGCTTTAATTTTTGCTTAATTCAGTAGATAACTCACTAATTAGAATTGTCACATGCAAAAAGTATACACAAGACACCGTGTTTTGAGTATTTTTTGCATCTCCATAATAGTAACTGTTAAAATACAGAAGAGATAATAGAAAGTGTATTTTATTCTTCCACATCTAGTAATATATAGGACTTACAACTTACAAGGACTCATAAAACCTAAATGACAATGTGGGAATAAACTCATACATCACTAAAAATACTAATACATTGACCTAAACAAATTGAATGCGACAACTTCAATACTTTGTTATGGATCCAACGCCGTTGATTATCTAGTATTAGAGTCTTTTAATAATGAGTCGTATTGTATCTTGTCATGTTCTATCGAGTCGAGTGTATTATGTGTTTTAATATTGTATTAGTCGAGTCGTGGTAGTTTAGGTGTTTTAAATATTTCAATCTTTTCTTTTAGGTAGTTACAATGTTTCCATTGAGGTATTATAAATAGGTCATTGGAGTCTTGTGTGAATGAAGTCAATTAATGAAAAGTTTCCCCTTGTCTCTCTAATTCCTCTCTCCCTCTCTATACCCGACGGCCTCCCATCTAGGGTTTCCTCTCTTCCCCCTCCCAAGTTTCTCCTATACCTCCATTCTAGGCTTGCCTTGTATCCCCCGTCTCCATCAAATCCACAGCCAAAAGAAGCCCATAATAACTTGGTGTCAGAGGCTCTTTCCTCCCCCTTCCGGCCAAGAATCGTTCTTCCGTCGTTCCAACATTTGCGCCCCTTTGTCCAGAAGTACAGTGCCATCTACATCCTCCGTCATTCCAACGGCAGCGCCAACTTCTCCCCCCCCCCACCCCACGAACTTGTGTCCTCTTCATTCCAGCAGCCCCCGCTACCTTCCCAACACCTCCTGACTTCTATCCCAGCGCCAACACCCGCTTCTTCTGCGACGGACGCAGCCGCTGCTTCAAAACCACCGGACGACAGTCCCGTTGCCTCTAGCAGCCTCCCTGATGCGCCTAGCAGCCGCTGCTCTTCCTCCAATCGATTCCCATTACTCCCTCCTCCGATCGACGCATATCTCGTAATCTTTGATTCTTTCTGTTGCCCTCCCACGAATCCTTCATCGTCACACTCCTTCCAGCACTCAACTCCAGGCTGTACCTCCACTGGTTTTTCTGCTCTGACATGTCGACGACCTCGGCAAGCCACGCCATTCCCTCCCTTGTCGCTGCCAACTCTTGTTTCCTTCCTCGACAACACGTGTCGTCTCCATCATTGGTCCAACTGACATCTCTTGCTGTCTCGAGCAGACCACTCTCGAATCGTCTGCGTCCCCTCCCCTCGAGCCCCGGACTGCACGCACGCCTCTCCAAATAACTGAATTTTAGTGCCACCGAGGAGGCTACCCTCTATTCGATAATGTTGAAGATGTTATCATTTCAGGACGTCATATCTAGCCTTTAAAATACAATCTATGAGTTTGTGACATCCTGACACTTCGGGGTTCCACCTCCACCATCTCTACCTTCCTCCCCGCCAACACATGTCGCCGTCCCCTCCATCTCAACTTGGTCGGCTCCACCACCGCCTTTGGTTGCTCCACCGGGTCCGCCGATTGCGCCTTGGCTGCCTTTATCACTGTTGGACCCTGCTAGCCACCTCCCGATGCTGCTTACACCTCCAGCGAGCCCGCCGCTTTTTTTGCTGCTCCTTCCACTGACGGCCCATTCTAACTGAGCTAACACCTCTGTCCATTTTGTCGGCTGCTATGTCGTCGCCTATCCTACCAGCCCTACCGGTCATCTCTCCGCCCTTTTTGCAAGCTCTCACTCCGCTGGCCCCTGCTATGCCGATCACGTTGCCACCTCTTCTGACGGCCCTTGCTCCGCCAGCCCCGGCGCTGCTAGCCCCTCCGGCCACCTCACCGCATTTTCTGCGACCACCTACTTTGTGGGCCCCTCCAGACCTGTTCTTTCCGCTCCCTGCAACTTTTGCTTCCCGCCGCCGAACCAGTCGATCTCATTCCTCCCTCCACATGTCTTTCCAACTGCGCCGCTACTACTCCTCGCCTCCACCGCCGCCGTGGCGCGCTACCAGACGCTATTTTGGTGCAAAATAAAGTAGCCAGGGGAGCTGATCATTCTACTGGAGTTTAAGCATGAGGACAAGCTCGATTTCAAGGACGGGTGAAGTGTTATGGATCAACTCTTTTGGATACTTTATT
Organism: Platanthera zijinensis; assembly: GCA_039513925.1. Classification (NCBI taxonomy): domain Eukaryota; kingdom Viridiplantae; phylum Streptophyta; class Magnoliopsida; order Asparagales; family Orchidaceae; genus Platanthera; species Platanthera zijinensis. The sequence continues at coordinate 3,594,313 of CM077082.1, read as the reverse complement.
CCGCGCCAAAACATCACGAAGCCTCATCATCGACGAGAGATTACCACCTTAGAAGGGAATGCAATGACCGGAGTCTTTGAAAACATGATGGGCAATAGAAGGATCATCATAGGGTTGCAGGATTGCACAGAAACAGTTGACTGGAGCATCGTCGAACCCTGAAGAAGATCTCTCTCTGCGTAGGAATGAAAAAAGAGATGGGAAGTTGCGTCGTTGTTGTGGATTCCACGAGATAGGCAGCCCCGACGGCTGGGGAGTAATGGAGACAGGATCTACAGTTGGATGAGCAGTCGGTAACGACGATGGAAGCATAAGCCATCGTCCACGAGAGCAGCGGGATCGTCGAAGCAACGGGGGATCGTCGACGAAGATCGGCAGCGGTCGGGAGAAACAAGAGAGGTGACGAAATCATCGATGGAACCTGCATACAATATCGATGATGGAAGCGACATTTGAGATCGTTGATAGAAGCTGCCGACGGGATCGACGAAGCCAACAGAAGAGATCCGCACAGCGGGAGAGGAACCAAGCAGACAAGCCACTCGCTAGGGTTCCGAACGAGGGAACTCAGGGAGGAATAAAATCTTGCTCTGATATTATGTTGGGACTTACAAGGACTTGTAAAACCTAAATGACAATGTGGGACTAAGCCCATACATCACTAAAGATGCTAATACATTGACCTAAATAAACTGAAATGTGATAACTTCAACGGTTACAAAAAAATATGAACTTGATGATGATCTTTGATGTATATCTAATTTGATTTTAATATTTGTCACTCAACAACTACTTCTAATACTACTTGGTGTTCATCACGTTATTTTTAATCGCTTTAACACACTTTTGACATGCATTTCTTCATTAATGCATACCAAATCAATTCTCATGTTACTTGTTCATACACATTTTTCATGATGAATAGAAATCATATGAAGATCTTTTCTTAACTTTATATTATTTCTTAACACAAAATCATTGTCATAGTTGATCTTTCTTACATGAAACTTAATTAATTCTTTGAAATTAATACAATTATCTTAAGTTTATTCTTCATAAATCTTTCATATAACTCGACTTATAAATTTGATTTTTCTATAATTAGCACAATCTTGGATATTTTTGTTGTTAAATATTGACACTCAATTTCTTCTTCCTTAGTCATTTGATATTCTCTGTTTTCAAAATCCATTGAAAAGATTTGTTAACCAAACAGTGATATCTCATCGGGATCTAAAACACCGCCAGACCCTTCTTAAAATCTAATTCCGCTCACTCAATTGGATCGATCTATATTATGCTTCATTATTCTATGCATTATACTCTTTGAGAATGCTTTCTTCCTTAAAACTCTCATTTAATAACTTGTCAAAATAATGTTTACATCTCTCCACTTCGTCTTTATCTTTAACTAAGGCTTCGTTTGGCATGGCAGTGGCGGTCGTAAACGCAGTGGTTATGAATCATCATTTGTAAATGTCCGACCTCACCTAAGGAACTTCATCTAGTTTTATGTTCAAAATTAATTTTATTTTCTTGGTGGTTGCCATTACCGTTGTCATGTCAAAAATACATTCTATTACGGTTGCGTTTTTGTCCAAACTCAGTGGAGCAAAAATTCCGCTCCAAACGGAGCCTAAGTCGAATAATCAATATAAGCGCAATATTGTTCAGTTTTTGTCACCCTTTAAATACATATTTGTTTACTTGATACTTTCTTATATCTCCTTGTTACATCTCCACGTCTCCCTATGAATAAAAATAGTCTATTTTTAAACTCACTTAAAAAATTTACGGCCATTTTTTAATGGAATTAGCCATCTTATGGTGTTTATGCGCCTCTTCCTCATAGATGAATTATCTTTCCCCAATATCTTTTAAAATGTTGCTCCGAATAACTTATCATATGCGATAATTCCCATGGAATGATATTTTGTTGCTTTTCATTTAATCATTGGTTCGGTTTATTTTTGAGCAATAGTAATTTGTTTTAGGTTTCTTGATTTATGGTTTAAGAGTTGGTCTATTTTTGTTGGATGTTGGTTTTCTTTTGTAAGGTCCATTTAATATCGGTCCATTGGGATTTGGGATAGGGAAATCAATAAATTAGTTTCTTTTAGAGATTTGGTGTTCTCTCTCTTCCCCTTAGTTATTAAAGGCGCAAGGCGCGCCAAGACGCAAAGGGGTCTTGGAGCCTAGGCGCAAGACTCAAGGCACAGGCGCGCGCCTGATGAAGGCAAGGCGCAACCACATACATTTTAAATAATCAACATCAAACATCATTTTATCTTCTCGATTAAATTCTTCATCTAGTCTCATAATTAATCATTCATTACTATCATTTATATCTCTTAAAAAATAGAATCAATGTGATCACTTGCATCATATCTAATTCTCAACACACAGTTATCTTTTATAAACACTAAATCAATAAAAAATTATTGAGTTCTTACATTATTTTTTTCTTAATTTTTGAAGAGAAAAATTTACAACAAAAATCTCACTCAGACACATCTTTTATATTCTAAAGGCGCACAGAGGCGCAAACCTCTGAGCCTGGTGAGACTGGAGCCTTAGGCGCGCCTGAGGCGCGCCTTTAATAACTTAGCTCTTCCCCAACCCTATGCTGTCCAGGACCAATGAAACTGTGGGGCCCACAGTGCACAAGTTTACTATGCACCGCGGGACCCACAAAAACAGGCGTAATCCATGTACTTCATTGGTCCTGGACACCTTTCTCTTTTACACCTCCTAAGGATCTTACGGCATCCCATCCGATCAATGCCTCCTTCTCCAACACCACTCGCTGGCTCCTCCCTTTTGATTCCACTCGTCGACTCCTCCCTTTCTAATCCACTCGCGGTTGACTCCTCCCTTTCCAATCCACTCGCGGTTGTCTTCTACCTCTCCAAATCCTCTCATGCACTACACCCGCCCTCTCCTACTAGCTGAGCGCTCCTCTAGGCATTTTAGTTCAAGGCTCCACTTTCACCGTCGGTTCTCACTTCTCGCCGATGATTTAGAAATAATAAGAACTCAAGTTCATTCCTTTCTTTCTCCATTTATCATCGCCATGTTTACTAATCCTACTTAATTTGTGCCACATAAAACATTTTTTTGTATGACTTGTATAAATGTAGTATGACATACTTGCCCATGTGGCACATGAGAACTTATAAAATGTATTTGAAATTAATGAAGTGCAGCATTACTCAAAACGTTTAACCGGCTGAAGTATTTGAAGGTTGGCATCCTCATTCATGTGATCCATGAACTGAATCTTTCAGTTATCTTCTCTCCCATCCCATGCTACATAATCAAATGAATAGCAACTACATTCTAGAACATAATCACCTCATATTCTTTATCTTTTTCGATCCATGACAGGTGAAAGTTCTCGAAAAGGCTTCTATTTATACGACGGTAGACGAAAGGCTATCCCTGACCCCGAGATACACAAATATATAGAAAAATCAAGAAAAATGGCTGGTGTTAAGGCTGATTCTCAGGTCCCCAATTTTTTAACTGCATCATTTAACCTTTGTAAAGTTAACTGGTTATTCTAAATTGTTCTTTCTCATGTCCTCCTGTGTATGATCATAGCTTGTGAAGTTATCAGACAATGACATAGTGGAGATGATCTTTCTACCGGTGGTGAACGAAGCCTGCCGCGTCCTCGATGAAGGAATCGCAGTCAAAGCATCCGATCTGGACATTGCTGCCATTATGGGAATGGGCTTCCCCGCCTTCAGGTTGACATTTTTTTTCCTTTTTCCAAACTAGCTCTAGTTTGTTATGATACTATTTCGTCTCCTAAGACCTTTGTTTTGATATTTTGATCTGTAGGGGTGGAGTTATGTTCTGGGCAGACTCTCTCGGCGCCAAGTACATAAGCAAAAGACTGGAGGAATGGTCAACGACCTACGGGAATTTCTTTAAGCCAAGTTCATACCTTGCACAGAGAGCTGCCAATGGAATTCCTCTGGTAAGCAACAAGGTAGTTCTACGAGAAATTACCCTTTTTTGTTATTGTGGTTCTTAGGCTTATAAAGACAGCTGGACCTTAAGTTAAATCTTAACGAGGGCAGGGGAAAACTCGTGTTTCTTTAGGCACAAAAGGTCACTTTTGCTCATTACGTGTTTAACACGATCCTTGTATTAAGAGTAATATATAGTCTCGCATCAGGAAACTCATATAACCTTGTGCGCTTAATATTGATTTTGGGCCCCTCTATTTATAATCAACTGGTTTAGGTTAGATGCATAGGTTATAACATGGTATCAGTGCACGCTTGGTCGAACGACACACTTTCACATCGTCTAGCTAAAAAGAACTTCACGTGCGAGGTTAAAGACCCCTCACGTGAGGGTAGGCGTTGGGAATACTATCCCATCAAGAAACTCGTCATGGTCTCGTGCCCTTAATCAATTGGTTTTAGGTTGGATGCATTGACTTTGTTACGCTACCGCTAGGTTTCTAAGCAAGAAAGGAACTAGGAAAGGAAAAATACGGCTAGGGTTTCAAGGAAGAAGAAGGAATACCTGAATGATAATTTGCATGCCTCCAAAGAGGGGGGAAAAGGGGTATTTATGGAGCCCCCTTTTCCCTAGGGCCGGCCGGCCCCAATGAGGGCTGAACCGGTGTGGTTCAGCCCTCCTTCCTCTTGTTGATTAGTTGCGGGCTGAACCGGATGGTTCAGCCCGGTCTTTATCCGACGCTCCTTTGGGTCTTCTGGTGTATTTGAATCCTCGGAACCGCAACTCATTCGGGGCCATAACATTCCCCTCCCCATCAAGAGGCAGCTTGTCCTCAAGCTGGAAGTCTGGAAATAACTCCCGGAACTCCAAGAAATCCACCCACGTGTTGTGGGCGGCAGACAGATCCTTCCACTTGACCAGAATCTCCGAACGGTACTCCGTGTCATGTTTCTTCCATCGGGTCAACAGAACATCCTCTGGGCTGGGGCGCAGCTCCCCCGTGGTAGTAGCCTCGGGCAGAGTGGGGAGTACGGTGGTTGTCGCTCCCAGCTTCTTCTTCAGCAGTGAGACATGGAAGGTGGGATGGATACGAGAGCCCTCAGGGAGGGCGAGCGTGTAAGCGACCGGACCCACCCGTCGAGTGATGCGAAACGGCCCATAGAACCGAGGGGCTAGCTTCTGATTGGATCGGCGAGCAACCAAAAGCTGTCTGTAAGGCTGGAGTCGGAGAAAGACCTCGTCCCCTACCTGAAAGGTCCGTTCAGTCCGGTGCTTATCGGCCTGCAACTTCATCCGGTCCTGAGCAACCCGTAGATTGTCCCGCAAGAGCGCCAAGGTCTGATCCCGGTCGCGTAAAGCTCGGTCCACGGCCGGCAGGGCAGTGCTGCCGGGTTCATACGATCGCAGAGTAGGCGGTGGGCGCCCGTAGACCGCCTCAAAGGGGGTGATCCGACTGGCCGTGTGATACGACGTATTGTAGCAATACTCCGCCCAGTGTAACCACCGAGTCCATGTGCGGGGCTCATCCATGACGAAACAACGCAGATATGTCTCGACCCCCCGATTCAGCACCTCTGTCTGGCCATCAGTCTGCGGATGATTTGCCGTGCTCATGCGTAACTTGGTGCCTTGCAACCTGAAAAGTTCCTGCCAAAATTTGCTGACGAAGGTCGGATCGCGGTCCGAAATGATGGAGCTCGGAAGACCATGAAGGCGCACTATCTCCCGGGCAAAGAGATCGGCGACGGTCTCCGCAGTGTAGGGATGGCTGAGAGCGAGGAAATGGCCGTACTTGGACAACTTATCCACTATGACCAAAATCACGGACTTACTCTGGGACCGGGGCAAGCCCTCAATAAAATCCATTGAGACCGTCTCCCATATCTGCTGGGGAATCTCCACGGGTGTGAGCAATCCGGCTGGTGAAGACGTCTCATACTTCTGTCGTTGGCACATGTCGCACTGCTGCACAAAACGTTGTGTGTCCCTGCGTAACCCTCTCCAAAAGACGTTGGCCCGAAGCCGCTGTAAAGTGCGAAGCACTCCGGCATGGCCTCCGGCCGGAGACGAGTGGAACTCCTGTAACATGATCTCCTTCCAAGGGGAGGAGGCAGGGATGACCACCCTCCCGTGGTAATACAAATGCCCCCCAACTAGCTGGTATCCTGGCGGTGTAGGTTGGCCCTGAGACAAGGCCTCCACTATAGGCTGTAGCTCGGGGTCGGAGGCTATCTCTCTCTGAATGTCATCCAAGGATTCAATCAACGGCACCGAGAGAAGGAAGGAAGTACTGTCAGGAAGGCGGGATAGGGCGTCGGCTACCAAATTCTCTTTGCCCTGCTTATACACGATCTCATAGTCATATCCCAGCAATTTAGTCAACCACTTTTGCTGGAGGGGAGAGGCCAACCGTTGATCCAGGAAGTGCTTCAGGCTTTGATGATCAGTGCGCACTTTAAAATGATGACCGAGCAGATAAGGACGCCACAGAGTCACTGCATGTAAGATAGCGAGCATCTCCTTCTCGTAAGTGGAAAGACCCAGAGTCCGTGGTGCCAGCGCCTTGCTGAAGTAAGCCAACGGTCGTCCCTCCTGCATCAAAACCGCACCGATACCCACTCCGGAGGCGTCCGTCTCAACCACGAACTCCTTGGTGAAATCCGGTAGTGCGAGCACCGGCGTGGTCGTCATGGCCTCCTTGAGGGCGCTGAAGGCCTTTTCCGCTTCGTCGTGCCAAGTAAAGGACTCCTTGTGGAGTAGTTGAGTAAGTGGTCGTGCCAGCTTACCATAGTCCTTCACGAATCTCCGATAGTACCCCGTGAGGCCCAAGAAGCCTCGAAGTGCCCGCACGCTGGTCGGCCGCGGCCACTCCACCATGCTCTCGATCTTCTTTGGGTCTGCCCTGACCCCTTGAGCCGAAACCAGATGCCCCAAGTATTCCACCTCTGACTGACCAAACGAGCACTTTGATAGTTTGGCATAAAACTGATGCTGCCGCAGAATGGTAAGAACTTGCGCCACGTGCTCGACATGCTCCTCCCACGTCCGACTATATATCAGTATGTCATCGAAGAAAATGAGAACCGATCGCCGTAAGAGGGGCCGAAAGGTCTCATTCATCACGGCCTGAAAGGTCGATGGGGCATTGGAAAGCCCAAAAGGCATCACCAAGAACTCGTAATGCCCATCGTGTGTGCGAAACGCCGTCTTGTGGATGTCTTCAGTCTTCATTCTGATCTGGTGGTAGCCGGATCGGAGGTCCAGCTTAGTAAACAAACTCGCTCCATGCAGCTCGTCTAATAGCTCTTCTATCATCGGTATCGGAAACTTATCCTTAATTGTTGACGCATTCAAGTTGCGGTAATCGACGCAGAAACGCCAAGAACCATCCTTCTTCTTCACCAGGATGATGGGTGAGGAGAAGGCGCTGGTGCTTGGACGTATGATGCCGGTGGACAGCATTTCTTTCACACTTTTCTCGATCTCCGCCTTCTGAATGTATGGGTATCGGTAGGGACGGACGTTCGGGGGGGGCAGCCCCTTCCTTCGTCTGTATGCTGTGATCCCTGAATCTGGGCGGGGGAAGTCCCCGTGGTTCTTGGAAAACATCTCGGAACTGTGACAAAAGTGCCTGTAGCCTCTCTGGAATGTCCGGTGGATCTTGGGCCCCGGCCTCCACCCCGACTACCATGGCCATAGGTGATCCCTGCTCCTCCAATCGCTGCAAGCTCCGCACGGAAATCTCTTTCAAAGGCGAAGACCGAATGCCCTGCAAGCAATAATCCTTCCCCTGCTGTGTAAACTCCATCGTCAGACGAACCCAGTCGGTGGTCACCCTCCGCAACTGTCGTAACCATTGGACCCCCAACACCATGTCCGAACCCCGGATCGGAAGCAGGTACATATCCGTGTGGCACATGTAGCCCTGCACGCGGATCTCCACCCTCTTCATCACCCCCTCGCACCTGAGCTGGCTCCCATCTGCCACCATCACCTGGAAAGCTGCCTCCCTGTCAATTGTCTGTCCCACCTTCGAAGCGACTGCGGGATTGATGAAGTTATGGGTACTCCCACTATCCACCAGAATGGTAACTCGCTCCTTGCCCACCCAGCCGGTGAAGCGGAGCGTCACGGGGGCCGTACACCCCTCCATCGCCTGCAAGGAGACTCCGAACTCTGTCAAATCCAGATTTGCCAAATCCAGATCCCCCACATCGGTTGCTTCCACCTGCCCTTCCTCGTCCTCCTCCTCATGCAACATGAAAACCTGAACCTTCTGGCAAGCGTGTCCCTTGGTGTACTTCTCATCACAGTTAAAGCACAGCCCCTTCTCTCGCCGAGCCTGCATCTCCGGCCAAGTCAGCCTGGTCACTGTAGGGCGCACGGTCGTTGGCTGCTCCCGTCGTCCCGCCACGGGGGCCGGAGGTGGTTTGGTCGTCATCCGGTTCCGCTGTCTGTTGTAACGTTCTTCCTGTATCCGAGCGATGCTGATGGCATGGCTCAGACTGCGTGGTAAGTATGCATGGACCTCGTCCCGCAAGTGGTCCTTCAGCCCGGAGATGAAACAACTCAGCAACGTCTGCTCACCCCACGTAACGCGGTTTGCCAACCTCTCGAACTCCGTCCTGTACTCTGTGACGGATTCCCGCTGGCGCAGTTTTTGAAGGGTCGCCTCTACGTCCTCATACTCCAGCGGCCCAAAGCGAGCCGAAAAGGCCTCCACGAACTCCGGCCACGGAGCGAAGTTGCGTCCTCGCAAAAACCACTGTGTCCATTGATACGCATCGTCTTCCAGATGGAAAGCCGCCAGTTGTACCCACTGAGCCTCGGGGATCTCCTGATATTTGAAAAACAACTCCGTCTTCTGGATCCACTCCAGAGCATCCCCTCCCCTGAACTTGGGGAAATTCATCCGTGTCCGCTTGGGTTGCATGTACGGTCGCTGATTAGGTCCTCCCCAACCTCCACCATCTGGCCCCATTACTCCGGGTTGCCCAAAGTCCCTTTGAATTCCTTCCTGGTGCCACCCTGGATTTCTTCCCGGTCCCATATTGGCCGGACCGTATCCGCCATTATGTGCATTTGCGGGTTGAGGAGGGAAGAACCCCGTGGTACCTCCGAGAGGGACCGCATTTGCTCCGGTCGGCCGAAACAGTCCGAATCCTTGGTGTTGGGGCCTCCAGGGCTGTGCCGCAGGCTGCCCCAGCGCCGATCCTTGCCGCGGCAGCCCTCCTTGAGTCGGGAAAGGCGGTTCACACCCCCACGCTGATGCTGGTCCACCGCCGGCCCCCCAGCAGCCTCCGGTGCTGTCCATCGCTCGTCCAGGAGGCGCGAATCCCCCGCTGAACCCACCGCAGCTCTCCGGTTGTCCGCCTGGAAGCACGCTGGCCCGGATCGGCGCCGTCGTCGTGCGAGCGACGTCGGGCGGAAACCCCGCGCCCGATCCCGAGCCCGACGCCTCGTTTCCGTGACTTCCGCCTATCGGGTTTCCTCCGTGAGCCGCGTTTGTCGCCTCCGTGTCCGATCCCGCGCCGTTCACGGCCTTCCCTTTCAGATTTTGCAAGAGGAGGGCCTTCAACTCCTCCATCTTCTCATCGATGCGTTCTTCCATTTGTTGTTGCGCGTTCTTCAGATTTGCGTCGATTGCCGCTACAGAGTCCGTCAATACCACATAGTTCTCCTCGATGGCGGCCAATCTCGCCGTCTCCGCCTCCGTACGTGTCACCATGGTCGCAGGAAGGAGGCTCTGATACCAAATGTTACGCTACCGCTAGGTTTCTAAGCAAGAAAGGAACTAGGAAAGGAAAAATACGGCTAGGGTTTCAAGGAAGAAGAAGGAATACCTGAATGATAATTTGCATGCCTCCAAAGAGGGGGGAAAAGGGGTATTTATGGAGCCCCCTTTTCCCTAGGGCCGGCCGGCCCCAATGAGGGCTGAACCGGTGTGGTTCAGCCCTCCTTCCTCTTGTTGATTAGTTGCGGGCTGAACCGGATGGTTCAGCCCGGTCTTTATCCGGCGCTCCTTTGGGTCTTCTGGTGTATTTGAATCCTCGGAACCGCAACTCATTCGGGGCCATAACAGACTTTCAATGATTGAACTAATGAAAGTAACTTGAGTTTGCAAGCTATAAATAGTCAATTTTTAGGGGGCAACACAATGTCACCGCGTCCCCCGAGTGATCTATTTCTATTGTTTTTTGATGATTGGATCAATGAAATCGCTACTTTTAGGCGAGCGCGTTAGTATAGAGATCATATATCGTGGAAAAATGCAAAGGTCTTGTGCCAAAATCATTACATCCTAAAAAATCGACGGACCATTTCGCTTGTTCGCTATTCTCTATTTTCTGCCGATATTCGCCTGACAAGCGTCTCTAATGTTGATCGTCAATTTCCAATGCAGAGTGCTCCGACTGATCAGGCGAATTCGAAGCTATGATCTTATCCTTGGTCAGATCAGCCATCTCGGCAAAGGAACTCCTTTAGATTGTGGACTTCAAATTTGAATTTAAACAGGTCAACGGCTCAACTGTTCATGCAGCATGTAAGTTTATAACTGAGGATATCAATAATAACTACTGTTTGTGTTTCTGTCAGGAGATCAATATATATTTGAATTCTGTTTAGTTGTGGTGATATTTTGTTGCCTTTGGAATAATTACCAAAACTTACCCTGGAAGTTGGCATATTTATAGGTTGCACCCCTCTTACTTTTGAAATTACAAAAACCTCCCCTATAAGAATATTGAATGTAATGAAAGCTGGTGCTTAGATCAGGTTCAACCTAGAGAGCTGAGTAGTGGGGCCAGAAAGATAAGAATTAGGCTGTGATTGGCGTGGCTTATCGCAGCTTATTTGCTCCGGTGAGTTTGGACAAAAGCGTCATTGTCATAGAATGTATGTTTGGTATGACAAATGTTACTACCGTTATATATAAAAAAAAAACTAGTTTGTGGCATAAGATTTTGATATGACAATGACAATTTTGTCCAACCTCGCCGGACCAAATAAGTCGTGATAAGCCGCGCCAAACGCGGCCTTAGTGATACGAGAGAGGCATGTTAGGAAAGAAGGTGACAAAATAAGTCATCACCAACCAGAAAGAAATGTCGCTGACGGCAACTACTTGTTTTGATCTGAGAGTCGCGAAGGAACGATAAAGCAATATGTATATGGGGTAGGGGGGGGGGAGTAAAGTGCGAGGTGCGCTTTACGGTAAAGTGTGGACATTCAAGGGTCTGCGTGGATGCCCGCACACATCTCAAAACGGATATATCTTAAAGCACTTTGAAATGTGTGAGAGCATTCACGCGGACCGTTGAAAGTTCTTTTATACCATATTTGTGTCGCCTCCAAGAGGGTATGTTTGTGAGCGGATGTTATGAATTGTAAACTTAAAGGGAAGATTTTTGTAATGTCAAAAATAAGAGGGGTGCAACCTATAATTTAGCAAATTTAGAGGGTAGGGAAGATATATTTTGGAATGGGGGACAATGTGCACACTATGGGGCCAATGATAGTATTTCATTTATGGTAGGATTTTAGTTCCAATGTAAATACCTATAAATATCCCTCAGGTTCCTCTTTGAAATTTTGTATAGATTTATTTTAATTTATTTTTCGCTAGTTTATAATTTTTGTTACATAATAATATTAATTTTAGAAGTACCCAAAGAGAAGACTAACATTCTAATTACACAAGTGAAGCATGCTGTTTAATTCGATGCTGTTTAATTCGATGCAAAGTGAAGAATCTTGTCAGATTTAACATGCCATGAATCCTCTTGAAGGGGAGGCGTGCCTTTGGGAACGTGGACACAAGTGGTGTATGACAATCGTTGCTCGTGTCGTAAGACGTTGGGTTAAGTCTCGCAATGAGTGCAATCCCGTGGGGTCGCATGCCCCGCCAAACACGTGAAAACCGTGGCCGGGTGGTGCCGTCCGCACGACCGGTGCGGAACCGTCTTGCCAAACGGAGCCTAATTAATCTTTGCAGGCGGAGGTTATGTCACGAGCAATTTTAATTTCAAAAATATTATATGAGTGATGGTGCACGGGAGTTCCTCGTGACGCAGTAGCGATACCATTGATTACTCGCTCCCCTTGTTTGTCTTGTTCGCTGCTATTGACTGGGATCGCTCACCAACTAGGCCCTATAGAAGTAAGTCGGAGCAACATTGTATGAGAGCATATTAATCATCTTCTGGGAGAAGGGGCGGAACGATCTCTCGAACTACTTAAGTTCTGTTTGGGAGCCCATTTTAACTCTGTTCCATTCTAAATAGACCGGAGGACAAGCGTTTGACAGCATACAAAGTGTTGCAATTTTAAAACAGCCGCTTTAAACTTGATTTTTCCTCCGTTTTGAAAAGGCCATGGAGACCTCTATTCTCCCTTTCAATGTGACAGTTTGACATATTTTTTATTTTTTATTTAATTTTATTAAATCAATTTAATTTCTATAAAAAAATAAAATTATATCCATAAATTTGTAAAAAATTCACATACATAATACCTGATAGAGCACCCTTAATTTATATGGATTCTGGACTGTGAATAGACGGAATCCCATCACCCCAACTACGTAGTGGAGGTCATGGAGACTAAAGCTTCGTTTGGCGCCGCGTTTGGCGCACTTCGTTTGGTGCTAACGCCGCCGCACGGCGGGTAACCAAATGGTCGGTGGCGGCGTTTGCTCCGTTTGCATCCGCCGCACCATGAGAAAAGGAGAAAAACGAAGGGATTTCAACCGCGGCCTCTCCCCTCCAGTTCCAACAGCCTGCCTTCTTCTCCCGCCGCCTGAGCAAAATGCTGAACCTAAACGAAGCCTAAGTGAGGTTGACCAAAGTAAATCTCACTAACCTCATGATGAGAACAGCCCCAACCGCCGCTCGAGGCCAAACTGTCGTCGTCATCAGCCCTCCGGCGGCCCGGTACCGCGGTCGTTAGCTCCAGCAATCGGCCCCCTAACCGGCCGCCGTCATCACTACCTTCGTAACACGCCGTCCACGCTGCAGCCCTAGGCTATGCGCCTTTCGTGCGTGGCTGCCCTCAACCATGCGGTCGTGAGGAGCCGCGGTCAGCCGCCCGGACGGGTGCCACGGTCAGCCTCCCAGCCAAGCGCCGCAGTCGACCGCCTGACCGGCCCCCTCAGCCGGTCCCCTCGGCTAGCTGGCCACCGACCTCCGCCGGACGACCAGGCCCTCACCGCCACCAGCCGGTTCTCCTCTGGTCAATCCCTTGGCCGCCAGTTGCCTCTCTACCGTTCGATCACCGCCACTTGTTCACCGCCGTCCGATGACCACGGAACCAACTCGCATAACCACCCATTATGGGGGATGCATATAACCAAATTTAATAATTTGCGTGAGTATAATAAATTTCCCAAAAATATGCATCATAAAATATAAGAATTTGATCTGCGTATAGATTATAGAACATAAATCGATTATGATATGCAGATAACCGCGTAACTATCAAAATCACCACAAAAAGCTATAAATAGGACTTCAGAGCCCTCATTTCATTCCATTTTTTTCCTCCCGCTTCTCCTACACACAAGTGAAACCCTCAAGGAATCCATTGAAGATCTCCTTGCACCTTCAAAGAATCCTTCGAAAATCTTCAAGCATTTTCAAAGACCTCTTGAAGATCTTCGATCTCCCAAACAAAACCTTACTGCATCCTAGGACGGTGTCGCCCTCTAGACATTCTCTGTTGCTCTGATCTCCCCTGCACATCAAAATATTAATTTGACATTTTAAAATTTAAATACAATATTGTTTCAAATAATTAAACTATTTTTTATTAAAAAAATTTATTTTGACTGCTGTGAGTATTTGGACGGGTAATGATAAATCATAAATCTCATTTAATGGATTTGATGCCGGGAAATTTGGGACTAGGGGGAGTAAAGTCTTTACGGTAAAGTACGGGCATCCAACGACTCACGTGGATATCCGCACACATCTCAAAATGAGTACATCTCAGCTCGCTTTGAGATGTGTGCGGGCATCCAACACGGATCGTTGGATGCCCGCACTTACCGAAAAGTACAGTGAGTGCACTTTACGTGTCATGCCAACCTTTTTCTAATAGTAATTTTACGTGCAAATTTATTTTGACTGTGTGCAAATTATGATTATGCGCAAATCGGAAAATTTTAAGTGCAAATCGATTTGTTATGCGCAGATAAAAAAATATCACTTCAATTTTTAATATCATACCAATTACTATATAAAATCAATTTTATTACAAAACTTTAGTACATAAAAACATTCATTTCCATGTCCAAGTGTTACTCCAAAAAATAATTGTCACCTGCATTAAAATATAAAAGTTGTGAGATAAATGAATAATTTTAAAACATGAATATATAAGATAAGTAAACTTGCTATCAAAATAAACGTCATAAAATGCAATTTTCAATGGTTGTGGCTCGATCAAGTAGAGAAGAACTCGGCGAAAATGGTGGAGGAAGCCGGTAACGATGGGAGAGAGCTAGATCCAGTAGACATTTACCTCGATGGAGAATCGCTAAAGGTAGGGGAAGTTTCACCGTCCGTAGGGCACGCAAGAACTAGAGGTGGGGGCAACATTCGCCGGAAAAAATGGTGGACAAAGCTAGCGAGAATGTGCAAAAATGGGGAGTAGGGTTTCGTTCACCATTCACGCATTTAGGAAAAAAGAGATGCCGGCTTCACTTTGGTTTTTTTAGGGCTTAGTGATTTTAATCTAATTTAAAATTTGATTTTTTATTAATTTACACACAGTGAAAATAGGGCTGCAATTAACACCAATACTTTTTTCTAAGTAAAGGATAAATTTTATAATATTTAACAATTTGAAGTGCATTTTACCAAAACTTATTTCAAAAATACATCTTACGTATTACCCTTATTTATAGGGTCATGTTATATGCAGTCCAATTTTGGAAGTATGCAGTCCAAGGATAAATGCAATTCAAACTAAAAACCCATAGGAACCTGTGAACCCGTTCATGAATTGACCTATATATGGCCATTTTCAAATTGCATGGTCTGCACATAATCAAAATAGGACTGCATATAGTCACTCCATATTTATAATATTTAATATATTAGTGAATTTCCCAATAAAGAAGGCAATTAAAACCAAAATGGATTTTAATGAGGGTCAGAAACTAATCTGAAGTTGCAGCTTCTCAGTGTCATGCAGTCCAACCACCCCATCCTCCACCTGCGCCACCCAACGCCGGAAATCTTCGCCTGGAACCGCCTCCTCCGGTCGCACCCCAACCCCGTCTCTCTCTATCCCCGCCTCCTCCGCCATGGCTCCCGCCCCGACTCATACACCTTCCCCCTACTCCTCTCCTCCCTCTCCCTCGTCCCCGCTGTCCTCGCCCAACTCCACTCCCACATCCTCGTCTCCGGCCACTCCCACCACCCCCATGTCCTCTCCTCCCTTCTCTCCGCCTACTCTTCCCTCCCCTCCGACCTTCTCCTCTTCCTCTCCGCCCCGCTCCCCCTCGACGATCTCCCCACCGCCAATTCGCTCCTCTCCGCCCTCCTCCGCGCTGGCCACCTCCTTCCCGCCCGCCACCTGTTCGACGAAATGCCCCGCCGAAACGTCGTATCCTGGTCCGCCCTCATCGACGGCCACGCCAAGCACGACCATCCCCGTGCCGCCCTCTCCCTTTTTCGATCAATGCTCGCCGACATCCGAGCGCCCGCTCCCAACCAATTCACCCTCTCCGCCGTCCTCTCCGCCTGTGCCCGCCTCGGCGCCCTCCACCATGGCATCTTGGCCCACTCCTTCATCGTCCGCCTCGGCCTCCCCGTCACCACCGTCCTCGCCACCTCCCTCGTCGACATGTACGCCAAGTGCGGCCGCATCGACGCCGCCCGCCGCGTGTTCGACGAATTGCCGCCCGAAAACCGCGATGCCGCAGCGTGGACCGCCATGATATCCGGCCTCGCCGTGCACGGGCTCGCCGGAGAATCCCTCGCCGCGTTCCGCGGCATGGTTCGATGTCCCGTCTCGACGCCAAATTCGGCAACCTTCGTCGCCGTCCTCCAGGCCTGCGTCCACGGCGGATTAGTCCCAGAGGGCGAGCTGCAGTTCGCCGGAATGAGCAGAGATTTCGGCGTCGCGCCGGCGATCGAACACTTCGGGTGCATGGTCGACCTTTACGCCCGCGCCGGGCTGCTCGATCGGGCGTGGTCGACGGTTAGATCAATGCCGATGCGCCCCGATGCGGTCATCTGGGGAGCTCTTCTCGGCGGCTCGAGAACCCACGGCGATCTCGTCTCCGTTGAGGCGGCCATCGGAGCCCTAATCGAGATCGAGCCGGGCAACGCCGGCGCGTGCGCGCTGATATCCAATGTCTACGCGGAGATGGGGAGGTGGGACGAAGTGTCCGCCATTAGAGCGCAGATAGAGAGATTCGGGGCGAAGAAGACGCCGGGATGCAGTTCCGTCGAGATCGACGGCGAACTTCACGAGTTCTTCGCCGGCGACTTTTCGATCACGGAGGCGGAAGGTTTGCATAATATGGTGGAGGAGATGGCCCGGCTGTGGATGGCCGGCGACGTGGGTAATACCGCCGGCGAGGTGTTACTGGATTTGGACGGGGACGAGGAAGGAATGGAGTGGCGCTGATCAGGGAGGAAGCAAAACCAAATTATTATTTTCTTTATATTTACATTAGCAGTCCGAAAAATCGATATTCGCAGCCCAGAAAAAAAAACTATACAGCACATAAATTTTTGTCAAAGTACTTAAATTGGTTTTTTTAATTATTTTTTGCTTCAAAAAGATTTCTTAATTTTTGACATGACAGATCATTTATTTTTCATTTAGTTCCTTAATTTTGGGCATAGTTTCAAATATATATATTTTTTTACTTCAAATTGATCTCTTAATTTTTTTGCGGGCCACTCGAGGCTTTTGAATTTTGATAGACCGGTTTAAATTGAACCGTCTTAGGTCTGAAGCAGTTAAGCGCGCAAACAGTCACTGAGAAAGGAAACGACTGACAAGAAGGTTTTTTTAACGTAGAAAATCCTGGAAATTGGCGAAAAATATGTGATCAGGACTGCCGACCAAATATTCACTAATTGTCGTTGGTGTATAGAGCTTTTGAGAGAAGGCAACGACGACGGGCTCGGGGGAAGTAAAGTGCACCCCTACACTTTACGATAAAGTGCGGGCACCCAACGGCATGCGTGGATGCTCGCTTTGAGATGTGTGTGGGCATCCAACGCGGGCCGTTGGATGCCCACACTTTACCTCCCCCGAATCATGCCGCTTCTCGTTATAATTATTGGGGGAGAGAGAGATGCTCAGAGAGTGACAGGCCAAGGGACCAAAGGAGGCTGGCTGCGAGCGATTCACAGCCACACGCTTATGGCGCGCAGCCACGGGCGGCCGGCCGGGGTTGACCGCGGTCTGCTCGCAACCCCGCGCCATGGGTGCGCTGCCAAGGGTGGCCGACCGGGGGCCGACCGTGCACCCTTACGACGGCGTGTGGTGGGTGCGCAGTGGAGTGCTCGGCGGCGGGCGGCCCTTCGGCGGATGATGCGGCTCCCGCTGGCCATTTGTCTATGAATTTTATTTAATAATTTTTGGAGAACCTATTTTTTATTGTTTTTGTTTCCAACTTTCTAAGTAACTTAGGCTCTGTTTGGGGGGACTTGTTTTCACCGGTCTAGCGGTTACGACCACATGTACCCGGCCTTAATTAAGGTCCGGTACATGCGGTCGTAACCGCTTGACCGGTGAAAATAAGTCCCCCCAAACGAAGCCTTAGACACATAAAAACCACGTCTCAATTATCGTAACCACACCTCAATTATTGTAACAATACCTCAGAAAACTGCACTGCATCGAAATCGCACTGCATATTTTCGACGCTGCGCAGCCTTCCCCTTGCCAAAACAACATGTTAATGCTTGTGATTGCTATTTAGGCCCAAACCACACACTAAACAACACCGCGAACACCCCTAGCCACAAATCATTTTCAGGGTAAAACGTGGCATGAAGCTTTTAGTCACAATCTTAGGCTTCATTTGATTAGACGGTGGTGGGACGAACCGGCGGGACTCGGGAGGAACTGGAGCATTCGAACTGGAGGGGGTAGAAGTTGCTCCGTTTTTGCTCCGTTTTTCAAGGCGCGGCGGGGCCAGACTGAGCAAATCCCGTCGGAGGCGGTTTGATTCCCTGCTGTCCGACGACGTTTGCTCCAAATGCCCGGATGCCGTTAGATTTGTTGTTCTGTAATAATATCAAAAAATAAAAATGGGATGATATTCCTATAATTTGAGTCCTTCAATTTCAGTTATTTTGACATAACAAAATATCTCATTTTTGTATTTCATGCAACTAGCCAGCAGAAAATTAATAGAAGAACCTGCCCTTGCTCAATTAATGGTTGATCGCACACCCGGGATCACGTGCATCACGTGCAGGGCTTTTACTCCGGTGAATAATAATAATAAATAACAACATAATTAACATAATTGTTTTAATTCACCTAATCACACTAACTTTAACTGCCCAATAATTTTTCAATAAACACGTACACAACAATGTGAGGTACTCGCGAATAAGTGCACGATGTGTGGCGAAATCTTGTGCACAAGCATAATGCTTGAAAAAGGTATACTTCGTGGGTTGGAAAGGATTATGGGCGGTCTGATTTCCTCTCGCACATCATGGGTTGAACCGAGACGTGATTTTTTTCTTAGATATGCGCACATGAGGCCTGAAAAAGGCAAGCTTCATGGCCGGTTGGACACACGAAAAGACAATGCATCACAGTCACAAAGTCAAGGATAATGGGCGGTCCGATTTTCTCTCGCACATCATGGGTTGAACCAAGACACGAATTTTTTCATAGATATGCGCACGTGAGGCTTGAAAAAGGCAAGCTTCATGGCTGGTTGGACACACGAAAAAACGATGCATCAAAATGACAAAGTCAAGGATAATGGGCGGTCTGATTTTCTCCCGCACATCATGGGTTGAACCGAGACACGGTTTTTTTAATAGACCTGCGGCGCACGTGAGGCTAGAAAAAGGCAAGCTTGCATGGCCGGTTGGACACAAGAAAAAACAATGCATCAAAATCACGAAGTGAAGGATTATGGGCGGTACGATTTCTCCCGCGCATCATGGGTTGGACAAAGGCAGGATTTTTTTTGCTTAAATATGCATGAGGCCTCAAAAAGGCATGCTTCATGGAGAAGTTTTTAGGTCAGGACACCTGACGGTAGTTGCCGTCCTACACCAATAGAAATTCTTAAATGGCAGTGGGGCCCATTCATTTTGAAAGTCTACATACATTTTTGCGCGGGACCCATGCATTTAAGGTTCCTCATTGGCCATCCGGATGATACTTACGGTCAGGAGTCCTGAGGAAAAAATTAGCCTGCTTCATGGGTTGATCCAACACGAAAAAATGTCGCATCAAAATCGCGAAGTGAGGGATTATGGGCAGTCCGATTTTCTCTCGCGCATCGCGAAGTGAGGGATTATGGGCAGTCCGATTTTCTCTCGCGCATCATGAGCTGGACCGAGGCACAAATATTTTTTGTTCTTAGATATGCGCACACGAGGCCCGAAAAAGGCATACTTCATGGGTCGGACACACGAAAAAAAAATGCCGCGCAACGAAAATCGCAAAGCGGAGGATGGACGGTCCGATTTTCTCGGGCGCAACATGATCAACGGTGCTTTGATGAGTGTACTCGAGGAAACGTGAAGTGCTCATCCTCAGCAAAATCTAGCGGTCAGGAGAACGCATCAATGGCGATATCCGCGTTCTGAGACGCGGAATGATTTCATGCGCCCGAATGAGGCATCGGAAACTGCTCTCATTTGAATGCTTTTGAACCACGGCTAGGCTTGTTGACGTTGAGGGCAATGCATGGCGTCTGTATGGCCCCGCGTTTAAAAGCTAGCTCTCAACGTTCATGCCACGCAACCTATGTATATTTATCATTTTAATTATATAAATATAAATATATAATGATATTTATAGGCCCTCTTTTCGCAGGCCGATCCGCCGCGGCGAGGCGGAGGGGATTCGCCCTGTTAGAGATAATGTCAAGCCGGCATGCACTGTGCCCATGCACGCATTCTCATGAACTCCTTATGGCCCTCCGATGACTACGACACCTAATGAACCACCGTATTCTAACGTCAAGCCATCAACAGCAAGTCTTAATGGTCCTGTGATGAATACGGCAACGAATAAACAACCGGATCCTGGCATTTACCCTGGCATTCAAAGATAGTTGTTCTCCAGCTGTGCCTAGTTGTATATTGTTATTAGTTTCTTTGTGTGATCACAATCAGTATTCAGCGGCTGATTTAGTGGCTGATTTGTTGTAACAGCCTCATGATTAGGGAGCTAATTATTTACTCAATTCAATATAAATAGCTGGCTGTGAAACTTGAGAGGGTCACGGGTTCAATTGTACATTTCTTCTCGCCCCACCCATAAAATTCACGGATTTTATTCGCGGGGAAGCACTCACGGTCATAGTCGCCTTCACATGGATTTTCTCCGCGGGAAATCCGGAGCGCCAAACCAAGCCAAAGTCTAGAAGTTTATGGAAAAATCAGGGTGTGCGGCATTGGTGATATATGCTCATGTCATTATATGTACATGAATTTAGGGTTAATTATTGGGACCTTACCGAGAGTTTGCATAATTACAGGTTGCACCTCTCTATCTTTCGAAATTACAATTACCTCCCTTCTAAGGCCTCATTTGGCGCGGCGGTGGCGGGCGCAACCAGTGGCCGGGAGGCGAGGAGGAGGGGCTGCGGAAAGAGATTTTTGCTATGTTTCTCAAGGCAGGGTAGGAGCAGACGGAACAAACGCCGCCGACATCCGTTTATTTTCCTGTTGTATAGCGGCAGCATCAAATGAAGCCTATAAGTTTCTCCAATTTAGAAAAAAATGCTTCTTTTGTTAGGAATATGGATGAAAATTATAAAAACTCGCCCGTTCTAGAATATATGTTGGCCCGGCCACCACCAAGTAAAAAACACTATTTATGAACCTGAAAATGAAGGGAGTTCTTTTCGGTGTGATCGGGCATTAAAAACAACGATTCTTAATCAGCGGCGACAAATCAAGGACTAATAGATTAATTGAAAATATTAAAATAATTTAGAAAGTATGTTGACTTTTTGAGTCCAAATGAATTAATTGGAATATAATAAAATCCGCTAATAGAGGTGGGTAAGAAGACCGGGCCCGGAAAGCCCGCCCGGGCCCGGCCTGGCAAAAGCTCGGTTAGGCACGGTCCGGGAAAAGCCTGACTCGGGCTTTGAGGCCTTACCACGCCCCCAATTTAGTCGGTTGCCCGACCTGGTGCCCGGCCCGGGCGTCGGGCTAGCCTAAGCCCGATACCGGGCTAAGCCAAAACCAGGCGGAATTTTAATCCCGCCTAATCATAGGTGGGATTAAATCCCACCTATGATGTAACGTCCCTTATTTTTCGATGTTTATTTTAATTCCTTTAGTGGCATATTTTTGACGTCAGAATGTTACGTTGAAACGTAGTTGACGGGTACCGTTGCTGGAGCATGACTTTTACTCATTTGGTATCTGAGGTTTTGACCTAGAATATTAGCGTGACTAATTTCTAGTGTATTTTTGAAATTTTCCTTGTGAGTCGGGTTTGTTCTGGAACTCAGTGGAGCCTTTTTCTGATAGATGGTGTTTTGGACATCGGGAAGTTTTTACCCGAATTTGGTTTGTCGGATTTTGATTTTAACTTCGTCGTTGGATTCATAACATCGATATTTAGGTTTGGTGCGAATTTCGTAAAAATCCAAATTGATTGGATTTATCAGTAGTTTGGACGTTTATAATAATAATAATAAAATATTATAAGTATAAATATCCTTACGATATAACGGAAACTCTATTCATCGTCTTCTTAAGCCGTCAGACCGTTTCGCGGAAGAGAGAAAATGGCGGACATCCCGAGACTTCGGCCGCTATCTGTAGGAGTTCCGGTGCTCGGAATCGTCGTTGGAGAGTAGATTCGGAAAGCTCTCGCCGAGATCTACGTGTGTGCGGTAAGTTTTTCCCGTTTAGTGGATTTTGTTGGCGTTAGGGTTTTTGATCTTGACCTTTGTTTGTCCTTGCTAAGTTATTGCGGCCAGATCTTGGAGGAGGAGCGCTTGTGCGGCCGATTCTCGTGAAGTTTGAGGCAAGTGGTGATTTCTTCCCCTTGCTAGGTTATTTGTGTTCATTATTTCCTCTTCTTTCTTCCTTAGAAGGTAGGAGTAGTCTAGGGTTTGGCTAGGTCAAGATCTGCCCGGTAGCGTAGAAGACTGACTAACCTACGAATTTTTCTTTTGCCGATTTGAGTTTTGGATGGTGTAAAATTCATTGTATGTGTAGTAGGGCTTGAGTAGTATTCGTCAGTTAAGGATTTAATTCGAGTATGAGAGATTTGGTGAGTTTCAGTTAGACTAAGTAAAATTCGTCGTATATGACAGTTAGCTTAAGTTTAAATTCGTCGAATATGGTGGGGTCAGCCTGATTGAAATTTGTCAAGTATGGGTCTTTGGATTAAGTCAAAATCGTCGAATAGTCTAGGCGTTTAGTAAAGTCAGATTCGTCGAGTAATCTCGATGAATTCGTCGAGTATCAGTCTCGGCGTTGAGTGATTCTGCATTAGTTGAGTTTAGGCATCGAGTATAAGCCTTGGCGTTGAGTGAATTTGACTTGGCGTCGTGTGCATCGAGTGATCTGTGAGTCTAAGTCAAATTTGTTTAGTATCAGGCTTGGCGTTGTGTGATTTGGTTTTGGCGTCGAGAGCGTCGAGTGCCGGTGAGGCTAAGTCTAATTCGTCATGTAATCTCGAAAAATTCATCGAGTATTGACAGTTTGGCGTCGAGAGCGTCGAGTGAACCAGACGGTGTTGAGTGCTTTGAGTGTTAATGTCTTTGGCATCGAGTGCGCTGAGTGGACTCAGCTAGACGTCGAGTGAAGGCGTTGAGTGAAGTAAAACCGTGGAGTTAGGTCCAGGCGTTGAGTGGACTCAGCGAGGCGTCAAGTATACTCGACGAATTTCCGTGGACTTGGGGAATTTTCGCCGATTCGTCGTGTATCAAGCTAACCAACTTTTTGCTAAGTTTAATTCGTCGAGTGTCTACTGTATCCGTCGAGTATACTCGATGAATCAGTGTGGACTAAGAATTTTCTTGCCAAATTGGCTCCAATTCGTCGAGTATGGCCTTAGGGTGATTTTTTTAGGTCTTTCTTCCTTATTTTCATTAGAGTAAATCTGTGTTTTGGGTTGAGTTTTTTAAAGGTTTTGTAGATGTTTGGACTATTTGGGGATGTGGGTGTTAGTGGAATGTACCACCTCCACAGTAACATGTTTTGTGAATCTTTGCCCTGATGGGTTTACCTGGTGTGGGTTTGTGACTGTTGGTGCGTTGGGTAGGTTCCCACCACCTCCGGTGCTAGTTTTTCACCTGTTATGTGTGTGTCAATAAATGAGACCACCTTTCCTTGGGCCCTTGTGAAGTTTTTTATTGTTTGTGTGTTGGGTAGGTTCCCACCACCGCAGGTGCCGGATTTTGCAAGTTTTTATACTCATTCTATGATGAGCTTGCCACTATTATGTATATATACACATAATTATATAAATCTTTTTATAAAACATAGATCTTTATCGCACTTGGTGCAGCTTGGGATATCTACCCATTGTGAGTTCTTTCTTACTTATTACCTTGTGGTTAAGTGTTGATATTTTCATTTCAGCTATTCATGTTTGTGTTGGTAACCCTTTGACTCCTTTACTTTTATTTGAAACTGATCTTTCTTTGTCACTTGTATATTCTTGCTGAGATATTCTTTTATTCGGAATGTCTCAGGTTTGGAGCAATAGCCAGTTGAGCAGGTAGGGTTGGTGGTTGCTAGTTTTCTGCAGTTGTTGCAGTCGTCTCTCCCTCACCATTGTGAGGTAGTGTTGTTATTTTGTTGTTTAGTCCAGACATACATGCTTTTTGGTAGGTTCGTGTCAGGTTATTGATGCCCACCAGAGTTTTTTATATTGTTAAGTTACTTGCTAGCTGTTTAGTCTCTTATGGATGACTTGTTAGTTTTACTTGCTCTTTGGGAAGGTTTTATGTTAGGATTGCATGTTAGTTATTTTAAGTATAAAAAGGTATATTTATGACTATCTCATTCATAGCATTGTTTTAAACCAAAGTCACTATATTTTAACGAATGTAAAAGCTATTTTTGTACTTATATTAAACCTAAAGGTATGCATATCATGAGTTGTCTTATTTAGATATTTATGCTCATGTAGGATGTTAATCAATAAAAAGTCTGGGTACTGGACCTCCGAGATGAAGCCTGCCTCCAAGAGCTTTCTGACCTCTTCGCGGATGGGCTCCTCCAGCTTGGTGGCGGTGACCCTCATCTTTTGGCGTATGGGGCGAGTCCGGGGGTCCAGGTTCAGGCGATGACAGGCCGCATCCGCGTCAATGCCTGGCATGTCCGCCGCGCTCCAAGCGAAGATGTCGACGTTGTTCTGGATGCAAGCTCTCATCCGCTCCTTGTCCTCGAGGCTCAGGCCCCCGCTGATCCGCACCCTCTGCACCTGCCCTGCCTTGGTGGAGACCTCCATCTCCACCACCTCCTCGGCCGGCTCCAACTGCGACAGCTCCCAGCCGTCCCTTGTTTCTTTCCCAAACTCCAACTCTTCCCCTCCTACAGCTTCCATTGCCTCCTCCGGCCTCTCCTCCTGGAGCTGATGGATCTCCACGCTCCCCGAGGCCCCCTGCCCTACTCTCACAACTTGGCCCTCCTCTTCTTCGTCCATCCCTGTCTCCAGACCCTCTTGCTCAACTCCAACGGCTAGCTCCTCTATCTCCATCGCCTCCTCCAGGCTCTCTTCCTGTTGTGGCTCAAATTCCTCCCCCCTCTGGGCCTCCTTCTCCTGCTCTGCTAGCTCCCTCTCCAGCTCTTCTGCCTTAGCCATCCAAGTCACAGCATTAACCGTCATCACATAGCATTGTCTTGCCACTTTTGGATCCCCCATGATCCTGACCTGCACCCCTCCGTTGTTGAACTTGAGATATTGGTGAAACGAGGAGGGGACACATCGAAAGGCGCTGATGAGGGGATGCCCAAAGATGGCGTTGTAACTACTTGGGGCGTCTACTATCACGAACCTACAGTTCCGTGACACTCCTCCCAGCTTCACATGCAGTCCTACCCCTCCCTCTACTTCTTTCCTCTCTCTAGAGAACCCGAACAACGGTCCATCTGAGGCTAGGACCCTCTTCCCTTCAACCTTAATCTCATCGAAGGCCCTCTTGAAGATGACGTTCACCGAGCTCCCATTGTCCACCGGTATCCTGGAGACCGTGAAGTTCTCCACTGCCGTCTGGATCACCAGGGCATCGCAGAACGGGTCTTCGTAGTTCGGCATATCCGCGGATGAAAAGATGATTTTTTTTCTTCCGGAGGGGAAGCTAAGGAGGTCGAGGCGACCCCCCTGCGGAACATGGTTTGAAGGCTCCCCTTGCGGGTTGCCTCAATCCCTACCCCTCCCTGGATAACTCTGATCCCTCCTTGGGTCCCCACGTCTACCCGGTCCTCGCATCTATCTTCCTCCCCTCCCTGTTGCACTTCCTCAATCTTTACCAGCGGATCCTGTCTCCCCATTCCTCTGGCTTACCGCATCTCCAAGAACTCCGAGCAGGTGGCCGTCGCGTGACCTTCCTCCTGATGGAAGTCACAAAAGGGTAACGCCACCTTGCCCCCCTTCCTTCTCCTCTTCCTCTTCTCCCAGCTCCCCAGATTCTTCTCCCCCCTCTTCCTCTACCGACCTCCATCACTTCTTGCGGTGGTGGGAAGTGACCTCTCGGCCCCTGTCTCCACGCCTGCTGGTCAAACATTCTCGGTTCCCGAAGATTATCTCTTCCCTGAATCCCTCCTCCTTGGCCCTGTGGGCGACCCTCCTAAGGCCTCCAACCCAAACGGTTTTTTCGGCTACCGGGCTCCCCATCCCTGCTGCTGCCCCTGCCCTCGGGGCTCTTCTCTCCTTCTTTCTTCCCTTTGCTCCCTCTGCTTTCCTGCTGTTTGTTCTTTATCATCTTCTGCCAACGGGGCCAGCTTCCTGGCAAACGCCGGGTTTGCCCTCTCGAAGTCTATCTCTTTCGCCGCCCTCTCCATGAGCTCCTCAAAAGAGAGGGGGGCACTCTCTTCAACTCCATGCTAAAAAACCCTGGCCTCAGCCCCAGGGTGAAGGCAAGCATCAATGCGTACCCCGGGACCTCTTGGACCAGGAGAATCTCCTCTTGGAACCGGCCAACATAATGACCCAACGTCTCGTCTTGCATCTGCCTTACTGCGAACAGGCACTCCGCTTCCTTCTTCCTCTTCTTCGATGTCAAAAACCTCAACAAGAAACCCCGACGTAGATCCTCGAAGCTGTAGATTGAGCTTGCTGGCAACTGGTGGAACCAGTCCCTGGCCTTCTCCTTCAATGTGATGGAAAACAACCAACACTTGAAGGCATCAGACATCTGCCTGATCGACACCACATACTCGAACCATTGTACATGCTGTACTGGGTCATCCTTTCCCGAGTAGTGGGACATGTCCGGCTCCCGGAACCCCTCTTGTACCGGGGTTGAGACGATGAGCTCACTAAAGGGGGTCTCGCCCCCTGCCTGGCGAGAAGGCACGTCTCGCGACCTCGGCTGGCTGGAATGATCCGCGAGACCGTGCCCAGGGAACAGCTCCCGCACCGCCGCTTCCCTCGCGCCCACTTCTACCGGAACCTCCTTTCCGAGGCGCTGCCCTGGGAAGAGTTCCCGCGCTACCACGTCTCTCTCGCCACCTTCCATCGGGACCTCCTTCCCAGGGCGCTATCCAGGGGCGTTCTCTCCCAAAAGCGGGACCACCTCCACCCGAACCTGAGGCATCTCCCACTCACTCCTTGCCGAGAAGGCTAGGCTGATGGTCTGTAGGACTTCTCGCCTAAAGTCCTCCAACATCTTCCCCGTCGCTTCCTCCCCCGGGGTAGGGATACCCCCCGAGCCAGATCCTTCACCTTCACCTCCAGTCATGGGACCAAACTCAAGGCTTTCTTGCACCGGCTGCCTTCCACGCTCACTGCACCAGAACTGTTGAAGCTAAAATTGACCTCAACGGGAGTTCAAAAACCAGGGTGCAGCCAACACCTACCTCAAGCCTCGACCCTCGACTGGCTGCTAAGGTCCAAACACTAACCCAAAGCCTCAGCTGGGAGGTCCCACCTCACACCCGGAAGATCTCTGAGAGCTTCCCCTCTAAAGCCAAAAGCTGGGCTAGGAGCTCCTCAGAAGGCACTGTGGATTCAGAGAAAAATGAGAGTCTGTCCTCTAAAGAGCACTTATGGGTTTATTTATAGCCTTTTGCTGACCTGAAGTTACTAAAATACCCCTGGCTGGTCTGCCAATAGCCAAATCCCGCTGTCTGAAAAGTGTTAAATACAGCCCCTGAGGGTATAAGGGTAATTTTACCCTGGGGAAATTAAGACATTTTACCTTGACCCCGGGCCCCACTCGGCAAGAGCTCTGTGCCGAGAACCCTCTCGCCTTCCTACGCTGAGCCAGCCCCAACCTTCTCATCGGCTCTGCCGAGAGCGGGTCACGGTTGATCGAAGGTGAACGCTTTCGCCCCTCCCCATGCGGGAGCTCATCTAACCCTGGCGCTGGCACTGGACGCGGCGTTGGGTGAGTGGAGCCCACTCAACGCCCTTGCCGCTGACCCCGACGCTGAGTGAGTGGAGCTCACTCAACGCCCTTTGCTGCTAGTCGCGGCGTTGAGTGAGCTAAGCTCACTCAACGCACTTTGCTGCTAGATGCGGCGTTGAGTGAGCTAAGCTCACTCAACACCCTTTGCTGCTAACCACGGCATTGAGTGAGTGGAGCTCACTCAACGCCCTTGCTGCTGACCACGACGTTGAGTGAGTGGAGCTTACTCAACGCCCTTTACTGCTAGTTACGGCGCTGAGTGAGTGAAGCTCACTCAGCGCCCTTGCTGATTACGGCGCTGAGAGAGTGAAGCTCACTCAGCGCCGCGCCTTCTCACCCGCTCCTGGCCATGGGTGGTGTAACACCCCTATCCGTCGCATAGCATATAGCAGTAGGTCCGGCCGGGGGCCCGATGCCATATACTACGGACAGACCGGTTGGTTACGCGTTGAAACCATTCAACCAATTACACGTCCTACACAAGCACCTAGCGGAAGCATTAAAAATTAAGTTGCAAGACGAAAGAACCCGATCAAAAAGCATGAATGTCCACTACAATAACACCCGTAGGAATGTTTCAATACACAGAAATAGAAACGGCCTTAAGGCCTTACACAGTTTGCTTGACATAAAAGTGTTTTCATACTTCGGCTCGCAGGTCGGCCACACATGATTATAATGAAACACTCAAAATTTGGCCTTCGAGGGCCGGCTCAGCAACTTGGGCTTTAACCCGCTGAGAAAGCTAAGTTGTCAACCTAAATCACCTAGAGGGGGGTGAATAGGTGAAATGCGGAATAAAAAATTAACACAGCACAGATCAAACAATCACACAGAGAACACAGGATTTATAGTGGTTCCCCAACCCTGGGTACATCCACTTTCACCTCACCAATCTAGTAAACCACTAGACTTGGCTACTCCACTATCTCGGATCAAAACGATCCTACAACTCGGAACAACGTTCCTACAAATCTCGATCCAAACGGATCTACACTCGGAAGAAAACCTTCCTACAAATCTTGATCCAAACCGGATCTATAGAACTCGGAGTCAAGACTCCTACAAGAATAAAAGGTTGTATAAAGAAATATACAAACAGAACCGATCAGATCTGGATCTTCAAATCTTTCTTCCTTCTTCAGCTTTTAGAGATCGGCGGAAATAAATTGAGGAAGACAGAGGCGAAAACCCTTGGATCTGGAAACCTGGAATCAGCGTGATCAAGCACGGGATCTATCGATTGAGAGTAGCTTGATCTTCTGAAACTTCTTGGCTGAATCTCTGTATCGGAGAAGGTCGGCGACGAAGAAGATGAACAGTATTTTGTCGGCGTGAACTTGTCGGCTTCCCGATGTCGGCGATAAAATCAGATTCAGAATTCTTATATTTTCTTCTTAGGGTTCGTCGACTTGACAAGACCTATTTATAGTACTTCTGCAACGGTCATAATACTTAATCAAGTACACGTGGACCAATCATATGAGAGGATTTGAGATAACCCGCAAAGTCTGGACTTAGAAACATTCTTTCTGTAAATTGACATACACGAGTATATCAATGAACTACTCGAGTATCAGGAGAGACATACTCGAGTAAGCACGAGTCCAGGACTTAGAAAATAATCTGAAGGGAAAATCAAACTACTCGAGTATATCAAACTCACATACTCGAGTATACATATAACTACTCGAGTAACTAGGAAACTACTCGGGTAATCACAAACCTACTCGAGTAAGAGAATCAAGCTACTCGAGTATAAAGTCATTCACTCGAGCATATCAGGGAATTACTCGAGTCTGCAAACTAACATACTCATGTAAAAGGATATACTCGAGTACTTGGCTGGACTACTCGAGTATATACATGAGCTACTCGAGTATCATAGTGCCTACTCGAGTAAGAGGAAGAATCTGAAGACTCGAGTATGTCCTTTGGATTACTCGAGTACTAAGTTACTTACTCGAGTATATGAAGCTATCTACTCGAGTATGTAGACTTAGAAAAATTTCTTCCTATATTCGAAAACACATTATCCTACTAAAGATCAGCAATACTTCAAGGTTCCATTTGTCCATGCGCTTGTGAAATGAAGTGCATCCCAATAGAGAGGTTACACATGAGTCAACACCATGGATCACACAATGAGGGATTACATTGTATGGTCCTGTGTTAGGTGACCCATTGTAGACTGACATTGGTCTACTCTTGGCAATATAGTCCTACATACATAACTCAAACACAAAATCAAATACAACTGCAATTCACCTTAGTTTTAGGAGGACTTCTTCAAATTAAGGTTATTGTGGAAACAAGACCCAACAATCTCCCCCTATTTGAAGAAGTCAGAACACCATCTACTAAGTTGAATTGCTAGAGATATTAAAACAAAATGACGTGAAAGAGGATGCATTGTCTTACATTTCTTTACTATAATTGTCCAACAATCTCCCCATTTCTGTACTAGAATTGTTTTGCATTTCTCCCCCTTTCTGAAATCTTCATTTGGATTTGCAAAATTTCTCTTCCTTTATCATCTCTAAATTCCATTTCCTTTTGCTCTCCCCCTTTTTGACCTCTTTAAATAGGGGACACTAGAAACTCCCCCTTAATCTTCTAGTTCCAAGAATTTTTCTGGAACAACTACTTGTCCAATTGCCAGATAAGAATTTTATTGGCCTATGGACATACCTGCATCAACAAGATTAGAATCCCTTAGGAGCCCAAACAAGATTGGGTCCTAGGTCTCTTGTTAGTATCATCCCCCTATGAGAGTTAACATTATGAGTGGTCTTTCTCATATTATCAACTTGAGGAGTTAAAACATAGCAGGGATTAAACCAGCAATCTATGGCGAAGTGACCAACCTTGCCACAACACCAACAGTTAAACTTGTTGTACCTTCTCTTATTCTCTTGCTTTACCTTATGGATGGGGGGTCTAGCAAGAGCAACTGACTTGGAGGAGGAAGCCTCATGATTGCAACAAGTACATGGCTTCCTTGTCTCTTTGGCTTTTGTTACACCAGTTTTAGCTTTTGGTGTCTTCTCCTTATTTGGCCCATGATTGTAAGGATCATATTTCAGTAAGGCAACAGTTTGGCTTGGGAGAGCCTTGCCTTTACCTTTGGCAGATTTATGTCCTAAACTGCTATTTTTCACGAAGGAAGCTTCTCCATTAGTGATTGGAAGCAAAGTTATAGGCGAGGTGAAAGTTTCAACCAGCTTTCGTTCGATGACTAGCTTTGCTTCCAGTTCATCCAGGAGGAATTCCTTATGATTTACTAATTCAGTGAAGTCTTTAATTTCCTCCTTCAAGGATTGAACTTCATCTCTGAGAGGGGTTAATTGGTCAATCTCCTCCCTCAGATTTGATTCCACCTCTTTGAGGGATGAAATCTCTTTTGATTGCGATTTGACTACCTTCCGGCATTTGTCAAATGCAGTCAATAAGACTTGATACTGATTTACCAATTCAAAATCATCCTCCCCAGAAGAATAGTCATCATGACCATTTGAGTCAGAATCTGAGGCAGAAAGAGGTGTGTGAGAATTTACTTTCCTGGTATATGAGGAGTTACCGTTGTCTTTGTCCTCTTGGTCAGAAAAAGCCATAAGCCCGAAGTAGTCTTCTTCATCCGCACTTGACTCAGATGAGTCAGAGTCACTGAGGGTCTTTGGCTTTTTGGCAATGAAGCTTCTTTCTTTCTTCCTTTTTCCTTGAGGGGAATTCTTTTCTATGCCTCTTCCTTCTTTCTTCTTCAGAGGGCACTCAGTGCTTATATGCCCTGGCTTACTATAGGAATAACAAACAACGTTAGATGAAACATGTTTGTTCGGTTTAGATTTATACCTGTCATGTCTGCTGTGACGATCACCATCAGGACGTGATCTTCTGGACGAGGAATCATTTTCTCTCATTTGTTTCTTATTGCTAAGAAACTTCTTGAATTATTGGGAGAGAAGATGAAACTCTCATCTGATGAATCTGAGCCTGAGGTGCTTGGCTCGGACTCTTCTTCTTCATAGTCTCCTTGAGTGGAAGCAGCTTTGGCCTTTCTTGAGCTGTCTGCCCTTAGTGCAACTGACTTATCTTGGAATGAGGAGCTGTTGCCCTCTTCTTCAGCTTTTCTATTATTGATTTGAAGCTCATATGACATAAGCTTTCCGAAGAGGTTCTGAGGGTCAGTTTCTGCTAATCTTCCAAACTCTCTGATGGCACATATCTTGTTGTCCCAATCCTTTGTCAAGGATCTTAGGAACTTGTTATTTAGTTCACCATCTGTGAACACTCTGCCGTAGTTCCTCAATCCATTGATAATCTTGAAGAAATTTTCATATGTGTCAGCAATAGCTTCCTTTGGTCCTTGCTTGAAGGCTTCATACTTCTGATTTAGAAGGGATCTTCTATCATCCCTTACTTCTTCTGTACCTTCCATTAAGATAATTAGAGATCTCCACATTTCCTTGGCAGATTGGCAGTGAATGAGGTTTTGCAACATAGAATCATTGACTGCACTTGCGATGATGTTCTTGGCTTTCTTGTCTAAGGAGACAAGTGCAATCTCATTCTTATCAAGATCCATCAACTTCTTTGGCACCTCCTTTGTAGGATCACTAGTGGAGGCAATCATAGGGATATAAGGGTCTTCCTCCACTATCATGAATAAGCGGGGGTCAACAGCTTCCATGTAAAGTTTTATTCTCTCTTTCCACATGGGAAAGTTTGCCTTATTGCACACTGAGAGATTAGAAAAATCCTTGGCTCTGTCCATGCTTGATTAACTCAGAAAGATAACTAGGAGGGATCAGATCAAGGTGTTAACCTTTTAACGATCAATCTCCCTCTGATACCAATTGAGAAAGCTAAGTTGTCAACCTAAATCACCTAGAGGGGGGTGAATAGGTGAAATGCGGAATAAAAAATTAACACAGCACAGATCAAGCAATCACACAGAGAACACAGGATTTATAGTGGTTCCCCAACCCTGGGTACATCCACTTTCACCTCACCAATCTAGTAAACCACTAGACTTGGCTACTCCACTATCTCGGATCAAAACGATCCTACAACTCGGAACAACGTTCCTACAAATCTCGATCCAAACGGATCTACACTCGGAAGAAAACCTTCCTACAAATCTTGATCCAAACCGGATCTACAGAACTCGGAGTCAAGACTCCTACAAGAATAAAAGGTTGTATAAAGAAATATACAAACAGAACCGATCAGATCTGGATCTTCAAATCTTTCTTCCTTCTTCAGCTTTTAGAGATCGGCAGAAATAAATTGAGGAAGACAGATGCGAAAACCCTTGGATCTGGAAACCTGGAATCAGCGTGATCAAGCACGGGATCTATCGATTGAGAGTAGCTTGATCTTCTGAAACTTCTTGGCTGACTCTCTATATCGGAGAAGGCCGGCGACGAAGAAGATGAACAGTATTTTGTCGGCGTGAACTTGTCGGCTTCCCGATGTCGGCGATAAAATCAAATTCAGAATTCTTATATTTTCTTCTTAGGGTTCGTCGACTTGACAAGACCTATTTATAGTACTTCTGCAACGGTCATAATACTTAATCAAGTACTAGTGGACCAATCATATGAGAGGATTTGAGATAACCCGCAAAGTCTGGACTTAGAAACATTCTTTCTGTAAATTGACATACACGAGTATATCAATGAACTACTCGAGTATCAGGAGAGACATACTCGAGTAAGCACGAGTCCAGGACTTAGAAAATAATCTGAAGGGAAAATCAAACTACTCGAGTATATCAAACTCACATACTCGAGTATACATATAACTACTCAAGTAACTAGGAAACTACTCGGGTAATCACAAACCTACTCGAATAAGAGAATCAAGCTACTCGAGTATAAAGTCATTCACTCGAGCATATCAGGGAATTACTCGAGTCTGCAAACTAACATACTCGTGTAAAAGGATATACTCGAGTACTTGGCTGGACTACTCGAGTATATACATGAGCTACTCGAGTATCATAGTGCCTACTCGAGTAAGAGGAAGAATATGAAGACTCGAGTATGTCCTTTGGATTACTCGAGTACTAAGTTACTTACTCGAGTATATGAAACTATCTACTCGAGTATGTAGACTTAGAAAAATTTCTTCCTATATTCGAAAACATATTTATCCTACTAAAGATCAGCAACACTTCAAGGTTCCATTTGTCCATGCGCTTGTGAAATGAAGTGCATCCCAATAGAGAGGCTACACATGAGTCAACACCATGGATCACACAATGAGGGATTACATTGTATGGTCCTGTGTTAGGTGACCCATTGTAGACTGACATTGGTCTACACTTGGCAATTTAGTCCTGCATACATAACTCAAACACAAAATCAAATACAACTGCAATTCACCTTAGTTTTAGGAGGACTTCTTCAAATTAAGGTTATTGTGAAAACAAAACCCAACACCCGCTATTTCCCGCTCGGCTCCGCAGCACCTGCAAGCCACAATCCACCGCCTGGTGGTAAACAAAAGCAACGGTCAGCTATGCTGACCAATTATAACGATCCCGCCCCCAAAATCGGGGCGGCGATGCTCTTTCCCTGCACTTTATTAATATATGCAATAAAATAGTGTAAACACACTTCATCACAGGCGTAGGCTCGCACGGCCACACACCTCGTGCACACAGGGAACATTCACGGCGAACCGGCCAACGTCACGTCAATTCAAGCCATAGACGTTCCCATTCCACCACCGCCCCTTGGACGGCCAATCACATGAGAATTTTGTCTTCCTGGCCTTGGTCACGACAATTTAAGCCATAGACCGCCGAAGACTCTCATCCATGCCAACGGTCCCACCGAACGACATAGATCGGGTACGGTTCTGCCTGACCCGTGCTCATTCCGCAACGACAATTTAAGTCATATGTGCAGGTCAAGACTCACCGAGTCCCGTTTCCGCCACAATAATCACATAACCCGGTTATGTTCACGTTGGCTACCCGGCCATCGTGTTGGCAAAACTCACTTTTGCCCAGTTTTTCGGGTGTACCTTGGAGTTAATCTCCAAGGCTCCCTGCTGCAATCTACCACGTAGAAAACCCGAAAAACGCCCAACCATCCAGAGTCTTCCCCGGTTCATATGCAATGCAACATCACCGATCCGGCTCTACTTGTCCGGATAGGCTTCACACACAATGCCTATGCCCGTTTTCGCATACGGACTCTATACAAGGGGGACTTCACATATCTACCCCAAGGAACGCTCCAACTCTTCGCTCACTCGCGAGAGAGGGCTTCCTATGTAAAGGAAAAGAGGGCTTCACATGCCCTAGGATGAGAAATCATTACCCTTGCGTTTTTCTGCGGCGCCATGAAAATCTACGTGGTTGGGAAGCACCGCTAGGGCGTCGCCTTCGCGGATCTGGACTCGGATCACGATTCGGAGCTCCGACGCTCCACCGGTGGCCGGATCTTGGTCTCCTCCTCCACCTAGCTCTCCCTTCTCTCTAAAATCTAAGAGAGAGAACACCCAAAAGAAAATGAGGGTTTGCAACCTTATTTTCGGGTTTAAACTGCCAGAACTGACTCCCTACCGTTGGATCCAAAGCTAAGGAAACGAACGACCACGATCCGGGCCTGAAATTACAAAATCTGGGCCGAACACGGGTTGCAACACGGCCGTATGCATGGCCGTGTCACCCATTCGCCGTCTCGACCGACTCGATAACCAGCACACGGCCTTAGACACGGCCTCCGACACGCCCGTGTCGCATGCGACACGACCGTGTCGCTACCCGTGTCACGCCCCGTGTGCAATGACAAACACTCTTGTCCCGAGAAGGACACGGCCTGCGACACGGCACCAGACACGCCAGTGTCACATGTGACACGCCCGTGTCTGTGCCCGTGTCATGGCCCGTGTGCACCTTACTCGACGAGTGACTGACACGCCCTGGGACACGCCCGTGTCCCAGGTCGTGTTCAGCCTCTCGACGATCGTCGACCCCAAAATTGATGACCGTGCGGCCAACACTAAACCCGAGCACGACACGCCCTGGGACACGCCCGTTTCCCAGGCCGTGTCACCCCTGCCAAAACACATATTTGGCTCAAAACACCACCCGTCACCCTATTGAGTTTCGGGGCGTTACAACTCTCTCCCTCTTAAAAGAATTTCGCCCACGAAATTACTAAAGGAAAGAAAACGGAAAACTTTAAGCGGTACCTGAGTGGAATAACTCCGGGTACTCCTCCAGCATAGTTTGCTCCCGTTCCCAAGACAGTTCCTCCCGACCGCAATTGTCCCACCGAACCTTGACCATCCGGATCTCCTTGTTACGGAGCCTCTTGACCTCAGAGTCTTCGATACGAACGGGCTTGGCCCTAGTCGTCAACCCTTCGTCCACCAGCACTTGATCAACTGCGATCACCTGCGAAGGCTCTTGCACCGCCTTCCGCAATACAGAGATGTGAAACACATCGTGTAGCCCACTTAACTCCTCAGATAGCCTCAAATGGTATGCCGCTTCGCCGACCCGCTCCAGAATCTCAAAGGGTCCAAGGTATCTTGGGCTCAGCTTCTTCAAGCGTCTTACCCGCGAAACACCCTTGAATGACTTTATCTTCAAGTACACCCAATCGCCTACTGCGAACTCCACGTTCCGGTGCTTGGCATTGTAATACTTAGCCTGCCTGTCCTGAGCGATCAACAAGCGCTCTCGAATGATCTGCA
Organism: Platanthera zijinensis; assembly: GCA_039513925.1. Lineage (NCBI taxonomy): Eukaryota > Viridiplantae > Streptophyta > Magnoliopsida > Asparagales > Orchidaceae > Platanthera > Platanthera zijinensis. Next base: position 3,557,844 of record CM077082.1, on the reverse strand, counting down.
CTAAAGAAGTAGCACTCTCCACCTCCTGCTTCTTGTACAACCTTGCCTCACCCGTTTCTAACCAAGACAACGATGTGCGACATTTTCTACCATATAGGGCCTTAAAGGGCGCCATTTGGATACTCGCCTGGTAACTGTTGTCGTACGCGAACTCCACCAAATACAGATGGTCCTCCCAATGCTTCCCGAAGTCTAGAACACACATGCGGAGCATGTCCTCCATCGTTATATTGACTCTCTCGGTCTGCCCATCCGTCTGTGGATGGAAGGCTGTGCTGAACTTCAACTGTCCCCAGCATCTGCTGCACTAACCTCCAATCATTGGACGTGAAACGCCCATTGCGATCACTCACAATGCTGCGAGGCACACCATGCAGTCTGACTATATTGTCCACATATAGCTTCGCCAACTTCTCCACCGAGTCGTCCTTCCTATGCGGAATGAAATGCGACACCTTAGTTAACCGATCTACGATCACCCAGATGGCGTCGTTCCCCTTCTGCGACCTTGTCAACCCATGCACAAAGTCCATAGATATGTCGTCGAACTTCCACTCCGGTATAGGCAAGGACTTTAAGAATCCTCCCGGCTTTTGGCACTCCCCCTTCACCAAGGCGCACGTTTGGCACTTAGCCACAAACAACGCTACGTCTTTCTTGAGCCCCGGCCACAAAACAGCTTCTTGAGGTCATGGTACATCTTTGTGCTCTCTAGGTGGATTGAGTACTTGGTATGATGAGTCTCGTACATCAACTCCGCCCGTAGGTTACTCCCGCTTGGGACGCACAACCGATGATCCTTCCTTAACAACCCATCTTCCACTGAAAATTAGGAATTTGACCCATCCAACGCTGTCTCCACAAGCTCCTTCATGGAGTCATCTAACTCCAATGCCTGCCGAACCTAGTCAGCAAGGTCATACTGAACTTCTGTCCAGTTCAACATTGCTTTGGCGCTCGTCTGCTTGTCAACGCAATAGATCTCAAGCTCCTCCAACTCTCGTACTAGCCGCTCATCATACACCGACAACCAGTTGGCTTGGGCGGGAGCCCTGCGACTCAACGCATCAGCAACCGCATTTCCCTTCCCGGGTACATAATGAATCTTGAAGGTGTAGTCCCCCAGGAACTTCATCCACCTCCTCTGCCTCATGTTAAGATCCTTCTGATCCAACAGGTACTTCAGGCTCTTGTGATCGGTATATATATCAACCCTTACGCCGTATAGGTAATGCCTCCATAGCTTAAGTGCAAATATCACGGCCGCCAACTCCAAGTCGTGGACCGGATAGTTCCTTTCATGCACTTTTAGCTGACGCGATCCATAAGCTATCACGCTCCCATGCTGCAACAGCACGCAGCCCAAACCACTACCCGAGGCGTCACTATAAACCTCGAAGCCCTCGGTTCCACTCGGCGAACTAAGCACTGGCGTCGTGGTCAACCGTCTCTTCAGCTCCTCAAAAGCTTGCACGCACTCCTGCATCCACAAGAATCTCTGATCTTTCCTTGTCAACTTCGTGAGAGGTAGCGCTATCCGCGAGAAGTTCTCTACGAAGCGCCTGTAATATCCGGCAAGCCCGAGAAAACTACGGACTTCCGCGACAGAAGACAACGCAGGCCACTCCCGTATCGCAACGATCTTCGCCGGATCCACCGCTATACCTTCCCCACTGATAATGTGACCATGGAATGCTACTGAGGGTAGCTAGAACTCGCACTTGGAGAATTTCGCATACAGCTCATTTCTCCTCAAAGTCTCCAACACCAGATGCAAGTGCTTGAAGTGATCTTCTTCGCACTACGAGTACACCAATATATCATCAATAAAGACGATCACAAAGCGGTCTAGGAAATCTCGGAACGTCCTGTTCATCAAGTCCATAAACACTGATGGCGCATTCGTCAGTCCAAACGGCATGACCGTGAACTCGAAATGCTCATACCTTGTGCTGAACGCCGTCTTCGGGATATCACACTCCCTGATCCTCAACTGATAGTACCCCAACTTCAAGTCTAACTTAGAATATACCAATGATCTGACTAACTGATCGAAGAGATCATCAATCCTCGGGATCGGGTACTTGTTCTTCTCCGCCAGCTTGTTCAACTCTCTGTAGTCGATACACTGCCGCATACTCTCGTCCTTCTTCTTAACGAAGAGGACCGGTGCGCTCCAAAGCGACGAGCTTGGACGCACATAACCTTGCTCCATTAGCTCCTCTAGCTGAACTTTCAACTCTGCCATTTCCTTCGGCACCAGCCTATAAGGAGCACGTGACACAGGTTTGGCACCTGGCACAAGCTCGATAGTGAAATCAATCTCTCGCTGCGGTGGGGCCCCGGGAAGACTATCCGGGAACACATCGGGGTATTCACAAACCACGGGGATGCTATCCAACGTGGACTTTGGCTCTACAGCCCCCACTATTGCGAAGAATAGCTCTGCACCAGCACGAACTGCCTTTATCACCTGAAGAGCAGACATCAGCGTCTTGCTCGACCCCTTGAGTCCCTCGAATATTGTCTCCCGTCCAACACCCAGCTTGACCTCCTTTCGGTCGCAATCAATCCAAGCCTTCTGCTCCGAAAGCCAATCCATCCCAAAGATAACGTCGAACTCTACTAGCGGTAGCAATGACGCTAGCAAGTCGAACTCTTGACTCCCCATGTGAACCTTCACGGCGCACACTCTGTCCGCATGCATCAAGCACCCATTCGGTAGCAGCACATCCAACTTGTCCTTCGCCATCGAAGAAGGGACTCCGATGCGCGATATAAAATTTTTGGATAAGGAGTGTGAAGCTCCCGTATCAAACAGTGCCCGTGCCGGACTATCGCTAATCAGAACAAAGCCTATGCAAACAATATTAGGCTAACAAGCAATAGACAACAGTATTTAAAGTTAACTTGCTATAAATTAACTCGTACCTGTCACCACGTCAGCTTGTTTAATGGCCTCCTGCTGGCCCAAGTTGTACACTCTAGGTTGAGTCGGAGCATAATGGGACGCGGTTGACTCCACCGCCTTGCCCTTCTCTTCGTAGGTAGCTCCTTGTTTTCTCCCGGACTTTGAGCGTACGCTCTAGCAATCGCGGGCAAAGTGCCCCGTCTTTCCACACGTGAAACAAGCGCCCGGGGTTCAATTGGTAGTTGCCCCCGAGGCACCTGTAGAAAAAGCTGGACCTAATGTCCTAGCCTTCTTGTAGAATCTGCGGTAGCCCGACTTTGACGTAGTCGGTGCCTTGAACTCTGATTTCTTCCCATCAGATTCCTTCTTAGCTTGCACATTTCTCATGTCCTTCTCCAAGGACCGGGCCGAGTTGACCAAGGTTAGGAAACCCTGCGCCATAGGCCCGACAGTAGCAACCTCAGCTCATCTCTTAACCCTTCATAGAAGCGGTTCGTCTTTCGCTCCTCGTCGGCAAAGGTAGCGCTAGCATATCTCCCCAATCAAGTAAACTCGTGGAGGTACTCGTCTACGGTGCTATCCCCTTGCACCAACTTTTGGAACTCGTTCTCTAGTGCGATCCTCTGCGCTGAGGGGAGGTATCGAGTCATGAAAAGTCTCGAAAATTCCTCCATAGATACTTCGGCCAACGACCTTCCCCTGAACTGGTGTAGCTCTAGACCTTCCCACCATAACCTTGCGTCCCCATCCAATAGGAACGTCGCTATTGTGGTCTTCTGTTACTCTTCCATTTCTGTTGCTGTCATCACCCTATTGACTCTTGAGAGCATATCTTCAGCCTGGGTCAGGGTTCCCGTTCCCGAGAACACCGGTGGATGGAAGCCCATCACATGCTTAAGCTGTCTCTCAGTTGCTCTCCGAGGCAACTCCGGCTCCACCGCCACCTGTTCATCCCTTCTAGGCTCTGCCGCTTGGAGCGGCACGTGCTCCACCGCAGGAGCAGGCTGCTGCACCTGCCTTGCAGGTTGCGCGTTGATCATTGTCATGACAGCTTCTGCCACCAACCTAATGGTCTCGGCAGACGGAGGTGTTGCAGGCGCTTCACTTGGTGCGCTGCTTGCCTCGGAACCTGGCCGTTCCGACGGTCCAACACCACTTCTGGTCACCTATAATCGTGCAAAACACATATAAGCGGCCAAACAATATTGCAAACAGCAATTATAGGAACACGCAGGTTCCTCAAACACGTGTATTTTCATTCCTAAGTGGACATTCATGGGTTCTTTTCATGTTATAACGATGACGCACACACATGTGCTCACCACCCCTTAAAGTGAATTCGCCCGCGAATTAATTTAAGTTTGACCGAAACCAGTAGTCTGATACCAATTTGTAACACCTCTATCCGTCGCATAGCATATAGCAGTAGGTCCGGCCGGGGCCCGACGCCATATACTACGGACAGACCGGTTGGTTACGCGTTGAAACCATTCAACCAATTACACGTCCTACACAAGCACCTAGCGGAAGCATGAAAATTAAGTTGCAAGACGAAAAAACCCGGCCAAAAAGTATGAATGTCCACTACAATAACACCCGTAGGAATGTTTCAATACACAGAAATAGAAACGGCCTTAAGGCCTTACACAGTTTGCTTGATATAAAAGTGTTTTCATACTTCGGCTCGCAGGCCGGCCACACATGATTACAATGAAACACTCAAAATTAGGCCTTCGAGGGCCGGCTCAGCAACTTGGACTTTAGCCCGCTATTTCCCGCTCGGCTCCGCAGCACCTGCAAGCCACAATCCACCGCCCGGTGGTAAACAAAAGCAACGGTCAGCTATACTGACCAATTATAACGATCCCGCCCCCAAAATCGGGGCGGCGATGCTCTTTCCCTGCACTTTATTAGTATAGGCAATAAAATAGTGTAAACACACTTCATCACAGGCGTAGGCTCGCACGGCCACACACCTCGTGCACACAGGGCACATTCACGGCGAACCGGCCAACGTCACGTCAATTCAAGTCATAGACGTTCCCGTTCCACCACCGCCCCTTGGACGGCCAATCACATGAGCATTTTCTCTTCCTGGCCTTGGTCACGACAATTTAAGCCATAGACCGCCGAAAACTCTCATCCATGCCAACGGTCCCACCGAACGACATAGATTGGGTACGGTTCCGCCTGACCCGTGCTCATTCCGCAATGACAATTTAAGCCATATGCGCAAGTCAAGACTCACCGAGTCCCGTTTCCGCCACAACAATCACATAACCCGGTTATGTTCACGTTGGCTCCCCGGCCATTGTGTTGGCAAAACTCACTTTTGCCCAGTTTTCCGGGTGCACCTTGGAGTTAATCTCCAAGGCTCCCTGCTGCAATCTATCACGTAGAAAACCCGAAAAACGCCCAATCATTCGGAGTCTTCTCCGGTTCATATGCAATGCAACATCACCGATCCGGCTCTACTTGTCCGGATAGGCTTCACACACAATGCATATGCCCGTTTTCGCATACGGACTCTATATAAGGGGGACTTCACATATCTACCCCAAGGAACGCTCCAACTTTTCGCTCACTCGCGAGAGAGGGCTTCCTATGCAAAGGAAAATAGGGATTCACATGCCCTAGGATGAGAAATCGTTACCTTTGCGTTTTTCCGCAGCGCCATGAAAATCTACGCGGTTGGGAAGCACCGCTACGGCGTCGCCTTCGCGGATCTGGACTCAGATCGCGATTCGGAGCTCCGACGCTCCCCCGGTGGCCGGATCTTGGTCTCCTCCTCCACCTAGCTCTCCCTTCTCTCTAAAATCTTAGAGAGAGAACACCCAAAAGAAAATGAGGGTTTGCAACCCTATTTTCGGGTTTAAACCGCCAGAACTGACTCCCTACCGTTGGATCCAAAGCTAAGGAAACGAACGGCCACGATCGGGGCCTGAAATTACAAAAACTGGGCCGAACACGGGTTGCAACACGGCTGTGTGCATGGCCGTGTCACCCATTCGCCGTCTCGACCGACTCGATAACCAGCACACGACCTTAGACACGGCCTCCGACACGCCCGTGTCGCATGCGACACGGCCGTGTTGCGACCCGTGTCACGCCCCGTGTGCAATGACAAACACTCTTGTCCCGAGAAGGACACGGCCTGCGACACGGCACCAGACACGCCCGTGTCACATGTGACACGCCCGTGTCTGTGCCCGTGTCATGACCCGTGTGCACCTCACTCGACGAGTGACTGACACGCCCTGGGACACGCCCGTGTCCCAGGCCGTGTTCAGCCTCTCGACGATCGTCGACCCCAAAATTGATGATCGCGCGGCCAACACTAAACCCGAGCACGACACGCTCTGGGACACGCCCGTGTCCCAGGCCGTGTCACCCCTGTTTATTTGGCTCAAAACACCACCCGTCACCCTATTGAGTTTCGGGGTGTTACAGGTGGGATCTCGCATGCTACTAAGCGGGAGCTCCTCCGGCGCGAGAGTTCTTATGGCCTTCCGGCCTGAGCTAACTTATGGCTGGTCCAACCCCAACCGTTAATGCCTCTGGGTCCCACCCAGCGAATTTGGAGTTGTACAATAATTAATATACATAATTATATAAATATAAATTAAATATTTGTTTGATATATTATTATAATAATAACTTATAAAATTATCTATTAAAAATTAAAGTTTATGAAATATTTAGGCTCTATTTATATCACAATATAATCATAATAAATTAATAATTTACATGCAAATTTTTATGTAGTTTTAAATTTTTGCGTACAAACAAAAGTTTATGTTATATTTATTTAATTTTTATTAGCAAAATAAAATAAATAGGAAATTATTTACATGAGATATGATTAATATTGGTCTTACATAATACTGTCATCAAGAAACAATCAGAGCGTGCATGTGTGACGTATAAAAATGTTGTTCGAGCAGATATATATCTTCCCCAAAGATAAATATAGAGCAAATGAAATTTCAATTTTTCTTGAATACGACATTATAAAGATTAATAATAAAATTAAAGATATCAAATTCACGAGTAGATTTAATATCAACATGCAGATATTTAATATAATATCTTTTTTTATTATTTTCTAATTATATATATAATTATATATCTCTACTAATATGCGAAAACTACTCTTTGGTGAAACATTGCCTGATGTCCCTATATTGCCCTTATAGTTGTATTCATAATTACACAATTATATCACACTTTATATTAGTATATTATAAAGTCAATATCCTTTTAGGTAATTACACAACTTTACAATATTTAAATACAAAAAATAAAAATACTAGGTATCCTAAAGCTATAGCTTATAGCTAGAAATGACAAAAAAAAGATTAATGTTTAATGTTAAAATATAATTTGTCTTACAAAATAAAAATTATATTCTTGATTTATATTTTTTTACGGTCATTTTGAGTACTTATATGTATATGTTGCGGGCGGGTACTGTCCACGACAAATGTCGCCGCCCACGACAAATGTCGTCGCCCACGATAAATGTCACCGCCCACGACAAATGTCGCACCACGGACGAATGTCGCATCCCGCCGAATGTCGCACCCCGCCGAATGTCGCACCCCGCCGATTGTCGCACCCCCCGCCGAATGCCCCCAGGGCCGAAGGCCCGTGCCTGTCACTTGTATATATATAATGTTATTAACTATATAGGTAAATAAATAATAAGTAGTGCTTATAATTATATGTGATAATAAAATAATGTGTAATTTATTAGCTAAGCTTGTTTTATAAAATATAATTCAAAATATTAAATTTATTTCCTTTCAATATATGCGATTAAAATTAAACTAAATTAAAGTGAGTCTCAGACTCTCAGATTAAACTAAATTATGTAAATTCATTTTTTTTCTTGGTCGCCAACGGCCATCAAGCTTATACAACAAAGAATGTTAAGATTAATTACTCTGGATAAGGCTTCGTTTGGGGGATTTATTTTCACCGGTCTAGCGGTTATGTCTGCATGAATCGGATCTTAATTAAACGTGAAAAACATCGGAAATGGGTGAAAAATCACGTAGCTGGAGCTACGCCTTAATCTTTGTGGCTTGTCTCCTGTTACGTTCAGAGGAGTCTGGAGCGGTTAACTTGTTGTCGACTGAAGGGCCCGTTGCAGAGCTGAGGCTGTAAAGAACACTACGCGCAAAATATAATGCCTGCTGAGGTGCGCGCAGCGCGTGCCTCGCTTGCAGTGGAATGCGTGTCGAGTATGCTTGGGAGGTGCTCCCCATTTTCTGCAGAAAATCTTGTGGTCTGGCGGCGGTGTTCCGGAGCGAAGCGCCCGCCGAGGAGCAGTCTTGAGAGCGGGGCACGTAGAGGCTTATTTAGGAGCGGAGCATGCAAAGGCACGCTTATGAGCGGAGCGTGCAGGGGCGTGCTTGGAAGAGGAGCGCACAGAGGCGCGCTTATGAGCGGAGCACCCGAGGGTGTGTGTAACGATCCAGAGCCTCCCCGCTCTGGTTCTGCACCAGAGGAACACGTTCGGTCTCACCACAGGGCTGCAATCCAAGCACCATAAAGCCTCTCCGCGCCTGTTTCTCGGCCGCAGCACAATGTTGAGGCAGAGTGTTGAATCAGCATCCTCCTTGATAAAGAGCCTTCAAACCACTCTTTATCACCAATTTGGATAAAGAGTGGTTTGAAGGCTCTTTATCAAGGAAGATGCCGGTTTGAGACTCTGCCTCAACATTATGCTACGGCCGAGAAACAGGCGCGGAGAGGTTTTGGGGTGCTTAGGTTGCAGCCCGGTGGCGAGAGCGAACGTGTTCCTCTGGTGCAGAACCAGAACGAGGAGGCTCTGGATCGTTACAAAAAAGTGCGCTTTTTGTGACGACTCGGGCCCAATCGACTCCCATCAGGATCACGTCCACTAAGGGAGACCTAGTGGGCCCGGCTGGCATCGTCCGGGCTACAGTTCAAGCACCCAACCCATCTCCATGCCCACAAGCATGTTGTTGGAGGGCACAACCTCACTTTGATGAGCGAACTCGATAGTTAAGTTGGATCTTTTGAAGACTTTCTAGGAGGTCATATATCCCAGTACTACTCTCTCGTCCAAGCACGCTGCAGCTCAATTGGTAATGAGATGTGAAAGAACTTTATAGTTAAACGTGCTTTGACGAGAATAGTACTGAGATGGGTGACCTCATATATAGGAAGTCCCCGTAGGGCCCAACTTAACTATCACTTCACGTGCGTGTATTACATCACATCATTTCACGTGCGTGTATTACATCACATCATTTCACGTGCGCGTGCCCTGGTTCAATCTCCTTTCTGGGTGTTTTCGGGACTTGTGGCTTCGCGTGCGTTACTTGTACGGTTTGGCTCATGCGTACTTGATCCAAATCCTGCTGGTTTAACTTGAAAATTTCACGGGAGAACCCCATCACTATCTATAATATTTTGAACTGCAAATATATTTTTAAACTGCAGACACCAAGAAACTACAAATAATCAAAATCTGACCGCTTATAATATTACTAATTTACTATTGAATAAAAGAAAAGTACGCATATTTTTTTTATAGGAATATAATATAAATAAATAAAAAGAAAAGCAAATCATGTTATTTGCCATAATAGTCATCATGGCTGTTATAGGAAGCAATAATGATGTGATGTTGGTCATGCTTGGGTATGGCATACTGCCATCAATTTGGGCATCATATCAGAGTATTGCCCCCCTCTCCATTCTCATCACTCATCCCCCCTCTCTCTCTCTACATTTCTCTCTCTAATCTCTCTCTCTCTACGTTTCTCTCTCTAATCTCTCTCTCTATATTTCTCTCTCTAATCTCTCTCTCTACATTTCTCTCTCTAATCTCTCTCTACATTTCTCTCTCTAAACTCTCTCTTGCTGTCTCCATCACCTATCTCTTTCTCTCCCTCCCTCCTCATTTGTTTACTCGCCTCTCCGCAAATAGACTCCGAGTCAGCAAATTTCACTTCCAATCTCAAATCTCCCTGTCACACCCTCTCTCACCTCATTTCTCTCTCTAGTTTCTCTCTCTCTCTCTCTCCTCACCTCTCCGAGTCAGCAAAATACACTTCCGGTCAAAAATCTTCCCATCTCTTTCTCTCTCTTCATTTCTCTCTCTTCTCTCTCTCCATCAACTTTATATCTTTTCTCTCTCTCTCTTTCCTAATCTCTCTCTCTGAGACTCTGAGTCAGCATATTGCACTTCCAATGTCAAATCTCCCCCATCCCTCTCTCTCTCTCTAACTTCTCTCTTTCTCTCTCTCCTTAACTCTCTGAGTCAGCATATTTCACTTCCAGTCTCAAATTTCCCCAACCCTCTCTCTCTCTTCATTTCTCTCTTTATCTTCTCTCTCTAACCTCTCTCTTCTCTCTCTCTCTCCTTAACTCTCTAAAGTCAGCATATATAATTCACTCGCAGCCTCAAATTAATCTCCCCCCCCCCTCTCAGCAGATCTCCGTATTTCTCTCCCTGCAAAAAGATCTCTCTCTCTCTCGCTCTCTCTCTTGTTCCTAGGACCTATATATGAATCTCTCCTGCACTCTCTCTCTCTACTTTCACAGTATTTCTCTCTCTAATATCTTTCTCTTCTTCTCTCTCTTCTCTCTTTCTCTCTCTAGCTGTCTATCTATAACTCTCCATCTGTCTGTCCATCATTCTATCTGTCCATCTATCAATATATTTCTTCTCTCCCAGCTTCCGCTTGCGTCTCACGCAACCATCCCGCGCTTGAATCTCTTGCGCATATAAATCTCCACAATCCAATCCATCCATCATTATTAAATAATTATTACACGCTATTCATTATTAACTTATTATATATATATTATATATATATATATATATATATATATATTATTATTCCAATTATATTAGAGTTTTTAAATACTTTCATATCCAAAAATAATAATTTTAAAATTTTATGCATCCCTCACGGAGTTGAAATTTTTTTTTTGTACATGTGGTGTGTCATGTTTATGGTCCATAAATAAATACCTACATTCCTTACATAATTACGGAACTACCTCCTTTTTTTTTCATTTTCGCGCCTCTTTCTTTCTGATTTCGCGACCTAGCTGCCCCTTTCTTTCTGAAACACAGACCGCCTCTTCTTCTTCGTTCACGCGTCTGCCATAGCTGCACCTTTTCTTCTTCATTTGCGCCCTTCCTCTTCGTTCTAAGTCGTCTTTCTGCGATTGGATCATCGATCTCCTCCCGATCATGTCGGAACACGCGGGATTGCATCCCGATTTCCACACCGTTCCTGTATTAGACGACGAAAATGATGCTTTTTCTAATGTAGACCATCGTTTTTATTCAGTATTAGGTTCCAACGCATGCTCCAGCGCAGGCGGTAATTTGCCGGCGAAAAATCCAGGTTTATGCCGGCCATTTTTTGATGTTTTCTAGCGATTACATAGCTCAATCTTCTAATCTACGTATATTTATGTGTCCAGGTGATTTGAACAAGCCTCATAATGCTCAAATAAGTGATTCCCTAATATCTTCTCAAACAACTGTAATTATTTTTCTCCTTTTGATTTTTCTCTTGTTCATATATATTTAAGATTGCATTCCAGTGAGCTTTATGTGCTGTAATTACTGTTAGATGTAAAATCTCTCGGAAGCAAATGTAAATTTGGACTGTAAAAAGTAAGTTTTTTTGAACTGTAAGTACGTCAAAATTTGGACTGTAAAAAGAACTGTTTTTTGAACTGTAATTGAAAGAACAAAGTGATCATGATTATTTAGGGTCCACTGAACCTTAAAATGATAAGTTTTATCATTCAAATTGTTTTGAGATGTTTTTTGACTGCTATTATCTGTAAATGCGATGCTTTGTATATTTGTAACAATATGACCTGTATGTTCTTATATTTGAACCGTTAATTTGAACTATAATTAACAAATGTTTTTGCACTGTAAATTCGGACTGTAAAAAGTACTGTCTTTTAAACTGTAATTGAAAAAACAAAGTTGATTTTAACTTTAATTGAAAGAAGAAAGCTGGACTATAAAAAGTACTGTTAATTTGAACTGTAATTAACAATAAGTGATTCCTTATTTTTGAACTAAAATTATTTCATTTTTTAGAACCGTAAATTTCACTTGTCATTATATGTAGATTTAGAACTTTAAAAATAAATGTATTTGAAGCGGGAGGTCATAACTGACAAAAGTTTTGTTTTTTTTTAAGATTCTTGTGGTGTTCCTTATAGTGTGCAAAACAGCCCCTTCTAAAGTTCCTAGCTTCAACCATAACAGTGGCATTCATGGATTTTTCTACAGATGCATGTCGAAGTGTGATGGGAAAACTGAATTTGACAGAAATGTATATGAGATGCTAGTGAAAGGAAATTTACAAGATAATAGATGATTGAATGATTTCCACAATGTCAAGAGGAAGTGGTCTACGCTTTTAATAAGGATGTGTTTGACCTTGGTATCTTATCAACCCAAAGAAGTGAATCTGCTAATATTTGTTTGCATGGGTGTTCCAAGGCAACTAGTACTTTAGTTGAGTGTTTTCTTGGCATAGAAAGACTTGTTTTATCTTGGCGTAGGGGTGAGCGTGAGGAGGATTTCAAAAACAAGCATGGAGTGGTTACCTTGAGACACAAGACATCTGTCTTACTAAAGCAAGCCTCGAAATTATACACCAGAAAAATATATGGGTTTTTTGAAAAGACATGCACGGAGGGAGCACTTGGATCAAGCATTGTGGACGAAACGTGATATGATGCGGAACACGTGTTATTTATGATAACAAACTGTGATGGTTCTGAGGATGAGAAGAGATGATTTGTAAATTTCAACTCAATCACTTATGATTCAGATTGCTCGTGTAGAGGTTCTCAAACAAAAAGTCTATTATGTCAACACATATTAAGAGTCTATAATTGGAGGAATGTGAAGCAAATTCCAATGAAATATGTGTTGAAACGGTTCACCGTTGATGCTAAAAAAGCATATACCTTCCGAATATACCATCTATGACAGAGTTTGAGTCGAACAAGATATTTAGGAATCATCTCATGCGATCCAGTTATAATTTAGCCACCCGCATTCAGAACTGTCGGGCTGCTAAAATTCATGTAATGAATGTTATGCATGAGTTAATAAAGTCTACAGATGAAATGTTGGACAAAGATGACAAAGAAAACAAAGGATTCATGGAAGCGGAGGATCCTAATAATCCGCCAACTATAATGAATCCGCTTATGAAGAGGCGAAAATGTGCAAGTAGCTCTCGTATGAAGGACCACTGGGAACGTGTGACGAAAAAAAAGTAATATGTTTAATTCATAACTAATGTTTAATTTTTTTTCATATATCTGTTTACGTCATCCAATAGGAAATGTTCTCTTAATGTTTTCCTTTTATTAACTTGTAGGAAAAGGAGGTTTGAGCCAATTCTTCTTATAGCGTTGTGTTGAGTATTGTATCCTCAATGTACCTGATTTGAAGAAGCCTCTGAACAAGCTAAGTTGAATTGACAATGTATTTGATGATTTTCTATCAAGTTGTGCTTGCAGCTATTCCATGCTAAGTACACACCAATGTCAGGGTGTAGTGGGTCAATATACACGGGTCTGCGCAACGTAATCCCTCGTTGAGCAGATCAGTGTGTTGACTCACGTGTGCTCTCTCTATTAGAGTGTACTTATTTTCAAGTACAGGGTCAAGATAGGTCAAGATAGATCAAGAGCAGAAGAGGAGCAAAGATGGGTCAAAGACCAAGTTCATAGAAAGGAAGAAGAAAAATCGTCTAAGTCAAAATCGACGGGAATCACTAAGTGATTCTCGCCGATTCGACGGGAATCATTAGTGATTCTCGCCGAATCGTCGAGAATCAGTCAGTGATTCCCGCCGACTTCATCAGGCTGACTGTCCTCCTACAAGAATACTGCCTAGGCAGAATTGACGGGAATCACCAAGTGATTCTCGCCGATTCGACGAGAATCACCTTGCATTCCCGCCGATTCCCTCCGGATGACCAGATTTCCAATTGGAATTCTGCCAAGGCAAATTCGACGGGAATCATGAGTGATTCCCGCCGACTTCGACGGGAATCACCAACAATTCTCGCCGATTTTGCCTTAGGCAAAATTCCCGTTCGCTGGATCGAACCAAGTTCGCCGTGCGCCGTTTTGACCGGGACTAGGGCTTCTCCTTGTGGGCCCCACAACAGTCACTTAGGGTTTGCTTCCAGTATATATACTCGCGTATTTGAACATACTGAGGCATCGAACAACGAAAAATCAAACCGAGGTCGAGCGTGCCCTAGCCGATCGCGGAACTTCACTGATCGTCGTCGCCGCTCACAAGCTAGTCGCCGCCGCTGATCTCAGAGATTCTGTGATCTTCCGACGACAGTACCGAGGCAAGTCTAGCGTCTCACGCTTCTCTCTCGAGATCTCTCATCTCTCGATTTGTTGAACGAGGTTAGTTCTTCATTCCAAATCGATTGAGACGACTGATCCGATTGAGATCATTGGTAGACCTTGCTTGCTTCGTCAAGAAGTTTGGATCTACAAAGCATCGCCACCGCAATCACTTGCCGCCGCCGATCTTGACAAGATCCTCTCCAAGAGAGTACTCCGGTCGTGGACTCTTCGCCTCTTTCAAGAAAGCTTCAACGAACGAAGAGGGACATCAGATTCTTTATAAGCGTTGTTTGTATTTCTTGTACATTCAATTTTTGTTTTGTTGTAAAGGAATTTTTATTCCTAGTTGTACGGGTTGGGTGCAACCCGTGGTGGAGGAGTAGTGACTCCTTTGGTTGGAAGGGTTCCTTCCGTAGTGTGAGGATTGGATTTCAATCCGGTTGGTGAAGTGACCAAGTCGTCCCTTGGTGGGAGATAGGTCGAAGGGGGAGAGTGGACATACCCAAATCGGGGAACCACTATAATTGTTTGTGTGCTTTTTTGTGCTGTGTTTGTTTATTTGCGCTGGTAATTTAAATTCCGCAAAAAACTACACGACACCTATTCCCCCCCATAGGTGGACTTAGTCGACACTAGATACTTTTAAGTGGTATCAGAGAGAGGTTGCTCGTCAATAAGGTTAACACCTTGAGTAAGATCCCACATCTAGTGTCAAGAAGAAAACAAGACTCAAGCATGGAGCTATACACTGATGTTTCTCCCCTGAGACTGCCTGCCTGTACAAACGAATATTATCCCATCTGGAAAATGAGGGTTTAGTTTCATCTAGGAGCCATTGACCCCCATGCTTTATTCATTATGGAAGAGGGTCCCTTCATTCCCCATGAAGACTTCTGACTCTGGAGAAGATCTCCAAATCCCCAAGGGTACCGCAGAGATGTCTGAAACTGAGCTCTCCCTATTCAACTTGGACAAGCTGGTACGACAGATCATCTCTGATATTTGGTCAGGCTCTTCTCATACAAGATTGTATAAATGCAAGACTGCCAAGTCCATGTGGGAAACAATCTCTGACCTCATGGAGGGAAAGAAGACTCACGAGACTGAATACCAGCAAGAATATGAAGCATATGTGTGGGTCCTCGTCTCTGATGATGAAAGTCAACAACAACTTCTCAATATCAGGGCTCTAGTGTCTCTATCTGAGACTGAAGAAGAGCTTGAGGAATGCAGTTGTGATGAAGCTGAAACCTCAGTCTCTGCAGACCATAATTCTAATCTTAATCAACACAATCAGGATCAGGTATCTTCCTCTTCTTGCTCCCTTCCTCTTGTATCTCCTGAAGACAGGAGAAGTTCAGAGGTTTGTCCATCTTTTGATGCTAGGGAAATAGACAGTTTCAATCAAAAGATTGAAACTCTTGATTCCCTTCGTAGTGCCCTGCAGAAGAGCAACTTGCTTGTTGAGAAACAAGTGGTGGAAATTACTCAGTTGAGGACCATGATGGATCTCCAATTGGAATCCATCAAGGTGAAGGACTCAAAGATATCGGATCTAGAGTTTTCTCTAGAGACCGAGAAGAGAATAGTATCTAACTTTTCCAAGGTAGATGCTATCAAGAGAAAGGGATAAAACGGGTGGATCTCACGAATTATAAAATCGTGGAGAAATGGGGAAACTGTTTTCAGACCCCCCCCCCCACACCGAGTAGGAAGGGCACACATCATTCCTTCAGGTATGACCATAAGAACAACTATGGTCACTGTAAGAATGATCGGCTCTCATGTGGAAACACCCATAGTGCAAGTGCTGTTATGGCCACCCATGAGAAAATACACACGGCTCATCATGAACCATTTGTATTTACGGCCTCAGCTCCCCCACTTCATGACATTGCAGGAACCAGCAATCACAAAACATCTTCCCACCCTAGGACAAGGGGAAAGGGAGTTGGGAAACATGTAGCAAGCATCAATGGGGCCCCTGGATGTGTGTTGGCTGAAAAGAAAGCACCATCCCCCATGCCTCATGATACACACCACATATTCACCATCAGACCCCCCTCGAGTCTCGGTGGAAAGGGTAAATCTGAGAGCAGTTCCAGATTTTCCTCCTTCAGACCTAGGGTCATGACTAACTCCGTTAATAGACCTGGTCAGAAAAGGAGATATAATATTCATGAGTGTTGGTGTTGTGGCAGAGTGGGTCACTTTGCCATAGATTGTTGTCACAATCCTTCTGTGCCAAGGGCAAGGGTATGTCCACCTCCTTTGGCAAGAGATAGCCTTCCTGACAGAAATCCTGTAGGAAGGCATGTTGTATTTTATGCTGATAAGAACCTAGGACCCAATACCTATTGGGTTCCTAAGGTAAGGTAATTCTTTTTTGCAGGATAGTCTAGGCACCCATGAACCTGATGGAACCTAGACAAGAGATGTTCCAGGCTCGCTATGGAACTAGTATATGAGACCAAATATAATGCTAACTACAGTGTCCTACTTGAACTTGATACCCGTTTTACTTCAAATAGTGGATCTGAATGATCAACCTAATGATCCCAGGGGTTGCGGCTGGAACATATGTTGATGAAGGAAGCTTGCTTCATAGCAATTCTTCCAGTGGCATTCTTGAAGATGCAGGTGTAGGCTTGAACAGCTAAGTCTCGATGAGACTGCAAAAGGTACAACTCCCAAGTACGTCAAGGTTTCCACCTCAACACCAACTGGAGAAGTTGACGATCAGGATGGAGAAAATCTCCCAGAAGAAGGAGAAGCCCGAGAAGCTGTCAAAGCTCCAGATGCCAGACTCCTAGAGCTCCGACACGTGAGGGATCATCCCAGAGATCAGATCAAGATCCTCGTGACGGTGTCAGAACTCGGAGAGGTACAATTAACGAGATTTTGCACCTTAGTTTTTTGTCACAGGTTGAGCCAAAGAAGTTCGACGAAGCGAACAAATATGCATCATGGATATTGGCCATGCAAGATGAACTGCATCAATTCGAACGATGCAACGTCTGGACGCTTGTTCCCAGATTAAAGCACCAGAATGTGATCGGTACTAAGTGGATCTTCAGAACCAACTGGATGAACACGGTGTCATCATCAAGAACAAGGCCAGACTGGTGGCTCAAGGTTACAGACAGGAGGAGGGGATTGACTTCGACCAAACCTTTGCACTAGTTGCAAGGCTGGAGGCGATCAGACTATTCTTGACTTATGCCTCTCACAAAGGATTCACTGTCTATCAGATGGACGTGAAATCTGCGTTCTTAAATGGAAATTTGAAAGAGGAAGTATATGTCGCGCAACCCCCGGATGTTGACTTTGCAGGAAGCAGGAATGATAGGAAAATCACTTCTGGGACGTGTCAATTCCTCATAAGAAGGCTTATTTCATGGAACAGTAAAAAGCAGAACTGTGTCGCAACCTCCACGGCTGAATCTGAGTGCATCTCAGCAGGCAGCTGTTGCGCACAACTTCTATGGATCAGAAATCAACTCGAAGATTATGACTTGCAGTTCAGAGAAGTTCCTATATATTGCGGCTCCTCGAGCGCAATAGCAATTGCGAACAATCCTGTGTCACACAGCAGAACAAAGCACATTGAAGTGCGCTACCACTTCATTCAGGAGCATGTGGAAAACAAAGATATCTCTCTCTACTATGTCCCCACGGATAAGCAAATATCTTCACAAAGCCCTTAGACGAGGCAAAGTTAAGTCTCTTCAAAACTGAACTCGGCATGTAGAACTATGAAGATTGAAGGGCTCAAGGCTCTTGGATCAAGGGGGAGCATCAACAAGGAACTCAAGATCGAGCACGGATGAAAGAACTGAGGGGGAGCATTTGGCTCCAAGTGAAGTCCCAGATTTGCAGAAGCCGAAAATGGGGAGATTACCCTCTCGACTAAGGCTAAGGTGGCTGCCAATGTTAAGTATGCTCTCAGGAAAATGGAGGCTAAGGTGGCTGCCAATGTTAAGTATGCTTTCAGGAAAATGATAATGAATTTCACTCTCAACTGAATTTTTTAGCTTATGATTTTCATTCTCATCTGTTCTATTCACCTTAGCTTGAAGGGTTTAGGCTTCTTCAAATAGGGGGAGATTGTTGGGTATTGTATCCTCAATGTACCTGATTTGAAGAAGTCCCTGAACAAGCTAAGTTGAATTGACAATGTATTTGATGATTTTTTATCAAGTTATGCTTGCAGCTATTCTATGCTAAGTACACACCAATGTCAGGGTGCAATGGGTCAATATACACGGATCTGCGCAACGTAATCCCTCGTTGAGCAGATCAGTGTGTTGACTCACGTGTGCTCTCTCTATTGGAGTGTACTTATTTTCAAGTACAGGATCAAGATAGATCAAGAGCAGAAGAGGAGCAAAGATGGGTCAAATACCAAGTTCATAGAAAGGAAGAAGAAAAATCATCTAAGTCAAAATCGACGGGAATCACTAACGGTCCGTTCGCCCCCCTGGAATTGGAATTGGAAATTGGAATTGGAGCAACCGAATTCCAATTCCAGTGTTCGGTTGTTAGGAATTCCCTCGGAATTGGAATTGGTCCAATTCCATTGAATTCAATTTTGTACTATAACCAATTCTTGGGGGTAAAGGCAGATATTTCATGGAATTCAGATTTTTACTATGGCCGTCGTTGCCCGATCCATCGTCGTCGCCCGATCTCGTCGCCGCCGCCCGATCTCGCCGTCGTCGTTCGATCTCGCCGCCGCCGTCCAATCTCGCCGCCGCCGCCCAATCTCCCTATCGCCACCCGATCTCGCCGCCACCGCCCGATCTCTCCGCCGCTCACTGCTGATGCCCGATACCGCCGCCACCGCCTGATCTCGCCGCCGACAACCGATCTCACTGCCGCCGCCCTATCTCGCCGCCGCCGCCGCCCGATCTCGCCGCCACCGCCGCCCGATCTTGCCGCCTCCCGATCTCACCGCCCCCATCACCCGATCTCGCTGCCACCGCCCGATCTTGCTGCAGCCGCCCGATCTCGACGCCGCCACTGCCCGATCTCGTCATCGCCGCCTGATCACGCCCCTGATCTCGTCGTCATCGCCCGATCTCGCTATCATCGACTGATCTCGTTGTCGTCACCCGATCTCTTCATCACCGCCCGATCTCGCCCCACCGCCCGATCCCGCTGCAACCGCCCGATCATAATTAATTGTTGGTACACTACTTGAAGTTGATTTCTCTGGTGTTGTGTTCCTTTTTTGTCAACTTCTATATTTTCTTAGAGATTGTAAAGAGATAATTCCCTCCACCACTTGGTTTTGTTGCAATAACTTCGTCCCGAGTGACACAAGACTCCAACTTCAAATTGTCATGTTGCCCGATCCTGCAGGCATGAGAAAAAAAGAAATTTTAAACCAATTCCAATTCTAGAAATCCATCCTGCAGCTGAACAACTGCATTGGAATTCAGACCAATTCCATTTCTCACGGGAATTGGAATTAGATGAATTCCAATTCTATAATTCCAATTCTAGGGGGCCGAACGGACTGTAAGTGATTCTCGCCGATTCGACGGGAATCATTAGTGATTCTCGCCGAATCGTAGAGAATCAGTCAGTGATTCCCACCGACTTCATCCGGCTGACTGTCCTCATATAAGAATTCTGCCAAGGCAGAATCGACGGGAATCACCAAGTGATTCTCGCCAATTCGATGAGAATCACCTTACATTCCCGCCGATTCCCTCCGGATGACCAGATTTCCAACTGGAATTCTGCCAAGGCAAATTCGACGGGAATCGTGAGTGATTCCCGCCGACTTCGACGGGAATCACCAGCGATTCTCGCCGATTCTCACCAGCGATTCTCGCGATTCTCACCAGTGATTCCCGTTCGCTGGACCGAACCAAGTTCGCTGTGTGCCGTTTTGACCGGGACTAGGGCTTCTCCTTGTGGACCCCACAACGGTCTCTTAGGGTTGGCTTCCAGTATATATACTCGCGTATTTGAACATATCGAGGCATCGAACAACGAAAAATCAAACTGAGGCTGAGCGTGCCCTAGCCGATCGCGGAACTTCACCGATCGCCGTCGCCGCTCGCAAGCTAGTCACCGCCGCTGATCTCAGAGATTCTGTGATCTTCCGACGACAGTACCGAGGCAAGTCTAGCATCTCACGCTTCTCTCTCGATATCTCTCGTCTCTCGATTTGTTGAACGAGGTTAGTTCTTCATTCTGAATCGATTGAGACGACTGATCCGATTGAGATCATTGGTAGACCTTGCTTGCTTCGTCAAGAAGTTTGGATCTACAAAGCATCGCCGCCGCAATCACTTGTCGTCGCCAATCTTGACAAGATCCTCTCCAAGAGAGTACTCCGGTCGTGGACTTTTCGTCTCTTTCAAGAAAGCTTCAACGAACGAAGAGGGATATCGAATTCTCCATAAGCGTTGTTTGTATTTCTTGTACATTCAATTTTGTTTTGTTGTAAAGGAATTTTTATTCCTAGTTGTAAGGGTTGGGTGCAACCCGTGGTGGAGGAGTAGTGACTCTTTTGGTTGGAAGGGTTCCTTCCGTAGTGTGAGAATTGGATTTCAATCCGGTTGGTGAAGTGACCGAGTCGTCCCTTGGTGAGAGATAGGTCGAAGGGGGAGAGTTGACGTACCAAAATCGGGAAACCACTATAATTGCTTGTGTGCTTTTCTTGTGCTGTGTTTGTTTATTTGTGTAGGTAATTTAAATTCCGCAAAATACTGCATGACACCTATTCCCCCCCCCATAGGTGGACTTAGTCGACACTAGATATTTTCACGTTGCTAATGAAGACCGAAACCCAATCAGCTGATACACTAGATGGCGGATTGTAGTTATTTACGTAATTCAGGAACAACAATTTTGAAATCTGAATTGGAACTGTAATTTAATTGCCTTTTAGAACTGAAAGTTCTATTAAATTGTTTGTGACTGCGTTTTTGTGATTTTGAACTGTAATTTAATTATTTTTAGAGCTGCAATTTGCTCTGTCATATCTTTTTACCACTGAAAAGGAAAGATTAGTCAAGTATGTGGCTGTCTTTTTTGCAACTGTAAAAGCACAGGACTTTTGAACTATAAATTAGTATAAACACAATGCAACATATAAACTGCACTTTCAAAATATGAGGTTTTTTTGCACTATAATCTGAAACTGTAGAACAACAACACCTTCGAACTGAAAAAAAGTAATTTTTCAAGTTGCTAATTTTTTTAGGCAACTATAAAACAACTGCTCTTTTGAAATTTAAATTACGAATATAATTAGTCTACGACATGTCAAATGTTACCCAAAATATTATACATCAACAACAAATTAACGTACCACAAAAATTTCAAAGTCTTTAAAGCAATACGCGTCTAACAAAAGTTTCAATGTGAACATATCTCCACAAAGGTTGTAATTAAATCAGCCGCAATTTCTGCGCGAAATTTGGCTGTTTGAGCAGACCAAGAGCTGCATTCTTCCCAGGATATCTCATCAGTTGATAAAACCACCTCCATGTACTTTAGAACGAAAACCTCACAATCGTCTCCATTTCCCTATTGTGGCAATCCTGGAACTTCCACAATAGGCCAATCCTCGATTTCGACTGGAAGTCTTCGTGTTGCTTCTTCATGAAGTATTTTAACCTGCATGAGAACTCAAAAAATTAAAAAGTGGTTGAAATCTAAATGTTAAATCATTATTCTTTAAAAAGCTCACCAATGTTTCAAGTCCCTTACTATGACGCTTTCTTGTCATTGAGTCATAAAACTCCCATCTATGTTGCTTCAACTGGCACACCAATAATGCCCAGTGATTGGTTAGGTGGCATGACATGATAATTAAATCACTATTTTTCACACTGACTTTTGTTAAATGCTTTATTAGGCATCTGGTATTGTTAGCAATATTGTTTATGCGGTAGTACTGCGGAAAAATGTTAGTGAACATGATAGCAACGCAAAACATAAGTATAAACATTTTTTAAGTGTACTTACAGCATAGTTAGATGAAACGTAAAGGAAATTTCTTATATTCGATTTCAAAAGTGTCTTCTTGGTTCTGAGTGCAACAACATACGCATTTAGGTGCGTGTTGTGCAGTCATCGACCATGAAGGAGTTCATCCATACCACCTCGCATCATCAAAATGGTTCCATTGTTGAAAACGGTGTCGCAGCTGCAAATAGCTACCTAACATATCACTTACATATTACTAATATGTACTTGACTATAACTATATTACATACATGTTACATAGACGAGTGATAATACCTTTCTGGGAATTTTTTAATCATATCATCTATAACCTTGCACTGAAAACCTGATATGTACGGTCTGCCGGGGTAAATGTTATCTTCCTTTACCTTCTCTTTTACCTTATATTTTTCTTTTGAAGGGTTATTTGGTAAATTTTTCTTTCGACTTTGTCTATTCTTTATATTTTTAACTAGACTACTAATTTTAAAATCGTATGTATTGGCCTCCGATTTAACTTTTACAATCGGCATAAATGGCTTAACTGGCGATACGGGCTGCGAATGCACCGGAGAGGTCTGAGGAGGTGTAGCATGCAGTGGTTGTGGAGAGGTCTGGGGAGGTGTAGCGTGCAGTGGTTGTGGAGAGGTCTGGGGAGGTGTAGCGTGCAGTGGTTGTGGTTCACCACTTAATTTGGCTTCTAATTTGGCAAACCATGACTCACAACAGTCTATAATTGAGCGCACTTCCAAACGCACTTCAATTTGAATAAAATTCTTGAGACGGGCCTCCAGTCCTCGCACGTCATCATCAAATAAATATTCCTCGGCTTCCACTCTTGCTTTCTTCTTTACTTTCCTCTTCGCAATTTCTTTAACTCTTTTCTTCAACAGATTCTTCTCATTTTTAGAATTCTCTCGCAGTTCTTCAGCGGTGAACATATAATCATCTAACTCAGTTTTTAATTCCACATGCACATTCTCGTCAGATATATTTTTTGCAATAACATTCTTATTATTTTTAACATGTTCGAAGTCTGAATCATCCTCTTCCTCTTCTTCAGCAAGTAACATTTACTCACTCTTCAAAATATCCACAAATTTTGGTTTTATCTACAGTTCAAACAAAAATAATGTACTACATCAAAATACAATTGAAAATGAAGTGTTTAGAACTACGACTGCAAATGCTTACTATAATTGTTAACCCAAAAATCAGCGATCCTCTCCAAGGTGCCCATTTTTTCTGCTTTTCTCCTACAGGTTCCCACCCGCAAGGAGTTGGCTACCCATGATGATCACCAAGTCCGCGCAAGGCGGACTATCGGGTCCAAAATCGCTCAAGGATGGGTGTTCCGCCAGCCGCCCGCCAGGGGCGGCCTCCGTTTGTCGGGCGGACTCCCCCTGGAGTCCGCCCAGGCCGACCCGCTAGGGGGCGGCCTCCGCTGGCCTTCGCGGGCCGCCCGTCGGGGGCGGCCTTGCCTGCCGGGCGGACTCACCCGAGTCCGCCCAGGCCGCCGCTAGGGGCGGCCTCGCCTTCCGGGCGGACTCACCTGAGTCCGCCCAGGCCGCCGCTAGGGGCGGCCTCGCCTTCCGGGCGGACTCACCCGAGTCTGCCCAGGCCGCCGCTAGGGGCGGCCTCGCCTGCTGGGCGGACTCACCCGAGTCCGCCCAGGCCGCCGCTAGGGGCGGCCTCGCCTGCCGGGCGGACTCACCCGAGTCCGCCCAGGCCGCCGCTAGGGGCGGCCTCGCCAGCCGTGCGGACTCACCCGAGTCCGCCCAGGCCGCCGCTAGGGGCGGCCTCGCCTGCCGGGCGGACTCACCCGAGTCCGCCCAGGCCGCCGCTAGGGGCGGCCCCGCCTGCCGGGCGGACTCACCCGAGTCCGCCCAGGCCACCGCTAGGGGCGGCCTCGCCTGCCGGGCGGACTCACCCGAGTCCGCCCAGGCCGCCGCTAGGGGCGGCCTCGCCTGCTGGGCGGACTCACCCGAGTCCGCCCAGGCCGCCGCTAGGGGCGGCCTCGCCTGCCGGGCGGACTCCCCCGAGTCCGCTCAGGCTGCCACTAGGGGGCGGCCTCCGCTCCTGCAAGGGAGGACTCCTCATGGAGTCCCCCCAATCAGCCCAGAGTTGGCTGCTCAGGCTCCGTCTGTCTGCTCCTCAGGTTGCTCAGTCAGGTTGCTCAGTCAAGTTGCTCAGGTCGCCGAGGTCGTCAAGGATGACGTCACTGGACCAGATTCTCCCCAGGCCTATAAATACCCCCCAAGACCTCTCATTCGGGACGCGCGAGAGGAGAACTGCCACCTTGATCAAAGGCTGCGGACTCGGTTTTCTCAGTCCGTCAAGGTTGATCAGGCAAGGTCTGCGGCCTCCAAATCCTCCGTTCGCCCAGGTCGTCAAAGCTGTGGACTTAGTTTTTTCTGCCCTCAGCAGTCAGCTTGGGCAGCATCTGCAGCTTCAGTTCTCCGGTCCTCTGCAGCTTCTTTTACTTAGTTTCTGGCATCTCCTTCCTCAGCCGCCAGCTTCCCCCATTGTACCCTCTACTGCTCTTATGTGTAATGGTGCAATAGCAAATTGTAACTCTTCTTGAATAAAGGAAAAGCCCGTCGCAAGAGTGGCATTCAAGCCGCGGCGGGCGAAGTCTGTTGTTGCCGCTGCTAGCGGCCTCCTCTCTTCTTCTCTCCTCTCTCGGCATCAACCTGCAAAGCTAACCATTCAAGTAGCTGTCTGCTCGACAGTACCTGAGCAAGCTTCTCCTCTGCTCAAGCAAGCTTCCTCTCTTCTTGGGCAGGCTTCTCCTCTGCTCAAGCAGGCTTCTCCTCTGCTCAAGCAAGCTTCTCCTCTGCTCAAGCAAGCTTCCTCTCTGCTTGGGCAGGCTTCTCCTCTGCTCAAGCAGGCTTCTCCTCTGCTCAAGCAAGCTTTCTCTCTGCCTGAGCAAGCTTCCTCTCTATCCCCGTAACCCTTCTTCCTTCATCCTTAGCCTGTGAGATCGAACACCCGTTAACTGGTTGGAGTCGCTTTTCGCGCATCAACAATAATTACGACTGCAAATGCATACTAGAATTATGACTGTAAATGCATAATAGAATTACGATCGCAAAAGCCTACTACAATTATAACTGCAAATGTGTACCAGAATTATGACTGTAAATGCATACTACAATTACGACTGTAAATGCCTACTGCAATTACGACTGCAAAGGCCTACTGTAATTACAACTGTAAATGCATAATACAATTATCACGGAAATTGCCTACTAGAATTACGACTGTAAATCCATAAAAGAATTACGAGTGCAAATGCATACTACAATTACGACTGTAAATGCATTTCAGACATATGACTGTAACTGATTTTAAATTTTCAACGAAAAGAACAATTGCAACTGCAGTTGCAACCATTTAGGTATTACCAACCTTATAACTCGTTCGTAATTTCGTTAAGAGATCGAAGCAAAACTGCGCACGATAACTCTTCTTGGATGACCAACGACAAATTCTCAGTCTAGCAAGTTCATCAACAATCACTTGCACATCTGTGTGCTCGTAAAGCAATACCTAGAGCCAAAAATAATGTAATTACAAAATATTTAATATAAAAAGAATGCACCGAAAATTTCTTACTTACCAATAGTATGGTTGCACAACCCTCCAAGTATCTCAAATTAACACCAACTTTCTTGACTACACTAGCTTGACTTAGTGCATCAACCTGTGATAACAAAAAACAGTGAATTGCCTTTGGCCAGTTGTACTTCAAAAAGTTCGAGAAACCTCTAATTTTGTACAGGGAGGCTGGGATCTTCATCCCTTTCAACGGGAAGAAGAATACGTTGACCAAATAGAGGACTAAGCTATCCAATCTCCTACTCTCTAAAGTGGGAGACCACTCTTCCAATGTGAGACTATTAAGATCCTCTGTCAAATCATTGTAGGATATATTTATACACGGTAGTCTAACGAACGTAAAGTCCTCTTCCCGATTTGGAAGACCCAAGATCAAAGAAATATCATTAATAGTCAATTTACAATATTTATTACCTAGCAAAAAAGCATGTTAATGTCTGTTAAAGGTCCGTAAAAGAACATAAAGTAATTGAATATTTTGTGGTAAGCTGGGAATCTCAAACAACTACAGCACACCGGCTTCCCTCAAACTCTTTAAAGATTTCTCTTCTAAAGTGTTAACAAAGGACGGGCATTCAACTTGAACGTCGATGCAGCACATATAGAGTGTAAGTAATTGCTCTCAGGCACTACAAAAGAGGTTCTAATTTAGCATATATAAATAAAGAAAACACGCCAAAGAATATGTAGATAATCTTACTTGTTCGTGAATGTTCTCTTCCTTGAGTGTCACATATAAGAAAGTTGTATTACAAAAATATGTAATTAAGAAGCATATTGTAAAACGAAACAATAAACTTGCAATTACAATTAGAATTACATCTACTTAAAAAATAGAACTGTAACTTCATTTTAATATGCAAGATAGAACAAAAAATCCAAAAAAGAACAACAACTAGTTACAACTATAAATAGAACTTTGATTTAGACTGTTTTGGGTTCTGCTGTTGTAATTACACAAACAATTGGGGTTCCAAAAAGAGTGGAATTAATTGTAAAAATTATATACACAGATTAGAACCTTAAACATTTAAGCAGTTACAACTGGAATAATGAGACGGAGAACCAAAAAAAATTAAGTCACTGACTTCATACCAATAGAACTGTGATTTAGAATGTTTTGGGTTCTGCATCTGTAATCATACAAACAATTGAAGTTCGAAATAGAGAGGAATAAATTGTAAAACTTTTCTACACAGATTAGAATTATGATTATGATTGTTTTTTGACCTGCAGTCATAATCATACAAAAAATTCGAGTTCCAAACAGAGAAGAAGGCATTGTAACAATGTTGCACACAAATTAAAACTGTATATAGTACAGAAGTTACAACTGGAATAAAGTAACAAAATCCAAAAAATTTTAATTAGACAACACTTCACAGTTCAAAAACAAAGAGAAGATGGCTTTAATTTGGACTAGAATAACGACTGTAATTTCAAAGAGAACTGTTTATCTATATAAAATGTGGACTGCAATTTCAACTCAATGTACGATTATAAACACTACTTACATTAACAAACCCGCAACTAGATCTAATTTGCAAGAGAAAGAATAGCTTGCAACTGGAAGATTTAATCAAACAACTTTCATTTGAAGTGAAAACAACATAAACCCTAAATTTCAGTGTATTGGGTTTAAGATTTTATACCTTGGAGAATGAAGACGCCCTGGATGGCAGTAACGGCAACGAGAGAAAGACGAGAAGGTGCCTCTAGGTTTTCGTTTTCCATTTTGGTAATGAAGAGGCGCGAGAACGGTGTGGATCGGAGAAGAAGAATAAGCGCGAACGAAGAAGAAGAGGCGCGAACAAAGAAGAAAAGGCGCGAAGGAAGAAGAAGAGGCGCGAACGAAGAGGAAGAGGCGCAAATGAAGAAGAAAAGGTGCAGCTAGGGCAGACGCGTGAACGAAGAAGAAGAGGCGGTGTGCGTTTCAGAATGGAAGGCGGGGTAGCTAGGTCGCGAAATCAGAAAGGAAGAGGCACGAAAATGAAAAAAAAGGGGAGGTGTTTCCGTAATTATGTAGGGAAGGGGGTATATATTTATGGACCATAAGCATGGTACACCACAAGTACATATAATTTTTTCTGCAGAGTTACAGTGATGGTTTGGTTTAATTAATATATTGGCAAAAAGAAAAACTTTCAAGTTTCAACTTGCACAAATAAGCAGGTGGGGTTGCGCATATAGTTCAATGTGCGTAGTATATATTAGGTCGCTCGAAAAATTTCGGGTGATGGTCAAAAAGCAACTACCTCTCCGTTGCTCCCAGTTTGGGTTTTATAGGCAAACCCTAGGTTTAATAAGGGTATCGGATATCCTGGTATCCGAAATGACCATAAAGCCTCTGAGCTCGTTATATGTCCGAATATACATTAACAGTATAAAGGGGCAGACCTACATAGGGTCCAGGGTGGGCAGCTGCCCACCCTGGATTTTGTGAAATGTTAATTAGATTATGAGTTTATGATTAAGTTTATAAATTTTTATATATATATATATATATATATATATATATATATATATATATATATATATATATATATATATAAGAAGAAGTGAATAAGTTTTAATTAGGTGCAGTGGTTTAAATTTTAGGTGAGTTTGGTGATGGACGGAGTTCGAATCATAGCGTAAATTTTTTGCTTCATATTTTTTCAGTTTTAGGATCTGATCTAACGTCTCTTATTAAGCAACAGACGGACCTTTATCGCAGTTAGTGTTTTTTTCCTATTCCCCATCTCCGAGTCGGCTATTCCTCCCCGAAGCTCGAAGGCGAAGTGGCGAACTCTGATCTTCGCTCAGTCGCTGGGCTCGACAACGACAACGACGACGAACTCGATCTCCGGCATTGATACCGGATTCCTCCGCCGCTCCGCGCCTCCGCAGTTCCGGGCCTCTTCCGCTCCCCAAATCCCCGAACTCTGCTCTCCAGGCAGTAAGCGCGTACTCCCCCCGAACATCTACCCTACCCACACTGGTTTATGGATTTCCCGAGTTCCTGAGCATGACCTAAATCACCTGTTTAGCTTGCTTTTGATTAATTGATGTTTGGATGATTTATGTTTTTTTTTGCCGTCTGAATTATTCAAATGTGCTGGCATTTGATAATTTTAAGCTTGGGGGTAAATTGATTCTCACTATTGAAGATCTCGTTGAAGAAGCATGGAAATCACATCAATTTTGTTTTGCAGAACATCTCAAAGAAAGAAAAAAACATTTAAAAATAGTTTATTTTTCTTCCGTAATTGAAAAACATATAGTGAAAATCATGTCTCATCATAATCTTGTAATGTCTACTTGCGCTCTAAAAATTAAACAAAGATACTCAGACCTCAGTGAATTGATGACTAAACTTAATGGTCAAATTTATGCATGCTATAACTTTTCTATAGAAATCAAGCATAATGATACTCATTGAAATTGGTTGAGGTAGGCCTATAAAATTGATCAACTGTCTTTATGAAGCCACATAGACAGCAAGAACTATTTCAACATTTAGATTGATCAACAGTCCTTGATCAAATTAATTGTACAGGCGTAGAATAGTGCTAAAGGGTCATAGATTGTGGGAATCCCAGGATAAAATTACGGAGGTCAAGTATAGGGCTGAGCATATTATTCGAAACTCGAAAATCGCTCGAAAATCGTTCGAAAATTGAGCCGAATCGGAATCGGTTAAAATTGATTCGACTCAATTTGAGTCGATTCAATTTGACTCGAATCTTATTTCGAGTCGATTTCGAGCCAGCCCTGAATCGCTCGAAATATGATTCGAATCAACTCGAATTAATTAAAAAAAATATGTATTTATTAATATATTGTTATTTTAAGATTAAAAATAACAAAATTTAAACCTAAATAAAAAGAATGAAGGCTTAAACGAAAAATTGCTAAATTTCGAGCCGACTTGATTCGATTTCGAGCCGACTAGATTTGATTTTGAGCCGACTCGATTCGATTTCGAGCCGACTCGATTCGATTTCGAGCCGACTCGATTCGATTTCGAGCCGACTCGATTCGATTTCGAGCCGACTCGGAATCGAGCCATTTCGAGTCGAGCCGACTCGACTCGAAATCAATTTCGATTTCGAGTCGATTTCGAGCCGAGTTCGAGTCGAAAATTTCGATTTCGAGCCGGGTCAAAATCGCTCGAACTCGACTCGATATCAGCCCTAGTCAAGTATTATTAAATCCAGATTCATGTACTAAATAACCAAATTTCACACTTACAATAGGCAAGAGCTTTTACGAGAGTCTCAATTTGTTAAGATTACTGAAGGTTTACAAAAAAGTGAACTTTTAAGTGGTACTGGTTTAAACCAAGAAAGGACTTTAAAAAGATCATGTGATACTAGATGGGGATCACATTATGGTTCATTGCTTAACATAATTGTGATGTTTTCCTCCATTATCGATGTTCTCGAGATTGTTGAAAAAGATCCACATTCAAGTTCTGATCATAAAGAAATGACTTTTTCATTATTAGATTCACTTCAAACATTTGATTTCATAATTATTATTTTTTTGATGAGAGATCTATTGGGAATAACAAATAGTCTATCTCAGGCATTGCAACGTAAAGACCAAGTTATTAGTAATGTCATGCATTTAGTGCAAATTTTTAAACAAATGTTGCAGGACAAAAGGGATAAAGGTTGGAAAGACTTATTTGATGAAAGTTTCTTTATTCTATAATAGTTACAAAATTAGTATGTCAGATATGAATATTTTATATGTTACAAGAGGCCGTTCAAGAAGGGTTCAAGAAATGACAAATTTACATCATTATCAAGTTGAGATATTTTATAATGTGATAGATATGCAACTTCAAGAATTGAATAACCGATTTACGGAGAGAAATACAGAACTATTTCTGTGTTGCATGTTTGAGTCCGAATAATTCATTTTCTGCATTTGATAAGCAAAAATTGAGACGACTTGCTGAGTTTTATCCATCCGAATTTTCAATTATAGATATTATGGAACTTAACTGTCAGTTGGAGACTTATGTTTATGATGTTCAGGCTGATAATGAGTTTGCACAAGTAAATGGAATTAGCGATCTTACAATAAAGATGGTTGAGAAAAAAAGGATATATTGTATCCTTTGGTTTATTTACTGATAAAATTATCGTTGGTTTTACCAGTTGCAACAACTACAGTTGAGAGGACATTTTCTGCTATGAATATCATGAAAAATCGTCTGCGATTGGATGGGAGACTCAATGATAAATGATTGCTTACTTACATATATTGAAAGAAATATATTCAAAAGTATTGATAATGAGACTATCATCAAACGCTTTCAAAAATATGAAAAGTCAACGTGGCCAGTTATGAAAGGTAATTCTATGTATTTTTGATTTTAAATTAGTTGAAATATTGTTAATTTTCATGTGTTAATTTTCATGTATTAATATAATTATTTGAATCATTTAAGTTAATTTTTTAACTATATTATGAAAGGAGTCTGCCCACCCTAACATTATTTCCTGGCTCCGTCACTGACAGTATAGATGGTCAGTGTGATTAGTGATATAGTGGTTCACAAAAAGACGACTTTAAAAAATGAAAAGAAAGAGATGAACATCGGAGATTTCTCCCGCACTCAGTATGTCGGACGCACAAAACAACTTTCCTTCAACTTGAGAGTACAATTAATCCGGAATAGCTTAACAAAGTATAGTCGTGCGGGATCAGAACTAGGATTTTTGTTAAGCTCGGATATAATAAATTAAAACTTAAAAGTTGAAAATATATCACAATTATAGAATAAAATTACAAATACATTGAAAATAATCTCAAAAATTACAAATTTGGTTGAAGTTAAAGTGCAAATTAACTAACAAAAAATATTCAAATTTGACATGATGTTAATATTGACTAGAAGATTTGGAGGCTTCCCGATTCGCAATCTACGACAATTGCAAAAATCTCGGTGCAGCAAATGTAAATTATGCTACGTACTCTTTAGACTTTGTTGGGGTCCAACCCCGAAAGAATCGAAGGACTTTGAAAATAGATCAGGACTAGAGTTGTACGTGTTGTTATAGGTGCGAACTGTGGGCTGTGGCGTCGTGTGAAGTGCTATGGTGTCGTGTGATGGTCTTTTAAGTGTTGATGTGAAGCGAACGAAGCCTGTTTCGCAAGTTCCGTGAATTCAGCTGTCGAATCATCTTGTGGTTGATCTAAGGGCCAAGATGGCCTTGCCATTTTCCCTAAATAGGTCACGACCTATTACAAAACATTAATTAATTCCAGTGATTAGAACCATCAAGAGAAGAAAATCGAGGTTCTCGTTTTTGGGGAAGAAGCTCTTCCGCCATTACTGCCAGAGGCTGGTTCTTCAAGTGGAAGAATAGCTTTTATCAGATCGGTGCATTGTCTTCGTTGTAAGGGTGTTTTTGCTCTTTCTTGTATTCGTTTGCTTTTGGGCTTGATAAGAGATATTTGAGTTTGTGACCTTTTCTAAAAAAAATGATTTTCTACCGTGAGTTGAGAAGAAGATTTAATCTGTGAATCCTGGGGAATCTAGGTTGTGCAAACCTAGTTTATCTGTTGTAATCCTTATTTGTTTTGATAGTGGATTGTTCGAGTGCCTCGCCCGGTGATTTTTCCCTCATCGATTTGTGGGAGGATTTTCCGGGTAAATCTTGTGTTGACTGTGTTGTGATTATTTTTCTCGTGTTGCTGCATTTTATTCTTGCTTCTGTGTGCCCGGTAAGCGCGGAGTGAGATATCTATTTCCCAACAGACTTAGCATTTCATCAGACACTTGAAAGACTTTAAACAACGGAAGGTATTTAAAATTAGAAAACCTGAACTTTTACTAATTCAAATTCCAATATATCGTAGAAATGTGAAATTAAATGGTGCTTCCCCTCCCTGTTGGAGTTATATGGTAGAAAAGGTGCAAGATTTAGGTGTTTCATTTTGTCAATGATCTTAATCTTCTTCATAAACTCTTTTGACAATTTCAGATCTTTGAGTCGATTCTTCACAATTTCAGATCTTTGAATATTCTTCATACACTCCTTTCTCCGACAATTTTGTCGATGGACTCAACCTTCTGCTCCAACAGTGAATGAATATTTGTTGATCTTGATTCATCTAGTTTAGTTTTACACGGGAACGGTAGAAATATGAGAACGAAAATTAGTGAGATTAAGGAGATGGCATCGATCACAATATAGGTTATTGCGCCGCCTAGAGCGAGTATTAAATATCAGGGCATCATTTACGTATATCACAATCACTCTAAAGCTTTATCAGTAACAAATTTCCAAAAACACACCTGGGTTCGTGCTCGGGTGTTTCTAGGAGTGGATCTGCCTATTTGTGAGTCCATGGTTCACCTTGGATTCGTTTAATCATCTCCTCACTTTAACTGCATGAACGAACGTGTATGCCATAATATGTATATGGAATCTCGTGCTCTCGTTGGCTACATGTACAACCCCATATTTGTTGGTGGGACTTAGATTCCCGAAGGACCAGGGTTGGGCTAGCCTTGGGCTAGCTTTAGGCTAGAAGCTGGATCAGACAGGTAGATAGCCGAGAGGATTCCCGCCCGATGCGAGAAGGCTTGGGCCTGGGTAAGCGGGATGCCCTCAGAGTTGGCGTTGAGTGAAGCTTTTCCACTCAACGCCCTTTTAGAACAGCGGAGTTACGCTGTTGACAGACATGATACTAGAAGCCTATAAATATAACCCACAGGGTACCTCAAAAAGGAAGCTTTCACATTTTCTCAAATTAGTTAGTGCTTTCTGAGGTACTCCTAGCCCAGCAATTGGCTAAGGAGGGGAAGCGCTCAGAGATCTTTCGGGTTAGTGAAGGGACCTCCAAGCTGGGGCTTAGGGTCAGTTCTTGGTTCTTTGTTACTAGTCAAGGGTCCAAGTTTGGGAGAAGTAGGTGTCGGCTACACCCCAAGGTCTGAACTCTCGTTGACGCCAGTTTTTGGCTTCAACACTACATGGTTCTTTGGAAGGCATATGACACTCGAATTTTTATTATCAACCACCTTCGAGGACTCATGGATTGATTCAACCAATCATCTTATCAATCTTGGAGACAAATCTCAGCTCGCAAAGTTCGGTGTAGATCATAGACTACAAAATGAACAATCATAGACACGAAGTGAATATTAGAGAACGTGGAAATATGTATTGCTCTAGTAATGCGATTATATTGAAGCTATAACTATGAGATATCGTCGCACACTCATGAGTGTATAATAACGTGCTCTTACAAACCAAATGTTATGCTAGGATAGGGGAGGGGAAGGATTAAACTAGGAACAAACAAGTTTGGCGAGTTCTAGGTGACTTTTCTAGTGAGTTGTTAGCACAACACTCTCTCTCTCTCTCTCAACAACGGATTATATTTAAAAGCATATACAAGGTGGTATACTCCATCGTTAGAGGGTGGACCCTACCACTGTGTGAGCTAGGTCCATCGGGTATTCGGCGAGGCACCATGAGTTGATCTTGCCAACATATTAGGTGATGACAAATGTTCGAGCGAGGTTGTTGTGAGGTGTCTGTGCTCCACTTTGTGGATCCCTTTGGGTAGTTCTGACTTGCTAGACTGTCTTCTATTGTTCTTGTTGAGTATGGGTCATAAAATTAAGATTATTTTTTATATTTTCTAATGATTTGCAGTAAATGGCCTTAATTAATGACAAAGCATTAATGATGAAAGTTGTTGGAACCAAGAAAATCTCGGTCCCAAATGTTCAGACCAATGGTGGATCAAATGCTACTTGTACAGTAGTCGACTAGAGTGAATGGAAAATAAGTAGTGTCAGAGAGCTGAAATCTTCTCAAACTGCCATAAACTAGACCCCGGGCTGTAGCGTGGAAGTCCCACCGCTTACCCTAAAGTGTATAGAAACTTCCTCTTCAAAGTAAAAGATGAGTAAGACACAAGAGAGACGAGCTATAAAGTAAAGTCAAAGGGAACCTTGAGGGGGGTTCAACAACCTTCTCTTTTGTGTCATATGGAGTCCTATTTATAGGCAATTCAAGGGGTGGTCTTCTGAGCTTGCCATACTGGGTGATGTCTTTTGAGCTCGCCCATACTGCCATAGTCTTTTGAGCTCGTCATACTAGGAGAAGTCTTTTGAGCTTGCCATACTGGGCGATGTCTTCTCAGCTTGCCCATACTAGGCGAGGTCTTCTAAACTCGCCATACCGGGTGATGTCTTCTCAGCTCGCCCATACTAGGCGAGGTCTTCTGAACTCGCCATATCGGGCGATGTCTTCTCAACTCGCCCATACTAGGCGAGTTCTTCTAAACTCGCCATACTGGGCGATGTCTTCTGAGCTCGCCATACTAGGCAAACTCTTCTGAGCTCACCCCTATTGGGCGGGGTATTCTTTAGATATTTCTGATCTCAACGAATTACGAGATATACAGAAGTGTCGATATGTATGATATTTGGGTCATGAATTAAGTAATTAAGTACATATCATACGCATGATTGACATCATCGTATTCATATCCAAAACAAATATATTGTCATTATATAACTTTTCCCACCATTTCTATGATATCTCAAATCACTCGTGTACATAGATCTTTCATGTCAAACTCTTAGTTGGATCTTCAAATTATTGACTTTTTCATTATTATTTGAGACTATTATCATATTATCGGCACACTAAGGATAAATTCTAGCTTCATTATCAAGTATTCTAGGGAGCACGCCCCATCCTTGCACAAAATCCCCCTAAATCCAATCGATGTAATGAAGTAATAGAATCACATATGCAACATTTTCCTCGTGCTTGGTTCAATCCATATAGAAATCCTTAGACTTGCAAACATGGATCTCATCTCATTCGACTGTGACGCATTTAGAATGTTGCATATAAATATTCAAGATTTCCATCCACAAATGCAAAATGTATACATAAAAATTATTCTTACAACATATTATTGATTTTTATCATAAGTAAAGTAGTGTTAATTAATACATGTCTCACTATTATATAAGTTATTTCACCGAATTCTATTGTTTTTTAAACATAACTCGTGGACAAGAGTCTTTCCTTGTACCCAATTACACTCATCACACTTTGAAGAGACTTATTTTATCTTGAAGACTCATTCTCATCCAATGAAAACTCTAGAAAATGATGAACCACATTGGTTTGTTGTTGTGGATTTCAAAACTACATGGCTCTTACCATGGTTATAACGAGCTAGAATATTAAATGTTGCAAACTTTAACATGGAAGACGTTGCATTGTCTTCACTACACTTATGTTGGGATTACAATTGTAGTAAAGGAATTGAACTAAACTCGATCTTCCCATATCCCAAATTAATTTCCCTATCAGTGGTTATCTCCTCCCTCCCCCAATCCCATATGAACACCTCCCATGTTGTCTATTTCTAACACTCCTCCACCCAAATCCCCTCGCCATCTTGAATTCTCTAATAGTCAATAACATCAACCACTTATAATCAGTCTATATGATCTATGTTATATAGCATCCTGCCACCCACCGTCAAAGAATTTGCATGAATTCTATTTTGTACTTATCATGTGTCATTTCTATATATAAAAAGACTCAATCTCTTCTCCATAGCAATCTAATATGGAATGTTATTTAATATTATGCATCTTTGTAAATAAGTGTGTACCATCCCGAATCCAATGAGGGAAGTGCAATGAGTGTGAAGACTGATTTGGGGGGAACTGAAGCCCATGTGATTTGGGGGGGAACTGAAGCCCAATTAAAACAACTCCCAACAAGCTTCTAGAATCATTGACTTCTAGGTGAAAGAAGGTGGAGGAATGAACTGAATCTTACAGTGGAATTGAAAGAACAATTATTGGGCTTAAGTAATAATTCTCCTCCTAAAATATCAGAGGTGCTTTTTCAGAGTTATTGGAAGAATTATGCTGGAAACTTCATATTTAAGCGTGCTTTGGTGGAAAAAGTTTTGGAATGACTTGAGTGACCTCCTGTGAAGTACTCGTAAATCACCTTTGGAAAAGAGAAAAACTGCGTGATTCAACTCAATACTGGCTGAGATGAAACAAAGGGTACAATACTTTTGATATTATGTAGGTCAGATCGTTATAAATGATATCAGAGCCGGACCAACACAGTACAATGTGTGATTTTCAGGGACAACCCATGTGAAAGTTGGTCAGGCTGTAATATCTTGAATCTGATTAGAGCAGTACAATGGGGTGTTGAGTGTATTTTTAATTTGGGGAGGGGGGAGTGAAGACCGAAAAAAGCAGCTCGATCATGATAGGTGTCTAGTATGATTTTAGGTGAAAAGAGGTACATGAATGAAATGAATTTCACATCAAAATTGGAGTGAAATTTGTTAAGCTAATTAAATAATAATTCAAATCTTCAAATATTACAGGTGCCTTTTCGGAGTAACTAATGAAGTTATGTTAGAAACTTCGTAGTTAAATGTTCTCTGGTGATAGTAATTCTGAATGAGTAACCAACTGAGAAGCGCATGGAGGCCACTTATGAAAAATAGCAAAATTGTGTTGTTCAGCTTAATATGGGTTGAGGTAAATCAAAGCGAACAATAATTCTGATATTATATGGGTCAGATCATTACAAAGTATTTTTCCAAACACGAGCATTCATATCTTCAAAGTCATATGCCGACCAATCTCCAAACATTAATTATCAATTGCATCTATTCCATTTATGCTATTAATTTTTTGTTTCAAATACATTGAATTTTATTTAGAGAGATAGAAAGCACAATAAACAAATTACAAAAATCAAAGGAAAACCATAAAGTATTTTAACAGCAAAATTTTACAGGTAAATTGAAATGAGCCCTTTCAGATGAAATTATTAGCTAAGCTCAGCGCAATCAATGTTGGTTATGCAAAACATATAAAAAAACATCTATGTGCTTATTCACATCATACATTGTGTGAGGACTCTGACCAGCCTGGCTCACCAGCACTGAATTTGTCCCAGTCCCCTATCATGGACTGCAGTCCGTGCCACCCCAACCCCTCTCCGTGCCCCTTCGGCCACGACGGGTTGTTAGAAACCGCAGCCCTCCTTTGACGAGAAGTGATCCAGTTAAGCGTCCCTACGGGGACTTCCCAGGAGGTCACCCATCCCGAAATTGCTCCCGTCTGGCTCACCAGCACTGAATTCGTCACAGGCCCCCATCATGGATTGCAGTCTGTGCCACCCCAACCCCTCTCCGTGCCCCTTCGGCCACGGAGGGTTGTTGGAAACCGCAGCCCCCCTTTGACGAGAAGCGATCCAGTTAAGCGCCCCTACGGGGAGTTCCCAAGAGGTCACCCATCCCGGAATTGCTCCCGTCCGAGCACGCTTAACTATGGAGTTCTTTCACTTCTCATCACCAGTTGTTGTAACTATGGAGTTCTTTCACTTCTCATCACCAGTTGAGCTGCAACAACTGGTGATGAGAAGTGAAAGAACTCCATAGTTAAGCGTGCTCGGACGGGAGCAATTCCGGGATGGGTGACCTCCTCGGAAGTACCCGTAGGGGCACTTAACTGGATCGCTTCTCGTCAAAGGGGGGCTGCGGTTTCCAACAACCCGCCGTGGCCGAAGGGGCACGAAGAGGGGTTGGGGTGGCACGGACTGCAGTCCATGATGGGGGCCTGGGACGAATTCAGTGCTAGTGAGCCAGGCTGGTCAGGGTCCTCACACATTATGTATCACAACTTATAGATGCTCCATAGTGCATGTTGATGCAGTGTATATACGCTTCACAAGTGGACTCGGGGGGAGTAAAGTGCACCCCTACCCTTTACGATAAAGTGCGAGCATCCAACAGCTCGCCTGGATGCCAGCACACATCTCATAATGAGAACATCTCAACATATATATTAAGATAGCCCATATGTTAACAAATATGGTCAAGCAGTGTATACGAAACTTCACAACATGTGCATTAAGGTAGCCCATATGTGCGTTGTGTCGCAACATATACATTGCTAAACACTATGAACACAACTGAAATAATATATGCATTGTTAACGTTATAAAGACACTTCACAGTGTTAGGCTATAAAAGTATGTCTATTCTAAACTCCTCGCACTCTCTCAATTCTGCTCGTTAGTACTCACGTCTCGAAACTCTGGAGATGACGGGAGTGCCTCTGCTCGGGTAGTCCTATCAGGTGGCGTATCATCCTGCGACAGCTGGTCCTCAAGGTGCTCCATCTCCTGTGAATGGTTACTAAAATAACCATTAGTCACAGAGCTAAGTGGAAACAAATCTCCTTCCCAGATCCATATCCTGGGGACGAGCTCACGCACCCAATAAAATAGATAGCCGAAGCAAGAGAGTGTTAGTACAACATTTCATATATAAGCTAGGAATAATCATAAAAAGGAGGTGCACCATAGTATAACTGAAATAGCAATAATGATATACATCAGTTACAATTAAAGCTCCACTAGCACATCAGCATATCAAGTATTCATAACATGTACTCATATCGCAAGCATTCAAAGTCGCGCACACACCGCAGGCATTCATAGCCACCCAAAAGACCCTATGTCGACATAGTATGAACCGCTTCTTTTCAAGCATGGTAGCGAGCCCCGCAAGCCTCACCAATGTGGTCGTCAGTGACAGAGGCCGGTCCTGCCACTTCTGTGGGTGATCGTACTGCATAGCCCAGACCCCAACGTACAACCCCATATACTCTTGGATGTGAGCGACATCCGACGATTCAACATTTTGGACGACCAGCGGACGATCACCCATGGTACTCATCTCCATGTTGCCTTGAGTCGTCGAACTTCCCGCACCGGTACGAACGATTTAGGAAAATGACTGACCCACCACAATTCACCGCAAGCAATTTACAAGCCTCCCCTTACGCACATTATGCCTTGCACACACCTCACACACATTACGACTTGCGCACATTGTGTCATGCACACTATGCGTCATGCTCACACTGCGCTCTGCGCACACCTCGCAGACATTGCACCTTGCGCACATTGCGTCTTGCACACACCTTGTGAGTATTGCTCCTTGCACCAACCTTACGCACATTGCTCCTTGCACACACTGCTCCTTGTGCACACCTTATGCTCAGTGAGTCTTGTGCACACTGTGTCTTGGGCACACCTTGCGCACACTCTACCTTGCGCACATCTTGCGCACAATTCTCCAAGCGCACACTGGGCCTTGCGCACACTGCGCCTTGCGCACACTGCGCCTTGCGCACACCTCACCTTGCACACACCACACTTTGCGTACATTACACCTCGCGCACTTTCCACCTGGCGCACTTTCCACCCCGCGCACTTTCCACCTTGCACACGTTTCACCTGACATGTGTTTTGCTACGTACTCGGCATGCAAACCACAACGAGCAAGCCTTTGCTCTACATCAAGCCCTCCACTCTACAGTAAGCCCTCCGCTCAGCTCCCGTTGCGCCCTCAACTCAGTACCAAGCCCTCCACTCTACAGCAAGCCCTCCACTCAGCACCCGTTGCGCCCTCTCAGCAGCAAGCCCTCCGACCCAGGCTCCTCCGCAAGCAACAAGTGGCAAGCAGCAGACACCAAGACTCGCAGAGCTCCCCTCAGCTTCCGAGCATTAACAGAGGATATTGAAGCATCCAGAACGCGTGAAGTGCTCCCCACCGCAGCAAAAAAATGACTTAGCTCCACGAGCGGTGGCATGTCAATGCTCTCCAAGCCCTTCTCTCTCCCCCCCACAACAACTGTAACGAGGAGCGGTCTGACGACCTCTCCTTTTCTACAACACTCCATACAATCGACGATACAACAAATAGTGGAAATTTGGTCCACGTAGCTCCGGCCACATGGTTTTTCACCTCTTTCCGGGGGCTAAGGTTTTTCACATTATAAATAACTCTCTCGCCAGCCGTCTCGTTCTCATCGACTGCCTGTGCGCTCGACTGCTCCCGATTTAAGACGGTGCAATTCAGACCGCCAGTGGCCGGAAAATTCCAGTCTTTAAGACCTTTCCCCTACTCAGAGTGGCACCTACGCGATCTCCTGCTCTATTGGCAGAGAGGAGTTTGTCAGAGGGAGAAAGTTTGAGGTATTAGCAAGAAATAACAGAGTCAAATGGGTTGGAGTAAACGGCAGAGAGCAAGGATGATGTATGCTTTTGGGGAAGAAGACCTGGTGGGTGGAAAGTGCAAATACGGAGGAAGGAGAGCAGGAGGATACTGCGGAGGGAGGAAGAGACAAGTGTCGGAAGAGAGAGCACGGGTTGCTATAATAGCGATAGGGGGGAAAAAAAAAATAGGCTTTTAGTCTTATTTTTGGTGGGTTAGCCGAATTTGGTGTTATAACACTACTCTTTTTAAATGCAATGGTAAAAAAACACCTAAACAAATAGAGCCTTAATTCCTAAATAAAAACCACTTAAATATAATTCATGTAAATCTCAATCACTATATATGCTAATTGCATAATGTTTTCAAATTTGTATGAATTATTGGAGATATGTTTGGGAGAAGATCTCACCGAAGCCAAGGAGGATTGATTTTTCCGATCCAAATATTTGCGAGAAACTAGGGGGCTTAATATGAACCCGCAAATAGATCGAGATCGTTTTAGACTGGATGTCTATTGATCGAGCACACATGTTCTTGTTTATCATCGCGATGACGAATCCATGAAACAAGGGAAATTGAGCTTCTAAAAGTGTCAATAAACTTTGGAAGTGGAGCTTCTAATATTCGGTAGGTCAGAGAAGCATGAAAAAAAAATCTCGATCCATTTAGCTTTACTAAAAGTAGGATTGCAAAATCCCAAAACACGTTTTGACACAACCATTTTTTCCACCACCGGGATACACCGCTTCAAAACAATAACAGAATAAAACTTCTCTCACATCACCGTAACTACAGAATAATGCTTTGTTGCGTACGGTCATGATCATAAGGGTTAAATTGTCATTCTGCTTAGAACGCTTCCTAAGGAACTTCTGTCCACTTCTTCTATTCAAACGGATAATTTTGTACTAGGTAATCCTTAACGAATGACGGTTTAACCCATGTGTTTACGACCGCTGCCATCGTGCCAAACAGAGCCTAAATGGGATGGAATCCGTGCTTAAAAAATGGGGCAGTGTTTGGCGCGGCTTATCGCGACTTATTTTCTCCGGTGAGGTTGGACAAAAATGTCATTGTCATACCAAAATCGTATGCCCCAAATTAGTTTTTTTTTTTGTAATGGTGGTAGCATTTGTCATATCAAACATACATTCTATGACAATGACGTTTTTGTCCAACCACACTGTTAGATTGTGACACCTCTTTTCGTCTGGGCCGTTAGGATTGCGCCATGTCAGCGATCCGTGTGCCATCTGGATTCCTAATCCGGACAAAGCTTTATTAGGAATGCTATTTTTAGGAGATCTCTGATGGCCGGTTATTGTTATTCCAAATCTGGGATTATCTCCTAATTAAGAGGTGCTTAATTGCTATATTTTTCTGGGAGATTCTTTCTTGACCGATCCCTTCCTTTTATGTCATCCCAAATTTGTGCTTATCTCCTTATTTGGGGATGATCCATGAAGCTATTTAAAGGGGGGGCTGCCTTGGCCGATTGTTGCATCCAGAGGAGTGGAAATTGTGAGATCCAAAATTGTGAAACCGGTGAGAGAGTAATAAAAGAGAGAGAGCATCGCAGCGGAGACTCCAGACGGAGTATACGGAGGCGGCATCCGGTCGGATCCAGTCGGATCGACATCTGGCCGGCCTCCTGCAGTGTTCCAAGCGACGTGGCGGTGGCGATTCCAAGCGACGCGGCGGTGGCGATTCCAAGCAGCGGCTCTCATTTTCAGTTTGTCAATTCTCTATTTATTGCTCAACCTTTGCGGTCTCAGTTGTAACCTGTAACTTTCTGACTTATAGTGGATCTTTCCGGCGCGCTCTCCCCGTGGATGTAGGAGCTTCTCTCCGAACCACGTAATCTTTTGTGTCGTCTGTGTATGCTAGAATCTCGTTCCGTATTTTATTTTGCGCGATATTGGTTCTTGCTCATTCGTGAAATTCCGTTGCGCTACCGCGGCTTAACTCGATCTGATTTCACAACAATTGGTATCAGAGTCAGGTTGCGCGGGGGTGATCGTCTGGACGTTCTGGTTTTCAGATTTGGATCAACGGTGGGTGACGACATTGGTCCGCTCCCTATCTTCCCAGATCGGTTCCGCGAATATCATCTTGATCGCCCAGTAGCTCTGCGAGCAAGATAATGTCGGCAAAATTCGAGATTTCTAGGTACGACGGCAAGATTGATTTTGGCCTTTGGCAGAAGCGCATAAAGGCCGTTCTCGTCCAGCAAGGTCTTCATAAGGCTCTCCTCGGCAAGGAGAAGTCCGGGAAGAAGGACGACGAATGGGAGGAGCTCGATCTGAAGGCCATCAGCACGATTCAGCTGTGTTTGGCC
Organism: Platanthera zijinensis; assembly: GCA_039513925.1. NCBI lineage: Eukaryota > Viridiplantae > Streptophyta > Magnoliopsida > Asparagales > Orchidaceae > Platanthera > Platanthera zijinensis. The sequence goes on along the minus strand of CM077082.1, from coordinate 3,514,513 downwards.
GATGAGGTGATGTACAATGTGGTGGATGCTGAGACGACGGCGGACTTGTGGAAGAAGCTCGAGGAGCTATATATGTCCAAGTCACTGACGAATAAGCTGTATGTGAAGAAGCAGCTATACAGCCTGAGAATGTCGGAGGGCTCGCAACTGCTAGATCACATGAACGTGTTCAACAAACTCGTCTCACAGTTGCGGAGTATGGACGTTAAGGTCGAGGAAGAAGACCAGGCTCTGCTCCTGTTGTCTTCATTGCCGAGGTCCTTCGATCATCTGGTCACCACTATCCTCTATGGGAAGGATACTCTGAAGATGGAAGAAGTGATGACGACGCTGCTCTCGAACGAAACAAGGAGCAAGTCGGGCCCTAGGGCCGACGAAGGCTTATTCGTGAAGAGCAAGGACACATTGAGTGGTAGATCGAGAGGGAAAGGAAAGCGGGAAAACCGACCAATGGAAAAGTCCGCAGGCAGGAACACGTGTCACTACTGTAAAGAGGAAGGGCATTGGAAGGACAAGTGTCCAAAGCTGAAGCTCAAGGAGCAGGCACATGAGCCAGATTTGGCTGCGGTGGCATCTGAGGATGAGAGCGATGTCGACGCTCTTCATGTTGCACCCAGCATTGAGACCACAGGCTCCTGGATCTTGGATACAGGATGCACGTTCCACATGTGCCCGTACAGAGAGTGGTTCTCCAGCTTTAGGCAATATGAGGGTGGTCGAGTTCGGATGGGGAACGTTTCAGAGTACGAGATATTGGGAGTCGGTAACATCAAGATCAGGATGTTTGACGGATTGGTTAGGACCATCATCGACGTTCGATATGTGCCCGATTTGAGGAAGAGTTTGATTTCGTTAGGCACTCTGGAGGCCGCCAGGTATTCTTTTACCAGTAACGGCGGATATTTGGAGGTCAGAAGAGGCGCGCAGACAATCTTGAGAGGAGAGCGTTTCGGGTCGCTCTATAGACTGATTGGCACCACGACTGCCAGGGGAGATGCGAGGAGAGAGGTCAAACCGTCTCTCGAGCTACAGGGCACAGTAGCATATGCATTTCATGCGATCTCCCCAGATTGCGGTTCCTTCGATAGAGTTATAGAGAGCAGGATCCGCTCTCAGCAGAAAGCTAGGAAGGACCGGCGGAGGAGCAGGGCAGGTTTCGTGGCGAGGGAGTGTGCGCAGAGAGAGGACCTTGATGGAGGTAAATTGTTCGCATCCGTGGGCGGAGAGTCATCTCAGGAGAGCCCAGACGCCGCAAAGGGAGCCATCCGGCTCAAGGGTCCCACCAAGGAACTCATGATCACTCAGGAGAAGGTGGAGTCGCACAGTGAGAGGTTGAGTGCGAGTCGTCTTGCAAAAGACTCGGTCTATAGGGCAAGGGCGAAGCACGTCGGGGTGCGCCACCGGGAGTTGAGGGAGTTCGGTAGAGGTAGAGGCAGGGAGTTGCGGGAGATATCCTGGAGGGATATTAGTACGCACTTGCGAGGAAGTCCAGTGACTGGAGTCAAGTTCAAGAGCGGTCTTGACTTGACTCATTCTGATGCGCGTTGATCGCGGTTAGGCCCCAGGGAGAGGGGGCTCGTAGTCGCCGGTAGTAGAGATTTAAGCTGAAGGTGGAGTTTCGTTTGTGTGAGGCGTCAAGGTGGAGATTGTTAGATTGTGACACCTCTTTTCGCCTGGGCCGTTAGGATTGCGCCATGTCAGCGATCCGTGTGCCATCTGGATTCCTAATCCGGACAAAGCTTTATTAGGAATGCTATTTTTAGGAGATCTCTGATGGCCGGTTATTGTTATTCCAAATCTGGGATTATCTCCTAATTAAGAGGTGCTTAATTGCTATATTTTTCTGGGAGATTCTTTTTTGGCTGATCCCTTCCTTTTATGCCATCCCAAATTTGTGTTTATCTCCTTATTTGGGGATGATCCATGAAGCTATTTAAAGGGGGGTTGCCTTGGCCGATTGTTGCATCCAGAGGAGTGGAAATTGTGAGATCCAAAATTGTGAAACCGGTGAGAGAGTAATAAAAGAGAGAGAGCATCGCAGCGGAGACTCCAGACGGAGTATACGGAGGCGGCATCCGGTCGGATCCAGTCGGATCGACATCTGGCCGGCCTCCTGCAGTGTTCCAAGCGATGCGGCGGTGGCGATTCCAAGCGACGCGGCGGTGGCGATTCCAAGCAGCGGCTCTCATTTTCAGTTTGTCAATTCTCTATTTATTGCTCGACCTTTGCGGTCTCAGTTGTAACCTGTAACTTTCTGACTTATAGTGGATCTTTCCGGCGCGCTCTCCCCGTGGATGTAGGAGCTTCTCTCCGAACCACGTAATCTTTTGTGTCGTCTGTGTATGCTAGAATCTCGTTCCGTATTTTATTTTGCGCGATATTGGTTCTTGCTCATTCGTGAAATTCCATTGCGCTACCGCGGCTTAACTCGATCCGATTTCACAACACCACACCGGAGCAAATAAGCTGTGATAAGTTTCACCAAACACAACCCAAGAAACATCATTTCGCGTCCCTCGATTTCTCGGAGATATGGTCATGGCAATTGCATGCCCTAAGTGACCAATTTTAAAATCATACATTTATTAATATATAAGCTCACGTGTATGGGTACGTAGTTGATTGCCCATGACATATATACACAATTAATTATATACATTTATGTATTTATATATCTATACTACTCTAAAAAGTTATATGATGGTCTGTCAATAGCATGAGTTCGAAAATAGAGGGAAAAACAAGGACCGTCGTCGGATTTGACTGTTTTAATCATGAACTGTTGGATCTTTGCCTGTAAATAGCGAAAAAGGCCTGCAAATAAAAAAATCCCCAAAAAACCTCACTTTTTCTCTCTCTCCTCAAACCCGATCCCAGCAAATCCCCCCCCCCCGGTGTTTTTTCGCCCAGCCCCGCCCTCCCCCCCTTTCCACTGCCGCCGGCGGCCTGACCGGAGCCCACCGACGGGTACTGTCGCGCCCCCGCGATTGAGTACTGTCGCGCAGGGCACGAGGGTCGGATGGCGCCGGGGGTGGGTACTGTCACGCTAGACCGTAGGGGCGGAGCCCCGTGTCGGGCGAAGCCCGCCGGGGGGCGGGCGAAGCCCGCCATCGCCGGTGGTGTACTGTGGCACGTGGCCATGGCCGGAGGCCCATGCCTGTCACTCGTAAATATAAATATATTTATAAGTTTGAAACAAACATTTCTTATATAATTTGTATATATATATATTTATATATATTGGCTGGTTGTAGATCTGCCATGGGAAGACAGCTATGCTTGTATAATAATGTCGTGGAAGTAATGATGATTGTTGTCTTCGTATCTCATCAATATATATATTATAGCTTTCTTAAATTACATGTCTAAAGCAATCATTAAAAAAAAAGAGTTTGGCCCTTGTGAGACTTCCACTTCTGTTTCCCTTCAAATCTCAATGCACGAGGGAACTTGGGTGACGCCTGACAGTGCTCACGTCGCTCGTAAATTTTCGTGTAGAATCCTGTATTTGTCGAGTGGATCCCCCAGAAAATGATCAAGACAAAAATAACAGTTCTAGGCTCAGGCAAGTCGGTTCAGGAGAGTGGGGAAGGCACTCCCCAACTAGCGTAAGGACGAATCGTCATTAGCCGGGGGGAGTGGGCCCTATAGGCCTGCACTCGCCCTAGGGCTCGAGTAGGGGAGAGGCGAGCGGGGGGTTGTAAGGTCTGCACTCGCCTTCAACCCCGGGGTGGCGGAGAGTGCTGACCTTATCTAGACACTTGCCATCCCGGGCGAGTGCTAGGCTCAGGGAGCATTCACCCAGCAGTGTTTTTGCCAGAATGTCTCTGTTGGTTTGCTAATAGCCCCTCCAAACAGCGGAGTTTGGCTGTTGACACTCATCTGGGCTGCACATAGTATTTTCAAAAGACGGGATTGCGCTATTGGCATGCCAAATCATAAAAATTATAAATAGACCCTTAGGAGCACCTTTGGAAAAGATCGATCTTTGACTTTCTCCCTCCACTGGTCTGCTTTGGCTGGTTTTTAGAGTCTTCCAAGGTGTTTAGCTCACCTTTGACTTGAGAGGGGAAGTTCTTGGATCTTTCGGGTGTGTGGCTGGGACCTCCGTACTGTAACTCATGGTCCGCTCTTTTGTTCAAAGTCTTTGGCCGAAAGTTCAGCTCAGGATAAGTGCGGGGTACCCTCTTTGGGTCTGAAATCTCTTCGAGACCGGGTAACGATTTCAGCATTCAGAGTGCAATATTTCACATGTCACTCGATTTTCCCGTGTGCGTGAGGATTTGAAAGTGGTTGGACGAGCACATTTTTATAATAGATAAAAGAATTTACTTTTGTGACAACAAATTTAAAAAACACATAAATTAAAGAAATTTAAAATATTGCGACAAATGAGGGTAAAATTGGAAAGTTAAATATTTCACTTGTGTTTTTTTCATTTAACATATTATATGTACGAGTGACGGGCATGAGGCTTCGCACCTACTGCCAACCACGACAGTACCCCGATGATGATAGACTGACAGTGCACCGGAGGGTGCAATGCCCCGTGCAATAGCACTTTGGCCACGGAATTTCCCCGGAACGACAACGCTCCCATCATTTGCACTGTCACTCGTAAGTATACATTACAATAAGCTCATCGACAAGAACATCCCTTCTAACTTCGCTAAATTATGGGTTGAGATCTTTTGTAATGACAAAAAACCTCTGCAAGTTTACAGTTCTTAACATCCTTGCACAAAAAGTTCCTTGAAGCCGCAAGGAACTATTCGTTAACGCCTATCTAAGCAACTTCATTCATTTTTATGTTCAAACGGATGATGTTTTGTTAAGTGATTCTTAACAAACGACGGTTTAACCTATTTGTTTACGACCGTCACCATCGTGCCAAACTGAGCCAATGACTCCGTTTGGGGGGACTTATCTTCACCGGTCAAGGGGTTATGACCGCATAAATCAGACCTAAATTAAGACCCGATTCAGGAGACCGCAGCCGCTTGACCGGTGAAAATAAGTCCCTTCAAAGGGAGCCTATATCTCCTAGGGTAAAATTTTGAAATTATTAGGAATATAATATAAATAATAGTTATGCAATGCCACCATCATAATTGCGACGGTACCCTTGGATCGTGAATTTGTCAGGTGTTACACGTAAAGAATATCAATTGCATGTTGCTTGCAAACTCAACAATGAATTGATTGTGGATTTTGTTTGAAGGCAGAGTGATAAATTGGAAAAGCTCAAATGCAATATAGTTGATGTATATTTTTGATTGTTTCATGCTTCCACAACAACAACAACAATAGAACCCATATAGTCCCAAATTATTGTGGGGTATGGGCGGGGGAAGATTGGAAACAGACCTAACTTTTGGCACTATGCACAAAGTGGCTTCTCTCAGAGGAGAAAGACCTAACCTTTGACAATAAATGCATAAAATGGCTGCTCACAGATAGCACTGAAATTGTGACCCCTTATACTGTTCCGTTTGCTGTGGAATCATGCCCTCAAATCAAAAGCCAAAGACATTAGGGAAGGCAGACCCAAGAATCCATTTTGTTTTATGTGCACATAACCATGCTTCCAATTAAATTAAATTAAATCAAACTTTTATGAATAAATATGGATTCAATTTATATATATACAAACAATCGTGTAGACCCCCTACCACACTCGTGAGGCAGCAACAGTGCAGCGCGGATGGGTGATGAGGGCTGTTTGAAGAGCCTCTTATCACGGTCGGGGGGTTCGAGGCTCCGCGGCAATAACCCGCCATTATGAGAAAGGTAATGGAGAGGGGTTGGGCCGGTTGGGATGCAACCCTATAAGGGAGTTTAAGGAAGGCAACCCGAATACCTTGTGAGGTGAGTTGAACCGCCGCACTCCCCTTCTAACAATAATATCTTATGTTGTGATTGTGTTAGGCGTTACGCATGAAGATTATACCAAAATCAATTGTATGTTGCTTGTTAACCCAATAAATGATTCGAAATTGCAACTGAATACATAGTTAAATTTGAAAGCTCAAATGTTACTAGACAGAAGGCTTCACTTATAGTAATTTATATAGGGTAGTGATAACATCAAATCCTTGTTAACTATCTACACCACTAAAATAAGCTCTCAAATCCTAGTTTAATAGTTTATATAGGGAGATGTTACTGAGAATGTGAAAGAGATACACTTGAATTTCTAGGCTGGATAAGTTGAGAGGTGAGAGGATTTGTCAGGCAGTGTCTTTCTTGTTGAGAGAATATTAAAATTTACTAAGTTCGCGAGAAAGGTGAGGGCGAAGATGACGGAGAAGATGATTTGAAGGAGATGTGATATGATTCTTCAAGACCATTTTAAATTGAAAAACTTAACTTTTATTTTTTATGAGGAATCTTTCTTCTAATAACCATTTAATTGCCATGTAAATATGTCTTTCTCTTAGAGATAACAACTAGATAGGGCTAGATACTAAAATCTTAAAAGTTATTAAACTTTTGAGACCAAAATCTCAAAAATTAAGGATTTGTGACTGATTTTGTAGAGGTCTCAAATCTTAGAGACTGAGTTCATGATTTTCTTTGTCAACTCAGTAATTAATTTATTAATTGATTCAGAATTACAACTAGTGTGCGCTTAGGAACACTTGTTGTCGAGGAGGAATGCTGAGCAGTGTTTTCCGCCGTGTTGCGATGCTCGTTGTGGAGTGCTGGCTTCTGTACTGGAGTGTCGAATGATGCACACATAGGGGAGCGAAAATCTTCAAAGATCCTTCGAGGCGTTTGAACTTCTTCAAGAGGGTCTTCGAAGGACGAAGGAGACTCTGGGGAGAGCTATAGCGTGTGTAGGAGGCAAAACAGGAGGAGAAGATAACGAAGAAATGAGGAGTCCTATGAGATTTTATTTATATGCCCCGTGGGTAATTATGGTGGTTACGCGGTACCATCATATTTACTATTTGCAAGCAGGAACTTTTTAAATATTTTTATAATATTTTTATGATATTTTTATGCGCACACCGGCCCAGCTACTCACACCCCCACATCGGGTAGTTAGATCGGTAGTTATGTGGGTGGTTAATCGCACATCGGTGGAGATTGCACGGGATTGATCGGACGGCAGGGGATCGGCCGTCGGCAGAGAGGAGCGAGGCTTGGCCGATGGGAGTGAGGCCGCGGCGGGCGGCCAGCCACAAGTGATAGTGTCGCTCGAAGCATCCAGATGGAGATCAAAGTGGAATCACCTATTCGTTGCCCCTAGGTGGGTATAAATAGGCAAACTCTAGGAGTATCTACGGGTATCGGATATCCGTGTATCCGAACCGGCCCGTTAAGCCTCCGAACTCGTTAATTGTCCAAATATACACTCAACGGGCCATGCACACGACTTAGAGCCGCGACGATGTCCTTTTTATCTCCGAGAAAGGATTCATATTTCCAATTTTATCCTTTTTTTTTATTATTTTATTACAATTCTTTTATAATTTATAAGTGACTTTAATTTTATGCTATTTACAAAAAACAAAGTCATTATCCCTTTTGCCAACGAAAGAAGCCCAGTTTTAAGATCCCACAGCCACTTTAACTGAATCACTTTTCTCAGCTAAAACAAACACACCCATCAAATTATAGAAATTTATATCCTCCTCCTCTGTTTTTTTTTATTTCCACACCAAAAAGCCCCACAAACAAGACCTAATTTTTACTCCCTTTGAAGTTCCCACAATAGCTTCTCTAATTCAAAAGTATATATTTCACAACAACAAAACGAAATTTTTGATTCGGCGGTGTCAGGTGCATCCGGCGGGTCGAAACGTCACTTTAAAACCGGACGACGATAGGTGGGGGTCGAAACGGAGCGAATCAGAGCCGTTTCCTCCTTACTGTGGGTGCAAACACAGCAAACGCCCCCATCGACCGTTTGTTTACCCGTTGACAACCTTTGCTCCAAAAAGAGACGGCGAAACTCCGAACCAAACGAAGCCTTAAATGACAGCTGATCTAGAGGCCGACAAGCTGGCCCCTCAGGTCTCGGCGCACAGTTCTTAGTTTTCTATTAAAACGAGGAGCAGGACCCCTGCACTCGATTGCCCCATGCCTTGTGCGTAAGCAAACCCACTTCTGGACTCCATCCTTCTCCACCTTCCCTCTCATCACTCCTTCTAAGTTCTATATAAACCCCTCCTCCTCCTCTGCGAATCCTTCATCGCCCCCCCTCCCCTTCGGTTTGGTGCGGAGTCTCTGCTGGAGAAGCAGGGCACGTGCAAAGACTGGATCTTTCCTCTGTTTCCGTCGCTCTGCACGTGCTCCCCTTCTCCAACATGGACTTCTCGCCTCCACCGCCACTCCGGCCATCTCCATTCATGTTCTGCTTACATCCATTCATTTCCCAGAAAGCCGTTTCAGAAATTTCCTCTCGGAAGGAGACTTTTTTTTCCCCAAATCTCTGTTCAATCCTGGTTATTTTTTTATATGCAGTGCGTTTGTACGCGTGAGAGGACATGGAGAGGACAATGAGCGTGAGAGATTTCCAGGGTCTGTTTGTTTAAGCGGTGAGAATTGGATGCTTGTGAATTGAGCTGCGCGGAGCGGAGGGGTAGCAGCGCCCGCGGTCTAAAAAAAGACTAAAGATAATGTTTTGGAGCAATGGCGAGCAAAAACGCCCAAACGAAGAGCTATGGAAAGTAAAGAAATCATTTTTATACGTGTGAGAGCACATAGAAAGGACAATGAGGAGATTTGGGGTCTGTTTGTTTCGGCGGTGAGAATTGGAGCGTTGTCGATAGAAGTGTGCGAAGCAGAGGGGTAGCTGCGCCTGCGGTCTCAAAAAAGACTAAAAATAATGTTTTGGATCAATGACGGCTCGGTTGGAGCAAACAGACCCAATGAACATGAGAGATTTGGGGTCTGTTTATTTAGGCGGTGAGAATTGGAGCGTTGTCGATAGAGGTGTGCGGAGCAGAGGGGTAGCTACACCCATGGTCTAAAAAAAGACTAAAAATAATGTTTTGGAGCAATGACGGCTCCATTGGAGCTTAAACGCACAAACAAAGTGGAAATTTTTGAGGATGAGAGAATACCGGAACGAATGATAGCGCGTCACGTGTAAAGCGATTTTTAGGTATATGGCTTAGATTTATCCGGCGATAATCCCGGTAAAATTGCACCTCCATCCACTTCCCCGATTACAACCGGACCACGGACACAAAAATTGCCGGAAATAAATAGAGAGATGGCATGTGAAGAAATCATTTTTGTAAACAAATTTGTGTGGTATTGCTCAATCAATTCCGGCCAAAAAATGCACCCTTCTGTTCTATATGTACTATTATCTATACTATATTAAAAGGAAAAAAATATCATTTGGATGAATATTTGCTTTTTGTTTTTGCCCCTCTTTGTTAATAAAATATTTTTTTAAAAAATTTATGTTTTTTTATTTAAAAAAATTTGCTCTCATATGGACAACTCTCGAACTTCAATAAAAAATGAGTACTTTTATGTTTTTTTATCTAAAATTGGTTTGCACTAATCTAAAATTGACTTGCACTTAACACTGCTTTAAAAAATATGTTCTTTCCGTCGCTCGTAAACTCATGTGCAAATCAGAAAAATAAGTGACGTGTATTATAACACTCAGTGATTTGCAAGCGGCAGGAGCGCTGTCGCTGCTGGCCATAAGAGCGGAGCCCCTTGTCTATCACTCTTACATATATATAATATATCTGTATATAAAAGAGTGGTGTTCGCGAGGGGCAGGAGGCGGCGATGGTGGCGCCGGAGAGAAAGTGGAAGTTCCGGCGAGGCTGTGAATGGGAACAGGGGAGCGGTGGCGGGTGGGACACGCAAGGCGCAGATTTCGAGCGCGGGGTAAATACTAAATAGGTGGGGAGAAGGAGCGGGATTGACGGGGGGGGGGGGAAAAGGAGCTTCTTTTTCGAACAGAGAGCCGGCGGCCTGAGCATTTCCCGGGCGATTATGATCGCCGATCCGATCAAACTCAGGCGATCATAAAATTTAGAGATGTATACGTGGCGAAGGGGTGAAAATGCCAGAATGGGGTAATAAATATAAGGAAATTACTCTGTTCTTAAAATGGGGAAAATGCAAAGTGCCAATTTGATCGAAAAACTGGCCGTATTTTTTGGATTTTTAAAATGAGCGTATTGGCTTGTATTTAGGTTCACCGTAAGATCGTAGGGACGGAATTAATCCAGCACTGCATATTATGGTGCCTTATTGGCTTTTTGGCACATTGCACTCCCGAATTATCTTATTAATTTTAAAAATTGGCACTTTGCATATCCTAATTATAGATTTTTGACACTTTGCACCTCTAAGACTGAAATTTAAAGGATATTTAGGTCCGGTTATCACCCAAAATGCTCATTTTTCTTTTTATAAATAGTCAAAATAATGTAAATAGTCAAAATAAGGTAGTTCGGCATGCAAAGTGCCAAAATGAGTTTTGAGAGATGCCCGGACCTGAATACCCCTTAAATTTCAACATTGGGGAGTAAAGTGTCAAAAATCTGTAATTAGAGAGTGCAAAATGTCAATTTTAATAAATCAGAATGTAAAGTGTCAAAATAGAGTAATTTGAGCGTGCAAAATGGCAAAAAGACGCGCGTTATCCGAACCATATTTTCAACCGGACTTCATTTCTAAATTTTTGTCGGGAATCAATTAGGTGAGGACAAGTGACACATTATTTGCGTGTGGAGCCGGAAACAAGGGAAGTCAAATCTCTCACGAGATCATTTTGATCGCATATGAGATTTCCTGGTATGGAAAAAAACTTCGTCCAAAAAAATCCGCCCTAAAGAATGTTTTATGATGAAGAAATGTTTTTATGTGGAGAGGTATTGTTATTCTCCCGCTCAATCTTTATTTATTTTTTGGTTCAAAACAATAATGGTTATGATTTATGAGTGATATTTGTAAGGGTAGGATATATATGTGATGGAACAGAGTTCACTTGTTTGAAGTTGTATGTTCACAACAAAGAAATTTTACATCAAAGCACGTGCCCGGGGACTTCTCAACAAAATAGACGTGTCAAATGCAAACACCGTCATATTCTCAATGTAGCTAGCGCTTTGTGTTTCCAAGCAAATCTTACCAGTATGTAAAACCAACAGAACAAAAAACACAGGAAGATAACTGCGGTCTGAGAATATAGTCCGCCGAGACCGCCACAGTCCACGATAGCTGTCCGTCAGACCGTCGAGACCGGCACACTACACTAGCCGCTCGAACACGAACACGGTCCGCAACCTTCAGAATCAGACCGTCGCTTTAGAACTGCTCTCCACATATAGCTATCCGCGAACTATCCCAAGTCGCCAGCTATAAGAAGAGCTGCTTGGTCCTGTCCGCACAACCTGCACAGACAAGTTACTCCAGCAGGTCGCGCGGTCAGAAAAATATCAGTCCGCAAATTCCAACGCGAGTTTGTGCTTACAGTTCTTCGATGATTATGCTGCCGCTGAGGGGTCCTATTTATAGGTACGGAGAGAGATGTGGTCACCGCCCTAGCTGATAGGAACACCTCCCCCAGCCCACAATCCGTCTTCACCAGTCCGCCCAGTCCGCTTGGACTTGGTAGGTCCACAAGTAAATACGCCTACAACACTCCTGGATAAGAGTCAGTCCGCAACACCTGCAGACACAACACCATCTCGCAACAGATCGCTAAGACCTCCAAGTCCGCCAAGATCGCCGCAGGTAGGCAAGGCAGTATACGAGACAGTGAACAAGACATCAAACCGCCAAGTCCGCAACACCTGCGGACACTACTCCAGCTCGCAACAAACCGCTGAGTCCACCAAGTCCGCCAAGATCTACACGACATCCTCTATACACAAGGCCGCACCGCAGCTCGCATAGACCGCGACCTCCAGTCAGCTCAGTCCGCGCGGTTTGCCTTATCAACCACTTATACTTCAATAATTTCAACACTCCCCCTTGAAGTGGGAAGTGGAAATCAGCCCAAGCAAACTCCGCAACCGGGTGAACGGTCCCTTGGCTAGCGGTTTCGTGAAGATATCTGCCATATTGTCCATACTCCGAACATGCTTAACCATGAGAGATCCCTCCAACAGGCAACACCTCACGAATGAAGTGGTGTTCTCCAACACCTCACGAATGAAGTGGTGTTCGATCTCTATATGTTTGGTTTTCGCGTGTCAAACTGGATTATTTACCAGTTTGAGAGCACTCTCATTGTCCCCGCAGAGCAAAGTAGGACCTCGAACCTTCATATGGATGTCATCCACCAATCTTCTGAGCCAGATGGCTTCTTGAGCTGTCAAGGCCGAAGCCTTATATTCTGCTTCTATGATAGAGACAGACACCGAGTCCTGCTTCTTGCTACACCAGGATACATCTGTTGGGCCCGCCATAAAGACGTATCCAGACGTCAACTTCCGATCATCCGAATCTCCCCCATAATCAGCATCCATGCAACTCAAAATTTGTGCCTCTCCTATAAAGGAGACCCATATCTGAGGTCGACTTCACATACTTCAAGATGCTTTTTGCTGCCATCAGATGAGGTTTCCGTGGTTCCGTCATTTACCGACTTACCCTGCCAACTGCATATGCAATATCCGGCCTAGTGATCGTCAGGTAGATCAAGCTTCCAACCAAAGCTCGGAACACCAATGGATCAGAAAGAATTCTCTCATTATCACGTCGAAGTTTCAGACCTGCTTCTAGAGGTGTAGAACTGCTTTTCCACCCTTCCATGCCAAATCGTTGTACGATCCGCTTTGCATAGTCAGTCTGGGATACAAGCACTCCGTTCTCCCGCCTCTGAACCTCGAGTCCAAGGAAATGATGAAGCTCACCCAAGTCCTTTATCTCAAATCTGATAGCAAGCTCGGCCCTCAGCCTTGCTACCTCCTCCATTGAATTTTCGGTGACAAACATGTCATCTACATACAACAGTACGATGACCTGAAACTCCCCCTTCTTCTTGACAAATAAGCTTGAGTCTTAGTCTGAAGCAAGAAACCCGCAGAACAGGAGATATTCTGCAATCTTCACATACCATGTTCTTGGCGCTTGCTTCAGCCCGTAAAGGGCCTTCTTCAGCTTGCAAATGTAGTCCAGATGCTTTTCAGAGATAAACCCAGGCGACTGGATCATAAAGATATCCTTGTCAATCTTTGTAACACCTCCCCTGTAAAGACCATATAATATGGGTCCGGCCGGGGCCCCACAACATACGGACGCCACAGCTTTAGTATTAAAAGATGATATAAAACTACCCAATCTCAAAACTCCAGACAAATACAGCGGAAACAGAACACTAACAGACAGAAGTTATCCACTAACAGAAGAGTATCAAATGGCCTTAAGGCCTTACACAATATAAGTCCAAATATAAAAAGTGCAAAGCACCCCTAGGCTACCTCGGCATGCAAGCCGGACATAGTCAAACAACAGCAACAAAACAAGGAAAAGAAAACAGTCAAGCACAGCAACACTTCATGAGGCTTAGGGCTTTTCGCCCGGCGCTCTAGCTCCTGCATGTGATCCTTGCCCTGTAAGGATTTGAAGTAACGTGGGTCAGCAAAGGCTGACCTCTACTGTGTAACAAACACATCTCCTCTCGGCCGTCCCTAACGGACCCCGGGGTACCACTCCACCTGCAAGTTAGCACTTCGTATACCAAAAGAGTATATATAATAAAGCGGTAAAGCAGGCTTGGATGTCTCATACAGCATACATGTTCTCTATGTTTTGTACAAAGTGAAAGGGGCCTACTATACAACATGAATGCAACCCGGGTTTCACCCAAGGCACCCTACCTCGTATGCATCTAGCACAACATCAAACACTGGGTACTTCCGTTTCCCCATTGGCTTAAATCCACAAACCCAAGGGAACCACCATGTCCCTAACGGCACACACGCTGTCACACGGAACCTCGCAAAGGCCCCACCCGCACAAGGGTCTTATACCCCGGGCTTGCCAGCACATTCTGACTTCGCACGTCAGGGTTCCGTCTCACACTGACCGATTCTAAGAAGCCGTGCTGGACCCCACCCGCTCATGGCCACATTGCCCGGGCTTGCCCTCCGCTTGACATTCTCGTCAGTCCCACACAAGGGGCTAGTCTCGCCGGGACACTTACCCCACATGACTTGCGCGTCACGGGATAGCCAGCCGACCACGGAGACATAGTCGCGCCTTTGCATAGCACAAACAAAGGTTTCCCCACCCCAATCACCATTCACACCGTGTCTTTCCCGTGCTCCAAGGAAACCATCTACCGCACAACGCGGAGCTAACCTTGTCCGGTTCCGACCACGAGTACTCACTCAAATATAAGGGGGAAAACGCATACATACAACGGCGTATTGCCGCAACGGATTTCTACCGAATCCCCGAAGCTCGCTATGCAACATCACAGGGTCGGACTAACGGTCGCGACCATTGTCACAACCCGCATTTTTCTCACTATTTATTAAATCAGAGTAAGAGAAAATCTACGCGCTGTGATGCCACGTCGAGCAGGGGATAACTGCCGACGTTCAGGCGACACTCCAAATCCTTTCAAATCATGACTTTATTGATTATAAAAAAAACTTGATTTATTTATGGGCCGTATCCCTCGGCTCAGTGGACCAAAGAGTCCACGGTTTCAAAACTGATTTTTATGCGTAGCGGAAAATACTTCATTTATGACAACATCCTAAATGAGCGCATAAGTGATCCCGAAGGACCCTTACGCTGAACCAAAACTCTAGTTTTAATTTATACATATATAGGAAAATTCATTTGTTATACGTAATTATGAAAGTACGTTAAGTGAGTTCTTTTTAGAAATCATGCTGATCATGCTTTATATACATAATATAGTTTTACTTTTATAGTTTTAAAATAGCTAGCAACCTAACATAAAACTTCCCAGAGCAAATAGACTATCTCCCAGAAAGGGTAGCAGTAAGAAGAAAAACATATCTAGTACAAAAAGGTAAAACTACCAGGGGCGCCAACAGCTGACACGAACCCACTGGCAAGTATGTATGTCTGTAGAAAGTGCAGTAAAACTACCTCACAATGACTCAAGAGAGTCTCAACAGCCAACAGAAAGGAAACCTCCAACAGCACCACAGCAAAGCCACCTACTGGCTACTGCCCAGAACCTGAGGCGTTCAGAAGAAAATAGAACACCTCAGAGCAAGGAATGCAAGTGCTAAAAAGGAGTAAGGTAAAAGCAGGTAAAGTAAGGTAAAGAGAGTACAACTAGAGTAAAAACAACAATGCCCAAGGAAGGGCGAAAAGCAAACCTGCACCAAGTGCGGGTAAACAGCAACTACTCTGCCTAAAAAACCTGCAGAGTCAACATGGCCATGATGCCAAAAAAAAAATGCTGCAACACCTACGGAAGAAACGCCTAACATCCTAAACTGTGAGAGGCGGCAGTAGCAAAAACAAGAAACTTGGAATCAGGTTGAAAGCGTTCCAAATCGCCCAACCACTAATTCCGAGTCAACAAATTGCTCAAGGGTTGACACGTGAAGGCACAAAAGACCCATCACTCACTTGCCCAGAAAACTACTCGGGTCAAGGTAAAGAGTGTGGTCAAGGCTACATCACGCCACACAACCCCTAAAAGAGCCATCCACCACCACTACTGACCACAACCCACGATTCGGCCTTCGAAAGGTAACAGCCGACAAGGGACTCTCGATACACGAGCAAAACACTCGGGGAGAAATCAACGCTAAGGAATACATCGCTGCGGTTACGCAACGCCGCTGCGAGTGAGTACACTCACTCGATTCTAAGCCTAGCGTACGAGCACCGACATCGGGTCGCACGATTAAAAGACGCACGACCATAGGCCGTGCGTGCACAATTACACCTAAACACCTCAATTAGGCAAACTAGGCAAAAAAAAATATCCCAAACCCTAGACCTAAACATAAACCCAACTCTAGGCTAACCCACACCTACGCTAAACGTCTACCGCGACGCCGTCCTAGAACGGGAATCTACTAGCGGGAGGGTAAAAGCCTAAATTTTTAACGCGGTTTCCAATGGGGATAAGGGTTAGGAACGTTCAAATTCGTGGCGTAAAAGCATGAAATTAGAGTAATTAGCAAGAAAATTGAGAGACAAATAGGCCAAACGGCGAAAAGAGGGGAAGCACTTGCCTCGCACGTATCACCGAAAAATTTCGCCAGCACAACGGCGCTATGGCGGACGCCCAAAAATTCCGGAAGCTCCCAAAATCACCAACACCACCAAGATAACCTAAGATCGCATTCTAAACATGAAAGAAGGACAAGAATATCTCAAAAACAAGAAAAGAATCCAAAAACGAAATCCAAATGGAGAACAAGGAGGAATGACGAATAGGTTACCTCGGCTCGAAGCTCTCGGCGAGGGGAACACAAATCCGGGCTCGGATCGGGAAGGGGAGGCCGGAGCGGCGGGCGGCGGGCGGCGGAAGGGGGGCCGGCTAGGGCGGTTTCGCCGGCTCCGGGTTTCGCACAGGAGAAACTGCTACAGGGGCTGCTTCGGGTTTTTTTTTTATTGGGGGGAGGGGATCGGCTGCTTGGGTTTATTAAGGGGGAGGGGAGTTATTAACCTAATAAAATTTAATAACTAATACACCCTAATTTAATTAACTTAATAACTACATTATATAACTTATACTAATATAATTACTAACTAACTTAACCAAATAACCCACTAACACACATAAGTATATACATACAAACACCCATAATACACTAATAAAACATAAACACGCCTAAAAACACGCGCTCGCGCACACATACTCAACCCCGCGCGCACGCACACGCGCGCACGAGCACGCACAAAAAAACCGGCACGCACGCGCAAATATAATTAACCTCACACGTACAACACGCACACCAAACAAAAACCCACACCGGCTCGCGCGAGTCGCGCGCCACGCGACACATGCGCCAAGAGACGTGCCGTCACATAGAAAAATGACGACTCGCAAACATTAACTACCGCCAAAACGACGCGAAAACGCGACGTCCTCGGATTTCGACCAAAATCGCACCGTAGCTAAAAACCCGGGCTACGAGAACAACGGCGAAGTCAAAAACGACTTCCGACGAACAAAACTCGAGCTAACCTCGCCCGAAGCCAAACACGAGAATTCCCTGAAAGGCTCAACCGGGTCTCCAAAACAGACACCGGCTAGCTGGGGAAACCCGCAACCAGGCTAAACCTCTAAGAACACCTAACGAGGTACTCTAACAACGGCTCGAGACGGAAAACGTCAACGTAACGCCGAAAAAGGATTTAAAATAAATCATCGAAAATTCGGAGGCGTTACAACCATGGCTTCACCCACAATGCCTAATCCGCTAACGGAGCGGATCTCCAATGCAAAGCATGCCAGGATGAACATACTCAACCCGGAGGTTCCTCTTGAACCTAGGCTACACGAATCCCTCTCATTTGAGAGATTCGGTGCTCAAAATACGAAAGGAAGGGGATGCTATTCATGCATCCTAAATCCTAAAAATCGAGAGGAGAAGTGTCGTTACCTTCCGTCCCCTCTTCCTAGCCATGGAGAAGATTTGCTCGGTTGAAAACCACCGCAACGCTCCCACCTTCGCGGATCTGAACTCCGCTCGCGAAACGGACCTCCGAAGCTTCGCCGGCGGCCGGAACTTGGCCTTCTTCCTCCTCCTTGCTCTCCCTTCTCTCTAGAATCAAGAGAGATAAAGCCAAATGGAAAATGAGGGTTTGAAACCCTATTTCTGGCCTTAAACCGCCCAGGGAGGCTCCCCACCGTTGGATCTCATACCAAAGAAACGGACGGCCACGATCGGAACCCAAAATAACAAAATCTGGGCCTAACACGGGTTGGCACACGGCCGTGTGCAGGGCCGTGTCAACCACTCGCCGTCTCGATCGATTCGAAAACCAGCACACGGCCGTTGACACGGCCTCCGACACGCCCGTGTCGCCCTTGACAAGCCCGTGTCGAGACCCGTGTCACGCCCCCCACCGACCAACCTTCCCAGTCAGAGAAGGACACAGCCAAAGACACGGCCAAAGACACGGCCTTCGACACGCCCGTGTCAGACCCGACACGGCCGTGTCGTGACCCGTGTCACGCCTAGCAGAATAAATCCTGCAAATAGCCCGAGAAGGACACGGCCAGGGACACGCCCGTGTCCCAGGCCGTGTTCCTGAGCTCGACGAACGTCGACCCTCAAAACGTCGACCACAAGCTCCACGGTCGACCACGCCCTGACACGCCCGTGTCACGCCCTTGACACGCCCGTGTCGCCTGCTCCAAAACCCAAACTTGGCTAAAACGACGCCGTCGATTCCCCTTCCAAGTTTTGGGGTGTTACAATTCTCCCCCCCCCTTACAAGAATTTCGTCCCGAAATTTAAAACATGGAAGGTAAACAAAACTAAACGGTACCTGAGGAGAAAAGCTCGGGGTACTCCTCCAGCATGGCCTGCTCTCGCTCCCATGAGAGCTCCTCGCAGCCACAGTTGTCCCAACGGACCTTTACGAGTCTGACCTCCTTGTTCCGCAATTGCCGAACCTCTGAGTCTTCTATCCCGATTGGACGAACTCGCGTCCTCAAGTCTTCCTCTACCGGCACCGCCGTCGTCTCAATCACCACGCTGGCTTCTAACAAAGCTTTCCTCAGGACGGAGACGTGAAAAACGTCATGCAATCCACTTAGCTCTGTGGACAACGCCAACCGGTACGCTGCCTCTCCCACTCGCTCGATGACCTTGAATGGTCCCAAAAATCTCGGACTCAGCTTCTTGAGTCGGCGAATTCGCGAAACGCCTTTGAACGGCTTGATCTTAAGATACACCCAGTCGCCCACAGCGAATTCCACATGCCTGTGGCGAGCATTGAAATACTTCGACTGCCGATCTTGAGCTACCTTCATGCACTCTTGGATGGTCTGCACTAGCTCACTAGCGTCGGCTACCACTTCTTTCCCCAAAAGCTTGGTGTCTCCCGCCTCTGTCCAAGACATCGGTGTTCGACACCGCCTCCCATATAGAGCTTCGTATGGCGTCATCTTGATACTAGCTTGGTAACTATTGTTATAAGCAAACTCCACCATGAAGAGGTGATCCTCCCACTTCTTGCCGAAGTCGAGAGTACACATCCTTAACATATCTTCCAAAGTACGGTTCGTTCTCTCAGTTTGCCCATCGGTTTGAGGATGAAAGGCCGTACTGAACTTGAGTTTTGTGCCCAAGTTCTTCTACACCAACCGCCAATCCTTAGACGTGAAACGTCCATCCCGGTCGCTGACTATACTCTTCGGAATCCCATGAAGTCGTACAATATTACGGACGTACAACTCCACCAACTTTTCCACACCGTCCTCCTTCCGGTTTGGGATGAAATGTGCCACTTTGGTCAAGCGGTCCACAATCACCCAAATGACATCATTACCCTGCTGCGATCTAGGCAACCCATGCACAAAATCCATGGAGATGTCATCAAATTTCCATTCGGGGATTGGAAGAGGCTTCAAGAACCCGCCCGGCTTCTGACACTCAGCCTTCACCAAGGCACATGTTTGGCACCGACTCACACACAAAGCTACGTCCCGCTTCATCCCAGGCCACCAATAGGACTTCTTCAAATCCAAGTACATCTTTGTACTACCCGGGTGAATGGAGTACTTAGTGAAGTGGGCCTCAAACATTAACTCCTCGCGGAGCTTGCCGAACTGCGGTACACAAATCCTTCCGCCCTTCCTCAGAATCCCATCAACCACCTCCCAGGCGCTACCCTCGCCCTTTAGAGCTTCCTCCACGAAAGGTTGGAACTCCGCATCTACACGGGTCGCTTCCCGAATACGATCGCATAAGTCACTCTGCATCTCAATCCAATTTAGTCGAGCCACGCTAGACTCTCTTGCCACACATTCCAAACCAAGGGACTCCCAGTCCCGCCTTAACCGCTCATCGTGAGCTTCAATCCAATTTCCTTGCCCCGAGTATTTCCTACTCAAAGCATCTGCCACCACATTGGCTTTCCCTGACGTGTACTGAATCGCCACCTCGTAGTCCCCAAGGAACTCGACCCACCTGCGCTGCCGCATATTTGGGTCCTTCTGATCTAGGAGATACTTCAGACTCTTGTGGTCCGTGAAGATCTCCACCTTTGCACCATAAACGTAGTGCCTCCACAACTTCAAAGCAAAAATTACCGCCGCCAAATCCAAATCATGGACGGGGTAATTTCTCTCATGAGGCTTCAGCTGCCTCGACCCAAAAGCTATCACACTACTATGCTGCACCAACACGCACCCTAAACCGCATCCGGATGTGTCGCTGAAAATCTGGAACCCTTCGGTCCCCTTTGGTAGACTTAGGATCGGCGGCGTCATTAGCCTTTCCTTTAGGGTTTCAAACGCCTGATTGCACTCTTGAGTCCATACAATCATCTGATCCTTGCGAGTTCGTGAAGTGAGGGGTAGAGCTATCTGCAAAAAGTTTTCCACAAACCTTCGGTAGTACCCGGCTAGTCCAAGAAAACTTCGGACCTCCGCCACAGTCCTCAAAACTGGCCACTCTCTGATGGCTTCTACTTTCGTTGGATCTACCGCCACCCCATCCCCACTAATCACATGGCCTAGAAATGCCACTTTCTTCAACCAGAACTCGCACTTGGAGAACTTCGCATAAAGCTGGTTCTCTCTCAATACTTGCAATACTGTCCGCAAGTGCGACTCGTGCTCCGCTTCCGACTTGGAATACACCAATATGTCATCGATAAAGACGACTACGAACCAGTCCAAATATTCGCGAAACACTCGGTTCATCAAGTCCATGAACACGGACGGCGCGTTCGTCAGCCCGAACGGCATCACCGAGAACTCAAAATGACCATACCTCGTACCAAACGCGGTCTTGGGTATGTCTTCGTCACGAATCCGCAACTGATAATATCCGGACTTCAAGTCCAACTTGGAGTACACCACCGACCCCACCAACTGGTCGAAGAGATCGTCTATCCGAGGAATCAGATACTTATTCTTGACAGTCAATTTGTTCAACTCTCGGTAGTCTATGCACAGACGCATACTACCGTCCTTCTTCTTTACAAATAACACCGGCGCACTCCACGGTGAAGAGCTGGGTCTGATATACCCTTGCTCCAAAAGCTCCTACAACTGAACCTTGAGCTCGGCCAACTCCTTTGGTGCCATTCTAAAGGGTGGACGTGATATTGGTCTAGCCTCGGGCACTAACTCGATGGAGAAATCAATCTCCCGCCGAGGAGGTGCTCTCGGTAGCTCCTCAGGAAAAACATCTCCAAACTCCGCCACCACGGGCACTTCTCCAAGAGACAACCCGGAAAGGCTAACCTCCAACAACGCTACTAGAGCTACACCCCCTGGTTAACAGCTCGCACTAGCTGAAGTGCCAAAACTAGGGAACATGCCACTCCATGCAGGCCCTCAAACTTGACTTCCGCTTGCCCCACGCCCCTCAGGGTTACCACCTTGGACAAACAGTCGATACTGGCACGCTGCTCCGCTAGCCAATCCATCCCCAAAATCACATCGAACTCGGACAACGGCAAGATCGCCGCTACCAATATGAAGTCGACTCCCTCAAGACTCCAACAAATCCGCCCTTTAGCCCTGGTTGTCATAGACGACTCATTGGGCATGCGCACTTTTAACTCTGAGTCCGTTGCGAAGGACTCAACTCCAATCCTCCGGGTGAAACTTTTCGCAAGGAAGGAGTGCGACGCTCCCGTATCAAAAAGTACTCTAGCGGGGTACCCAGATACCACTACAAAGCCTACACACATGCAACAAACATAAAAAGGCTTGAAAGGAAGAAATCTACGGTGTAGGTTGAACTCTCATACCTGTCACCACATCGATTTGGCGGATTGCTTCCTACTGCCCAAGGTTGTAGGCCCTTGGCTGCACTGGTTGAAACCGGGAAGCACTCGACTCCGCCATCTTCCCCTTCTCTGCTGCACTGGGTCCGGAGCGTACGGTCTGCCCCTGCCTTGGCTCTTGCTCAGCGCCCCCTTGGGTACAAAATCTTGCTATGTGGCCTGGCTTGCCACAACTGTAACATGTCTGCGGTCCCTTAGAGCGTGACCCTCCGGACGTCCAATTACTTTTCTCGCCCGACTTATATGGGAAAGGCTTCTTCTTCCATCGGCTCCCTTCCGCCTTTCCATGGGACTGAGCAGGCTTCTTCTCCTCCCCCTGTTTGGGTGTGAAACCCTTGCGACGCTGGGATCGCTCCATGTCACTCTCCAAAATTCGGGCCGCCTCCACCAATTCGTTGAAACCCGCACGTTTCATCGATATGAGGGGTTGTCTTAGATTCTCCCTCAATCCATGATAGAAGAGATTGTCCCTCTCTTCATCGTCTGCCATGGTCGTCCCTGCATAACGACCCAAGCGAGTAAATTCCTGAACATACTCATTCACTGACTTGTCTCGCTGCACCAGATGTAGAAACTGCCTCTGGAGGGCTAACCTCGTTGAGGCGGGAATGTACTTCTTCAGGAAGGCATTCCCAAACTCCTCGATGGACGGTGTGCGTCCTAGAAACTGCCGGCCACTGTGGCTCACCCACCATAACTTGGCATCTCCCTCCAACATAAAGGCTGCGAACTCTGCCTTTTTCTCATCTGGCGCCTCTGCCGCCCTTAGAAGCTCTTGAATTCTAGCCCACCAATCCTCTACATCTGTGGGCGTGCCGATTCCCTTGAAGGTTGGAGGGTGGAAACTCAGAAAGTACTTCATTTGCCGGTCCCCATGCCCGACAACCACTCTCTCGGCCTGCGCTCTGCCCGCCTGGCTTCCTCAACCGGCACGGTCGCTGCCGTGTCCGGGGTAGCAGGAGTTGCTACTTGAGCAACGGGAGCTGCTACCTGTGCTGTCGCTGCAACTTGGGCCGCCACCATCGCTTCTACAAGCATACGGCAGAAGTCGGCCAGTGTGACCCCCATCCCTAGCGGACCTTGCGCAGTCGCACTACTTGCCGAGAGCTCTTCTCTTGGCCTCGAGGTCCCAGCCTCGTTGCTTGCACTCTAAACACAAGCAAGAAAACGCAAATCAGTCTCTAATCGCAAGACTCGAACACAAGGACACTCATTGTCCCGCGATACTCCTATGTGGATAACTTCTTATACGCGACTCGACTTATACTTTCGACCGCGAAACTTCTCATTGGAACGCGAACCTCCCTCTGATACCAAATTGTAACACCTCCCCTGTAAAGACCATATAATATGGGTCCGGCCGGGGCCCCACAACATACGGACGCCACAGCTTTAGTATTAAAAGATGATATAAAACCACCCAATCTCAAAACTCCAGACAAACACAGCGGAAACAGAACACTAACAGACAGAAGTTATCCACTAACAGAAGAGTATCAAATGGCCTTAAGGCCTTACACAATATAAGTCCAAATATAAAAAGTGCCAAGCACCCCTAGGCTACCTCAGCATGCAAGCCGGACATAGTCAAACAACAGCAACAAAACAAGGAAAAGAAAACAGTCAAGCACAGCAACACTTCATGAGGCTTAGGGCTTTTCGCCCGGCGCGCTAGCTCCTGCATGCGATCCTTGCCCTGTAAGGATTTGAAGTAACGTGGGTCAGCAAAGGCTGACCTCTACTGTGTAACAAACACATCTCCTCTCGGCCGTCCCTAACGGACCCCGGGGTACCACTCCACCTGCAAGTTAGCACTTCGTATACCAAAAGAGTATATATAATAAAGCGGTAAAACAGGCTTGGATGTCTCATACAGCATACATGTTCTCTATGTTTTGTACAAAGTGAAAGGGGCCTATTATGCAACATGAATGCAACCCGGGTTTCACCTAAGGCACCCTAGCTCGTATGCATCTAGCACAATATCAAACACTGGGTACTTCCGTTTCCCCATTGGCTTAAAGCCGCAAACCCAAGGGAACCACCATGTCCCTAACGGCACACACGCCGTCACACGGAACCTCGCAAAGGCCCCACCCGCACAAGGGTCTTATACCCCGGGCTTGCCCGCACATTCTGACTTCGCATGTCAGGGTTCCGTCTCACACTGACCGATTCTAAGAAGCCGTGTTGGACCCCACCCGCTCATGGCCACATTGCCCGGGCTTGCCCTCCGCTCGACATTCTCGTCAGTCCCACATAAGGGGCTAGTCTCTCCGAGACACTTACCCCACATGACTTGCGCGTCACGGGATAGCCAGCCGACCACGGAGGCATAGTCGTGCCTTTGCACAGCACAAACAAAGGTTTCCCCACCCCAATCACCATTCGCACCGTGTCTTTCCCGTGCTCCAAGGAAACCATCTACCGCACAACACTGAGCTAACCTTGTCTGGTTCTGACCACGAGTACTCACTCAAATATAAGGGGGAAAATGCATACATACAACGGCGTATTGCCGCAACGGATTTCTATCGAATCCCCGAAGCTCGCTATGCAACATCACCGGGTCGGACTAACAGTCGCGACCACGGCTTCACCCACAATGCCTAATCCGCTAACGGAGCGGATCTCCAATGCAAAGCATGCCGGGATGAACATACTCAACCCGGAGGTTCCTCTTGAACCTAGGCTACACGAATCCCTCTCATTTGAGAGATTCGGTGCTCAAAATACGAAAGGAAGGGGATGCTATTCATGCATCCTAAATCCTAAAAACCGAGAGAAGAAGTGTCGTTACCTTCCGTCCCCTCTTCCTAGCCATGGAGAAGATTTGCTCGGTTGAAAACCACCGCAATGCTCCCACCTTCGCGGATCTGAACTCCGCTCGCGAAACGGACCTCCGAAGCTTCGCCGGCGGCCGGAACTTGGCCTTCTTCCTCCTCCTTGCTCTCCCTTCTCTCTAGAATCAAGAGAGATAAAGCCAAATGGAAAATGAGGGTTTGAAACCCTATTCCCGGCCTTAAACCGCCCAGGGAGGCTCCCCACTGTTGGATCTCATACCAAAGAAACGGACGGCCACGATCGGAACCCAAAATAACAAAATCTGGGCCGAACACGGGTTGGCACACGGCCGTGTGCAGGGCCGTGTCAACCATTCGCCGTCTCGACCGATTCGAAAACCAGCACACGGCCATTGACACGGCCTCCAACACGCCCGTGTCGCCCTTGACATGCCCGTGTCGAGACCCGTGTCGCAACTGGACTAAATGTCTCCTCATACTCTTTCTCATACTGTTGTGAAAATCCTCGAGCTACAAGGTGAGCCTTGTACCGCTCGATACTGTCATCTGATTTCTTCTTCAACTTGTAGACCCACTTACAAGTCACTGGAGTGATGTCTTCCGGTTTGGGTACAAGTGACCACGTCTCATTTTTCTTGAGAGCAGTCATCTCCTCCTTCATAGCATAGTCCCACTCCTTGACTCCTGTGGCCTTCTCGAAACATGATGGCTCCTGCTCATCTAGAGGACAAGTAAAGAAACAGGAGACGAAACTCACCATGTTTCCTTCTATGTAACAGGCTGGTGTCTTGATAGTCCTCTTTGATCTCCTCAAGGTTGGTGCTTGACTGACCACCTCCTCAGCTACCTCTTCTATACTAACTTCTCTTACAGACGCGCTTGGAGCATCGCACCCCTACTTCCAGAACCAGAATTTTCCGCCTCTAAGCTAGACACGACTGGAGCTCCTGGTGAAATAGGCAGCTCTACTTGAAGATTCACAGCAGCTTTTTCTTGTCCGTCAACCCTGCTCTCAGGTAGTTCAATTTCTGAACTCCCTTTGTAAGATGTCAGCTCGTCAAATACAACATCCCGAGAAACAACAAATCTCAGTGTCTCTAGATCCATGCACTTCCAACCCTTCTTCCTGTCATCATACCCTACAAAGACTAGCTTCCTTGCTTTCACATCTAGCTTCGTCCAAAGAGTGTCAGGAACATGCATATAGCAAGTTAAGCCAAATACCCGAAGGTGAGAAACACTTGGTTTCTCCTTAAACATCAATTCATGAGGAGTCATCATTTTAATTAGACTTAGAGGCATTCAGTTAATAACATAGGCTGCATAAGACATTCCCTCCGCCCAGAAGGACCTTGAGATACTCTTGGCATGTAGCCAGCACTTGCAAGTCTCCGTCAGATGACAGATCTTCCTCTCTGCAACTCCGTTCTGTTGTGGAGTATGTGCACAAGTAAACTCTCTTTGGATACCGCTCTTCCTACAAAAATTAAGGAACTTGGCAGAGGTGAACTCTCCACCATTGTTAGTCCTCAACTTCTTAATCCACAGGCCTAGCCGACCTTCTACGAGCTCCTTGAACTCTACAAACTTCCCAAATGCTTCTGACTTTTCTTTCAGAAAATACACTCAGACATATCTGGTGTAATCATCAATTAACACCATCATATACTTGCTGCCTCCGAGGCTTGGGGTGATAGTTGGTCCCATCAGATCCTAGTGAATGCACTCCAATTGCTCTTTACTTCTGGTTTACGATTTATTAAATGGAAGTCGATGAGACTTACCAAACTGACATCCAGCGCAAACATGATCATCTCCGTAGGAAGACAAGCTAGGCTAGCCCTTTACCGTCATAGCCTTCAATTTGTCCATTCCTACATGCTCCAACCTCTCATGTCAAATGGCTACGCTATCATTCTTCCTCATCTTATCAACATAAGAACTTATAGATAAAACATACAAGTCCTTTGCTCTCCTCCCAATGTGAACAATATCAGCTTTTACGACTGATATATTTCGGAGAAATTTCACTTCCGTTGGACCAAACAAAACGTGATACCCAGCGTCAACAACGTTGGTCATGGAGAAGAGGTTCTTTTTCATACCAGACAGGTGATATACACTCTTTAGAGTGAGTGACCCTCTATCACTGCCTATGGAGACAATCCCTTCCTTCTCGACTGTGTGAATAGTATCATCAGCGGTGATAATAACATCATTACCTGAGTATGGTTGCGATGAAGAGAACTTTGACTCATCTCCAGTGAGGTGATGCCTACACCCCGAGTCCACGATCCAATCCTCCTGATAGTTGATAGGAGTAGAAGCACAAAGATTAGCCGAGAAGGCTCCTCCCCAACCACCATCATCCTCCCTGGCATCAGGTTCCTCCTTCTCTGCAGCATGCCCTAGCTGAAGATTAACTCTGCAGTCCCTTCTGAAGTGACCTAGCTTATTACACCTGTAATACCTGAGCCCTTCCTTCTTCCCCTCAGACTTAGGAGCATAGCTCCTCTCCTGCTGACTTGAAGATGAAGGTCCATCACCTCCAGAAGGCTTCTTCTTCTTCTCCCACTTCTTCTTCCTAGAAAACAACACCTCGTTCTCTCCTTCTGAGATAGACACCCCCATCATCTATCTTGTCAAGCTCTCCTGTGATACAAGCAGATTTTACAAATCCAACAAGGATGGCTGATTTGCCCATCCCTGAACAGACGTCACAAAGACGAGGTACTCCTTCCGCAAACCGCGGATAATATGTCTCTTTAGCTTCGCCTCAGAGATAAGCTCATCAGGGTCCAAAGAAAAAATCTTTGTGCATAGGTTTTTCATCTTAAGAAAGAAAATGGAGACAGGTAAATCTCTTTGAGTGTCCTTCACCAACTCATTTTCTAAGAACTGTAGCCGAGCTACATTTTTCCTACTGAAAAGGCCATTCAAGGTCATCCAGATCTCAGCAGCTGATTTGCAACCAATGATGTGATCGAAGAGTTCAGGTGAGATAGCTCTTTTGAGAGTGAACTCTGCCTTTGCATTTGTTCTCTTCTAAGTCTTCACTTCCTGAGCATTATCACCAGCAAGAACTACTTCCCGAGTATCATCTCCTCTAACCACCTCTCAGAGATCCTCACCCAGAAGATAACTCTCCATACAAGACTTCCACTTCTTAAAGTTAGTCTTTGTTAGAAGTTCAATACTGAGACCTCTTGCATATCCTGCTTCCAACTAACACTGGTTTCTTCTTCACAAGAGCAACAACAAATTTTAGTTGATCACTGCTTAACCACTCCAACCTCCCTCTGATATCATGTTAAATTTTTGATCTTGGAATGAGCAGGAGTTAAATCAACTAAAAATTAGATCACAGCCAAACACACATGCAGCAACAAGAGCTCTTTATTGATGATAGCACTCTTCTTACAAAGCGATACATACATGACGAGACATGATTTCGCCAGTATATAAAACCAATAGAACAAAAAACACAGGAAGATAACTGCGGTCTGGAAATACAGTCCGCCGAGACCGCCATAGTCCGCGATAGCTGTCCGTCAGACCGCTGAGACCGACAAACTGTGTAAGACCCCCCCTCCCGGAATATAAAACACGGCACGAGGGGAGTCTTATACCCAGAATAGCCGCCTTGCGGTAGCACTAACACACGGGTTATCCTGTACTACAAGACGCCTATTCTGCCGACTACAACCAATATCAATAAATCATGTCAACCCAACCATAAGATAAAAGAAAGTCAAATCACACACAGTTTATAGTCCAAAACGAAGCGGAAAATAAGAAGCATAACCAGCTTCTAAAATATCAGAGTCTAAAAACTGTTTGCCAAAAAGGCTACAACAAAACACTCACAACTGTCACGGACGGTATCTACGGTACCGTCACCTCAGGTCCTGTCGTCCAGGCCTGGATGTCCTGCTGCTGGCCTATCTGCGGGGTTTCCTCCTAAAATGGAAGACGTAGCGACCATTAGTCATAAAGACTAAGTGGCTTCACATCCGCTCCCCCGGCGACTCCTCGGCATCGGGCGGAGAAAGAAAATGTTAAAAGTAGCGAACCAACAACTAGAGTAGCGAACAAACGACTAGAAAACAAGCCAAAACTTTGAATAATTGAAATTTTTATTATCCAAAAAGATATCATTTACAAAGGTATGGCCTCCCTTTTATAGAGTGGAGGAGAGAGGATAGAATACAAACTAACAATGTGGGACTAAAGCTATACAACAGTTCCGAGCGGCTAGAATAACAGACCGGAACAGGCCGCGCGGTTAGACAATATTCTAACCGCCCGGCAATACCAGAAGCAGGAGAGAGATGCGGTTGGAGACCGCTAGACCGCCCGGTTTCCAACCCGCCGGAGATGAACCGTCAGACCGCGAGACACCACAACAACAGTCTGGATATCAACCCGCCGGACACAAACCGCCAGACCGCCCGGTCAACAACCTGCCAGGCTCAAACCGCCAGACCGCCCGGTCTCATACTTCGACACTCCCCCTCAAGCTGGAGCATAGATATCAATCATGCCCAGGTTGTCACAGATATGGAAGAAGGAAGTAGAAACCGGCTTGGTGAAGATATCTGTCAACTCTTTGTCGGAGGTGACGAACGGAGTGCAAATCTGTCTCTTCAAGACCTCTTCTCGGATGAAATGGCAGTCGACCTCTATATGTTTCGTTCTCTCATGGAAGACCGGATTTTTGGATATGTATATAGCGGCCTTGTTGTCACAGAACATAGGCAGAGGATAGTTGTAGACCTCTCCTAGGTCAAGCATGAGAGCCCACAACCATTTTAACTCACACGTTGTTGACGCCATACTCCGGTATTCGGCTTCTGCACTGGACCTTGAGACAACAGACTGCTTCTTGCTCTTCCAGCTCACAAGATTACCTCCAACGAATGTGCAAAAGCCCGATATAGATTTACGATCACCTTTATCATCCGCATAGCTTGAGTTTGAGTAGGCTTCAATTCTCAGATGTCCACGCTTCTGAAAGAGTAGCCCTTTTCTTGGTGCTGCTTTGACATACTCTAGTATCTTCAAGGCAGACTGAAGATGACATTCCCTAGGAGCTTGAATGAACTGACTGACCTTGCCTACAGCATAGGCGATGTCAGGTCTGGTCACCGTGAGATAAATGAGTTTGCCCACCAGACGTCTATACCTGGTGGCATCGGATATAAGAGGTGAGTCATCTGTCCACGTTTTGTCCTCTCCAGTGGCCATGGGATACCTGGCCAGTTTGGCACCGGTCAATCCTGCCTCTTGTAGAATATCAAGAGCATACTTCCATTGGGAGAGAACCAACGAGCCAGGCTTCCGAGAGATTTCTATCCCCAAAAAATATTTCGGGGAGCCCATATCCTTCGTGACTAAGTGTTGACAGAGATGTTTCTTTGTCAAGTCCACCCCAGCCTGGTCATCGCCGGTAAGAGGAATATCATCCACATACACCGCCAAAACCACAAGGCCCGATGCGGTTTTGCGAATAAACAGTGAGTGATCGGCTGAACTTCTCGTAAAGCCAATGGCAGCCACAATGCCACTAAACTTGTCGAACCATGCCCGAGGGCTTTGTTTTAGGCCGTAGATGGCCTTCTTCAACTGGCATACTCGTGTCTCCCCCTGAGCAACATACCCAGGAGGTTGCTCCATATAGACATCCTCCTGAAGATCCCCATAGAAAAAAGCATTCTTGACATCAAGCTGGGAAATAGCCCACTCCCTGTTGACGACCACTGAAAGAAGAACCCGGATGGTGCTGAGGCGAGAAACCAGGGAGAAAGTGTCAAAGTAGTCAACTCCATAGGTATGAGTAAAGCCTTTGGCCACCAGCCGGTCTTTGTAGCGATCCATAGTGCCGTCGGGGCGAAAATTCACAACGAATACCCAGCGGCAGCCAACCACATCAGTACCGATCGGAGGAGGAACAAGGGTCCAGGTACCCCTTTCATTAAGAGTGGCGATTTCCTCATCCATGGCAGATTTCCAATGAGGAATAACAAGAGCCTCTTGGTAAGTGCGGGGAGTTGTAGTAGCCGAGATAGCCAAAGCAAAACACCTGCGAGAGGGAGTAAGCCGATCATAGGAAACAACAGCCGCAAGCGGGTGTTGGGTACACGCCCGCACCCCTTTGCGAAGAGCAATGGGAAGATCCAGGTCGTCTCGTGCTTCAGGGACCGGAGCGTCCGTGGCGGAGAAAGCTGGCCCGGGACTAGAGAGAGACGGCTGCGGAGAAGAAGGTGGGGGTATAATAGAGAGGGAAGGAGACGGAGGAGGAGAGGACATAGGAGGAGAGACGTCGAGCTGCATGGAAGGATTATTGAGAGATGGTGGAGAGTGAGAGACCGCAGGAGGAAGCGGGGATGGAGAAGAAAAGTAGGATGCATTTTCGAAGAAGGTGACGTCCGCGGAAACAAACTGTTTGCGCAGAACGGGGTCAAAGCAACAATAGCCTTTTTGAGTGGTCGAATATCCCAAAAAGACACATTTTGTGGAACGAGGGGAAAGCTTGTCACGGGTAGCCGACGGGGCATGCACAAAGGCCGTACACCCAAAGATACGGAGAGGAAGAGGAAAGGGTTCCTTGCCCGTGTAGAGAATGGAGAAGGGGGTATTGCCGTGGAGAACCGAAGAGGGATGCGATTGATGAGATAGCAGGCAAGAAGAACAGCATAGCCCTAGTAGGAGCAAGACACCTGCATCTGCGTCATTAGAGTGCGAGCGATATCAAGGAGGTGACGGTTTTTACGCTCCGCCACCCCATTTTGTTGGGAGGTGTAAACACAGCTGGTCTGATGAATAAGACCATGTTGCATACAAAACAAGAAAAATTCATGACTAAGATATTCTTTTGCATTATCGGAGCGCAACACTTTAATAGATAAAGAAAACTGAGTTTGAATCATATAATAAAAAGATTGCCATACAGATAATAGTTCAGAGCGATCCTTTAAAAGATACACCCAGGTACATCTAGAGAAATCATCAATAAAAGTTACAAAATAAGAATTACCCCGACCAATGGTAAGAGTAGGAGCAGGACCCCAGACATCAGAATGAATGAGATCAAAAGGGCGGGAGGAACCACGACCTTGCTTCGGCGGGAAGGAGGAGCGGTAATGTTTGCCAAGCTGACACGCATCACAGTTGAGCGGAGGACTGGTCGGAGGTAAGTGGGGAAGAAGCTGACGAAGAATCCGAGGAGGAGGATGTCCAAGGCGAAGATGCCATTGAAGCAGATCAGTAGACGTGGAAGAGAAGGCGGACAGAGCGGAAGCATTGTCGAGGAAGTAGAGACCGCCACTCTCAGTCCCAGTAGCAATCGTCCGTTGGGTCCTCAGGTCCTGAAAACAACAAGAGGTAGGAGTAAATAATACAGAGCACTGAAGTTGCTTGCATAAAGTAGTAACCGAGAGCAAATTGCAAGGGAACTTAGGGACATAGAGAGTGTCCACTAAGCGAAGTGACGGGGTGACTTGAACCATGCCCATCCCGTGAACCGGGGAAGGGGAACCATCCGCAACAAGAACCGGGGGTAATCAATCATGCGTCTCTAGGAGAGAGAAGCAATGAGGGTTTCCGGTCATGTGATTTGTAGCACCAGAGTCAATCAACCATTTACCTTGGGTAACGACGTGAGCACTACCTGAGGTCGTGGCCACAAAAGCAGATGGCCGAGAGGAGGCGGAGGTAGAGGAAGAAGTGTCACCGGAAGGACGAAGATGAGGATGTTTCTGCCAGCAGCGGTCAACAGAGTGGCCGGTACGACCACAGTGAGAGCATAGAAACCTTGACGGACCGCGCGTACCAGACTGGCTGCGGCCACTATTGCCACCCCGCTGAGCCTGGTGAGCATAGGAGTCCTGTGGAGGAGGGGAGGACAACAGAGGACGTTGGAGCAGAGAAGTGACAGCGGCGATGCGAGCTGCGGTGACATCCAAGGTGGGAGATTCTGCTTCGCCCAAGATCTGTTGGCGGATCATATCAAATGACTCAGGGAGTCGTAGAAGATAACAAACAACCAGGAGTTCCTGGAAGTGTTTGTGCTGCTCGGCCAAGTCCGCGGAGAAAGGGCGATTCTGGAGGATTTCAGCTCCAAGAGCCTGAACTTGCTGATAAGTCGCAGTAGGAGACATGGAAGGGCGAGCGAAGAGATCCGCATAGAGAGTATAAATGCGGGATGTCTAACCCCCCTTCGAGTAGAGAGCAGCAAGGTGAAGCCACGCGGTCTTAACCGTCTCATCATGGCGTATGACAGGAAGACATTCATCAGAGAGGCTGTTAGCCAACCACGTGCGGACAAGCGCATCACTGGCATCCCAGTCATCAAATTCAGCAGAGTCTGGAGGAGGAGGGTCATCGGTGAGATGATGCCGTTTGCGCTGAGAGCGAAGAAGAAAGGTGAAAGAAACACTCCAATCCGGATAGTTGGAGCCAACAAGTTTAGAAACCGTGCCAAGGTTGCCAGAGGAAGTGGGATGCGGGGCCGGAGTGGCGATAGGAGTAGTGGTAGTCGAGGTTTCAGAAAGAGCCATAGGAGAAAAATAACGAGAAGCCGCGCGGTTAAAAGACAAGCCGCGCGGATAGGAAGAAGAGGGGCTGCGGCGATCACGATGTCAGACACCAGCGGCCAGAGAAGCCACGACCAAGCCGCAGATCCAAGAAGGGAAAGAAGTCAAACGGCTAGAAGATAGTCCGCTCGAACAGAAGGGAGGAACAAACAAGGCGAATAAGGAAGCAGATCGCAGCGATCAAAGTAACAGGTCGCTGTGACCGATAGGCAGGACAGGGCGCAAGCAGGCAGAAGAGACAAGCCGCGAGAACAGGTCGTGAGGAGAAGGGACAAACCGCGCGGACAGGGCGCAGAGAATCAGCAGGAGAAGATCGAATCCTCTGATACCATGTTAAAAGTAGCGAACCAACAACTAGAGTAGCGAACAAACGACTAGAAAACAAGCCAGAACTTTGAATAATTGAAATTTTTATTATCCAAAAAGATATCATTTACAAAGGTATGACCTCCCTTTTATAGAATGGAGGAGAGAGGATAGAATACAAACTAACAATGTGGGACTAAAGCTATACAACAGTTCCGAGCGGCTAGAATAACAGACCGGAATAGGCCGCGCGGTTAGACAATATTCTAACCGCCCGGCAATACCAGAAGCAGGAGAGAGATGCGGTTGGAGACCGCTAGACCGCCCGGTTTCCAACCCGCCGGAGATGAACCGTCAGACCGCGAGACACCACAGCAACAGTCTGGATATCAACCCGCCTGACACAAACCGCCAGACCGCCCGGTCTACAACCTGCCAGGCTCAAACCGCCAGACCGCCCGGTCTCATACTTCGACAGAAAACAAGTACAATATGTATATATAAAGCAGGAGTAATCAAGCAGGTGACAAGGAACTAGTAAGAATAATATCTCTACGAAGTAAGCTAGCAGTTCTATTAAATCAAATAATTAATCAGCAGGTAATCTACAACAGGAACAGTAACTTAACTTATAAGAGTGCCCATACAAACTTATAAGTTAAGGTTCGGCTTAACAGAAAAGTAACTCATCGTATAAGAGTGCTCATCCAAACTTATACGATAAGGATCTTGTGCATGATATGAATGGTATGATATGAATGTTATGCAATGACCGACCCATGTTCACACACATGCAAGTTGCTATGTCGACACAAACTTGAAGTTCTCACTTTTCGAGCAGGTAGCTAATCTCTCAGGCGTCAAACGTCGTGGCCAGACGGTGACAGTGGAGCGGGCGTCTCCACTACTAGGTGGTATCCACACTACCTGTCCTAAGCATCCGTATGCCTCGACGCTAAGAACACAACAGCGGAGCTCACACGCGTACTACGGCTCAGAAGGGGTCTTGGGTAGATGTGCACCAAGAACACAACCCAACCTGGCCTTTGATTTCGAATCGGAAGGAACCTCGGTATCGCACGAGGCGCAAGCCCAACCATTCTCATGGCGCGGAGGAGACCTCGGGTTATGGACACCAAGTGTCTAGCCCTACCACCCAATGTCTAACTATTGACTCCCATCGGTGTGACGATTGGCGAGCCCGTAGACCTGCCACATTCATTATCTCAGTATCACGACACATCGAGTCGTCGCACACCACTTGCACCATCACAACTCACTCGATGCTACCCGTAGGGAGACTACATCTCGAAGCATCGATTATCAACCAAATCCATTAGGCTCGGATCCCGGGTACAAAATACTCTCCCAATAGAGTTCATCTCATTCACAACTATCTATTCAATTGATCACCTCAATTCATCACATGATAGATATAATCTACAACCAAGCTCAACCTCCATTGATCACTAGCCATCCTATCTCAATTCACATCACCATTAACCTAGATGGCTACCAATGTTAAGCATAACATTCATAAGGTTAACTATAACATCATAATTAAGGGAACCAAATGATATAAATTGCATATCATAACTTTCACAAAGAGTGCACTTAACCATGAGTTAACATGAGCGTTATTATATAGCCTGCCACCAAAACTGGAATTCCTGAAGCTACAGGAATCCGCTAAAAACACTCAACCCCTCGTTGGCAAGGTATTCGTGAGGGCTATGACTTTCATGTTGAGTCAGAAGCCCAGATCTGGCCGCATCACACCAGAAATTCGACTCGAAGTCTGCTGCGTACAGGATACAGATTTCCTGGACATATTTCTCCCAATCGCAGCAGATTCGAACGGACTTTCCTATGGCTACAGGTATCGCCTGGAAACGTGCAATCACCCGTTGGAAAGGTATTTTTGAGGGCTAAGACTTTCGTGTTGAGTCAAAAACCCAGATATGAACAGAACCCCTCCGAAACTGGCGGCGAATATTGCTGCGTGCAGAAGTCAGATTTCTGCACACATCTTAAGGTGAGATGAACGGCATCCGTTCATCTTCCTCCTTGCACCGACCTCCCAAACTTCCTCCAAAAATTCGTCCACCCTTATTCACCCTCACAAAGCCGTACTTCTCCACGAATCACTCTCTCATCTTCACTTTGAATGATGAAGAGGTTGAAGAAGACTAAAGCCTAGAAAACAACCTAGGCATGGCTTTCCCTAAGAAATCTCCTCCTCACCATCAAGACTCTATGGAGTCGATGTCTCTCCTAGAATATTAACTACAGATCTAGCACCAAGGGAGAGGGGAGGAAGCTCACCTCATTTCCAGCGGTACCAACATTCCTGGCCATGGATCTAGTCATCCTTCTTTGCGGCATCTCTTGCTTGGTGCAGTTGTTCTTCACGACAAGGAAGGAGAGAGAGAGAAAGAGAGAAAGAAGACCGTATCCAAGAGCTCCGCCTGCTTCCCTTGGCTCCGTCGTTCGCGAGGTCCGTGATGACGGCTAGGGTTCGGCTTTCTCTCCTCTTATAGACTGATGTATTAGGTTAAATCCCTTCTGCCACGTGTCAACGTCTCATTGGACCGCCCATAATTGGTCATATTGAAGTGACCCGGTCCAAGGAATCATCCAGCACGAATCCCGAAGTCCGGTTCGGTCTGCCTGTACAAGCCGGCGAATCTGCCTGGGCGAAGAAAATGCACAAGTAAAATTCGACGGGAATCAACCGTCATTTTCGACGATCGGCGAGAATCGTCGGGCATTCTCGACGAATTCGTCAGGTATCAACAATGATACCCGGCGAATTTCACTTAGCCAACTTATTAGAAAATCTGGCGTTGAGTGCGTTGAGTATTCTCAGCGATACTCGACGATCAGTGAGAATCGTCGGGCATTCTCGACGAATTCGTCGGGTATCAACAATGATACCCGGCGAATTTCACTTAGCAAACTTATCGGAAAATCTGGCGTTGAGTGCGTTGAGTATTCTCAGCGATACTCGACGATCGGTGAGAATCGTCGGGCATTCTCGACGAATTTCCCTTAGCCTAATTCTCAATCTGTAGTTCTGAACCCGGCGGGTATCGACCATCGATACCCGTTGAATCGGCGAGTATCATTCCCGATACCCGTCGAATCGGCGAGTATCATTCCTGATACCCGTCAATCGGCGAGTATCATCCTCCATTCTCGTCGATCTTCTCTTGGTCCATTTCCTTTCGATCCGTTGGATATCACTCAACCCTACACTCCATTCAACGCACTTGACACCTTTTTCCAGTGCGTCCCGAGCCCGAGTCAAGTCTCTTGACTCAAAACTCGTGCGAAGGGCCTAGCGCGAATTGGGACGTTACAAATCCTATAAACAAAATAAAAGATTTCGTCCCCGAAATCAGGTTAGGGCTATGGGAATGCAAGTACAAAATAATATGCGCTATAAAATGTTACCTTGGGAGAACAGCTCCGGGTAGCACTTCTGCATTAAGTCCACCGGTTCCCAAGTAAATTCTTCCTTCCAATGATTAGACCATAGCACTTTTACCAGAGGCACACTTTTACGGCGCAGAGCTCTCACCTCGTTGTCAACGATCCGCACTGGCTCCAATCGCACAGACCTATCAGACGCCACAACACCATCAGTTATGGGGGTGTATTGGTCGGGCCGCATCAATGCTTTCCGGAGAGATGATACATGGAACACGTCGTGGAGGTTCTCCAATTCTGGTGGCAACTCTAACCGGTAGGCCAACGGGCCAATCCTTTCCACTATGATATAAGGTCCAACGTACCTTGGGCTTAGCTTCTTCACGCCTCGTACTCGTGATACTCCATGCATCGGCCGGATTTTAAGAAACACCCTGTCTTTCACTTGAAATTCCACCATCCGGTGTTTCGCATTATAATACTTTGCTTCCCGACTCTGAGCCTCAAGCATGCGATCCCGTATCAATCTGACTACCACATCAGTATCATCAATATACTCTATGCCCAATGACTTCGGGTCTTCGTCTTGCACCCAAGACAAGGGGGTCCTACACCTCCTTCCGTATAGGGCTTCATGGGGTGCCATTCCAATGCTAGCTTGATGGCTGTTGTTATAGGAGAATTCCACTAAGGGCAAGAGTCTTTCCCACGGCTCCCCCCTATCTGTCACACACAATCTCAACAGATCCTCCAATGTTCGAATGGTCCGTTCAGATTGCCCGTCCGTCTGAGGATGAAAAGCTGTGCTGAAAGTGAGACGCGAGCCCAAGTAAGCCTGTACAACCCTCCATTCTCTTGACGTAAACCGACCATCTCGGTCAGAGACGATCGTCTTCGGCACTCCATGATACCGCACAAACTGCTCTACGAATAGGCGCACCAAAACATCCACATGTGCCTCCTTTTTCATTGGGATAAACCGGGCTACTTTGGTCAAGCGATCAACAATCACCCACACTGAATCATTCCCCGAGCGTGAGCGAGGTAATCCGTGGACGAAGTCCATGGAGATATCCTCAAACTTCCATTCTGGGATGGGCAATGACTATAACATTCCACCGGGACTTCTGCACTCTGCCTTCACCATTTGGCAAGCCACACAATGCGCAACAAAATACTTGACATCCCTCTTCATGCCCGGCCAACATATCGTCTTCCGCAAATCGGTGTACACC
The DNA here is from genome assembly GCA_039513925.1 of Platanthera zijinensis. Classification (NCBI taxonomy): domain Eukaryota; kingdom Viridiplantae; phylum Streptophyta; class Magnoliopsida; order Asparagales; family Orchidaceae; genus Platanthera; species Platanthera zijinensis. The sequence goes on along the minus strand of CM077082.1, from coordinate 3,476,230 downwards.
TTTACAATCCAAGGATGTACTGAATATTGGGAGCAATGAGCCTCCTTTAGGATATCCTCCCGAATATTGCCACCTTCGGGGATATAAAGCCGTCCACGAAAATGGACGAGGCCGTCTTTTAAGGAGTACTCTTCCGTCGTCCCATCCTCAATTTACTTGAAAACCGGAATTAGAGCCACATCCTTCTTCTGCTCCATCTGAATCCGGTCTCGTATGTTGCAAACTATACTCATCGCGGCCAAGTATTCTGTATACTCTTCCGGTTGATCCTTAAATACCAACGTGATCTCAATCTCTTTAAGTATCCGGGCTAACTCCATGATCATCAAACGGGACTCCGTGCTCAATCCCGGTACCTTTCGGCTCAAGGCATCAGCTACGGAATTAACTTTTCCAGGGTGGTAGTTCAAAATGAATTCATAGTCACAAAAAAACTCCAACCACCGCCGTTGTCTCAAATTCAACTCCTTTTGAGTATGGACGTACTTTAAGTTCTTATGATCCGAGAAGATCTCGCAGTGGACGCCATACAGATAGTGCCTCCAAATCTTTAGGGCGAACACCACCGCTCCCAACTCCAAATAATGCACCGGATAGTTGGCTTCATGCTTCTTCAACTGTCTTGAAGCATAAGCAATCACGTGCCCATTCTGCATCAACACGGCTCCCATCCCTTGGTACGACGCATCCGTGTAAACTTGAAATCCTTCCTTCCCCGACGGGAGGGCTAGGATGGGTGTGGTCGTGAGCCGGTCCTTCAACTCTTGGAACGCGGCTTCGCACTGGGGTGTCCATTCGTACGACATACCTTTCTTCGTCAGTGTGGTAAGGGGAAGGGCGACCTTCGAGAAGCCTTTCACAAACTTGCGATAGTACCCAGCAAGTCCAAGAAAGCTCCGTACGTCGGCCGCTGACTTCAATGGCGACCATTCCTTCACGGCCCGCACCTTTGCCGGATCCACCGCTAGCCCAGCCCCACTAATCACATGGCCCAAGAAGGCAACCTCTTGGAGCCAAAACTCGCATTTGCTTAACTTGGCAAATAAAGCATGTTCCTTTAACTTCTTCAGTACTAAGGGTAGATGTTCGGCGTGCTCCGCTCTATAGTTCCGGTTAAACCACCGGCCGCCTCTCTGATTTCCTCTTCCTCTACCATGATCATGTCTCCTTCTATTACTGGGGCTGACTTCCATCACCCCTTCTGCAGGTCTCTTATTACTTTCCATGTGATCTGCCTCTAGTCTCTTTGCCATGTCAATAATTTCCGCCAGGCTAGTGTCAGCTATAAACAAAAGGGACTGTCTCAGGGGGTCCCTTAACCCTTTGTAAAAGCGCTTCGCATAGCCTCTATCATCCAAGTCATAAGAATCGGTAAACCTAGCGAGGTGTTGGAACTCTTGCTGGTATTCTGTCACCGATTTCGATCCCTGCTTCAGTTGTAGAAATCTCTCCTCAAGTCCATCCCGTGCGGAAGAGGGGATGAAATGTTCCAAGAAAGCTTCAGATAATTCATTCCAACTAATGTCTGTGTACACTCGCCCTCGAAAGGTGGAGCCCATGAGGGACTTCCACCATCGTTTGGCGTGCAGCTCCAGCAACATCACCACCAAGGTCACTGCCATATTGCTTGGGCATCTTATACCGGCTATCAGCTCTTGAACGGTATCAATCCACTCTTCGGTGCGCACCGCCGACTCTGTCCCTAGGTAAGCAGGAGGGGACAGGGCACGGAAGGTGCTCAACCAGTTGGAGCCTGGAGCTAGCTGCTGCACCAGAGCTTGTTGGGCTCTAAAAGCATCTAATATTGCTGACAGCGTTTGCCACAGCTCTGATTGTTGGAATTGTGAAGGAACGGAAGGGGTAGGAGTACCCCCAAATGGCTCCACCTGCGCTGGGACCTACGCATAAGGTACGAACTAGGGTCAGGTTGGCTAAAACTAAGGTCAAAGTTGGACAAACTTAGTGTGAATCACATATGGGCACACCACTGCTTCCGTTAAGTCAGTTTGTCCCCAAGCTGACTAATCGAACGGGAGTGGCCCATTGTTAAATGACTTCTTTAGGTGAGGATCGCGGCAAACTGATACCATTTGTAAGACCCCCCCCCCTCCCGGAACACAAAATACGGCACGAGGGGAGTCTTATGCCCAGAATAGCCGCCTTGCGGTAGCACTAACACACGGGTTAGCATGTACTACAAGACGCCTATTCCGCCGGCTACAACCAATATCAATAAATCATGCCAACCCAACCATAAGATAAAAGAAAGTCAAATCACACACAGTTTATAGTCCAAAACGAAGCGGAAAATAAGAAGCATAACAAGCTTCTAAAATATCTGAGTCTAAAAACTGTTTGCCAAAAAGGCTACAACAAAACACTCACAACTGTCACGGACGGTATCGACGGTACCGTCACCTCAGGTCCTGTCGTCCGGGCCTGGATGTCCTGCTGCTGGCCTATCTGCGGGGTTTCCTCCTAAAATGGAAGACGTAGCAACCGTTAGTCATAAAGACTAAGTGGCTTCACATCCGCTCCCCCGGCGACTCCTCGGCACCGGGCGGAGAAAGGAAACAAGTACAATATGTATATATAAAGCAGGAGTAATCAAGCAGGTGATAAGGAACTAGTAAGAATAATATCTCTACAAAGTAAGCTAGCAGTTCTATAAAATCAAATAATTAATCAGCAGGTAATCTACAATAGGAATAGTAACTTAACTTATAAGAGTGCCCATACAAACTTATAAGTTAAGGTTCGGCTTAACAGAAAAGTAACTCATCGTATAAGTGTGCTCATGCAAACTTATACGATAAGGATCTTGTGCATGATATGAATTGTATGATATGAATGTTATGCAATGAACGACCCATGTTCACACACATGCAAGTTGCTATGTCGACACAGACTTGAAGTTCCCATTTTTCGAGCAGGTAGCTAACCTCTCAGGCGTCAACCATTGTGGCCAGATGATGACAGTGGAGCGGGCGTCTCCACTACTAGGTGGTATCCACACTACCTGTCCTAGGCCTCCGTACGCCTCGATGCTAAGAACACAACAGCGGAGCTCATACGCGTACTACGGCTCAGAAGGGGTCTTGGGTAGATGTGCACCAAGAACATAACCCAACCTGGCCTTTGATTTCGAATCGTAAGGAACCTCGGTATCACACGAGGCGCAAGCCCAACCGTTCTCATGGCGCGGAGGAGACCTCGGGTTATGGACACCAAGTGTCTAGCCCTACCGCCCAAGGTCTAACTATTGACTCCCATCGGTGTGACGACTAGCGAGCCCGTAGACCTGCCACATTCATTATCTCAGTATCACGACACATCGAGTCGTCGCACACCACTTGCACCATCACAACTCACTCGATGCTACCCGTAGGGAGACTACATCCCTAAGCATCGGTTATCAACCAAACCCATTAGGATCGGATCCCGGGTACAAAATACTCTCCCAATAGAGTTCATCTCATTCACAACTATCTATTCAATTGATCACCTCAATTCATCACATGATAGATATAATCTACAACCAAGCTCAACCTCCATTGATCACTAGCCATCCTATATCAATTCACATCACCATTAACCTAGATGACTACCAATGTTAAGCACAACATTCATAAGGTTAACTATAGCATCATAATTAAGGGAACCAAATGATATAAATTGCACATCATAACTTTCACAAAGAGTGCACTTAACCATGAGTTAACATGAGCGTTATTATTATATAGCCTGTCACCAAAACTGGAATTCCTGGAGCTACAGGAATCCACTAAAAACGATCAACCCCTCGTTGGTAAGGTATTCGCGAGAACTATGACTTTCATGTTGAGTTGGAAGCCCAGATCTGGTCGCATCACACCAGAAATTCGACTCGAAGTCTGTTGCGTACAGGATACAGATTTCCTGGATATATTTCCCCCAATCGCAGCAGACTCGAACAGACTTTCCCGTGGCTACAGGTATTGCCTAGAAACGTGCAACCACTCGTTGGAAAGGTATTTTCAAGGGCTACAACTTTTGTGTTGATTTGAAAACCTAGATATGAACAGAACTCCTCCGAAACTGGCGGCGAATATCGCTGCGTGCAGAAGTCAGATTTCTGCACACATCTTAAGGTGAGATGAACGGCATCCGTTCATCTTCCTCCTTGCACCGACCTCCCAAACCTCCTTCAGAAATTCGTCCACCCTTATTCACCCTCACAAAGCCGTACTTCTCCACGAATCACTCTCTCATCTTCACTTTGAATGATGAAGAGATTGAAGAAGACTAAAGCCTAGAAAACAACCTAGGCATGGATTTCCCTAAGAAATCTCCTCCTCACCATCAAGACTCTATGGAGTCGATGTCTCTCCTAAAATATTAACTACAGATCTAGCACCAAGGGAGAGGGGAGGAAGCTCACCTCATTTCCAGCGGTACCAACATTCTCGGCCATGGATCTAGTCATCCTTCTTTGCGGCATCTCTTGCTTGGTGCAGTTGTTCTTCACGACAAGGAAGGAGAGAGAGAGAAAGAGAGAAAGAAGACCGCCTACAAGAGCTCAGCCTGCTTCCCTCGGCTCCGTCGTTCGCGAGGTCCGTGATGACGGCTAGGGTTCGGCTTTCTCTCCTCTTATAGACTGATGTATTAGGTTAAATCCCTTCTGCTACGTGTCAACGCCTCATTGGACCGCCCATAATGGGTCAAATTGAAGTGACTCGGTCCAAGGAATCATCCAGCACGAATCCCGAAGTCCGGTTCGGTCCGCCTGTACAAGCCGGCGAATCTGCCCGGGCGAAGAAAACGCACAAGTAAAATTCAACGGGAATCAACCGTCATTCTCGACGATCGGCGAGAATCGTCGGGCATTCTCGACGAATTCGTCGGGTATCAACAATGATACCCGACGAATTTCACTTCGCCAACTTATCAGAAAATCTGGCGTTGAGTGTGTTGAGTATTCTCAGCGATACTCGACGATCGGTGAGAATCATCGGGCATTCTCGACGAATTCGTCGGGTATCAACAATGATACCTGGCGAATTTCACTTAGCAAACTTATCGGAAAATCTGGCATTGAGTGCGTTGAGTATTCTCAGCGATACTCGACGATCGGTGAGAATCGTCGGGCATTCTCGACGAATTTCCCTTAGCCTAATTCTCAATCTGTAGTTTTGAACCCGACGGGTATCGACCATCGATACCCGTCGAATTGGCAAGTATCATTCCCGATACCCATCGAATCGGCGAGTATCATTCCCGATACCCGTCGATCGGCGAGTATCATCCTCCATTCTCGTCGATCTTCCCTTGGGTCATTTCCTTTCGATCCGTTGGATATCACTCAACCCTACACTCCATTCAACGCACTTGACACCTTTTTCCAGTGCGTCTCGAGCTCGAGTCAAGTCTCTTGACTCAAAACTCGTGCGAGGGGCCTAGCGCGAATTGGGACATTACACACTGCACTAGCCGCTCGAACATGAACACAGTCCACAACCTACAAAATCAGACCGCCACTTCAGAACTGCTCTCCATAGATAGCTATTCGCGAACTGCCCCCAGTCGCTAGCTAGAAGAAGAGTTGCTGGTCTTATCCGCACAACCTGCACAAACAAGTTACTTCAGCAAGCTGCGCGGTCAAAAAAATATCAGTCCGCATATTCCAACGCGAGTTTGTGCTTACAGTTCTTCGATGATTATGTTATCACTGAGGGGTCCTATTTATAGGTACGGAGAGAGATGTGTTCACTGCCCTAGCTGCTAGGAACACCTCCCCCAGCCCGCAATCTGCCTTCACCAGTCCGCCCAGTTCGCTTGGACATGGTCGGTCCACAAGTAAATACGCCTACAACACTCCTGGATAAGAGTCAATCTGCAACACCTGCGGACACAATGCCATCTCGCAACAGATCGCTAAGACCGCCAAGTCCGCCAAGATCGCCGCAGGTAGGCAAGGCAGTATATGAGACAGTGAACAAGACATCAGACCGCCAAGTCCGCAACACCTGCGTACACTGCTCCAGCTCGCAACAGATCACTGAGTCTGCCAAGTCCGCCAAGATCTACACGGCATCCTCTATACACAAGGCCGCAACGCAGCTCGCATAGACCGCGACCTCCAGTTCGCTTAGTCCGCGCGGTTTGCCTTATCAGCTACTTACACTTCAATAATTTCTTCAGTCCGCCAAGTCCGCCAAGATCGCCTCCTCCGGGCTCTCCTGCCATTGTTGCTCGACTTCCACGCCCTTTCGGGCCTCCTGCTCAACTTATCTCTGCGCCTCCGCGATCTCCTCCCTCGCCTCCCCTAGGCTCATCTCCTCTTCTCCAACGTCCTCTTCCTGCTCTGCCATCTCCCTCTCCAACTCTTCCGCTTCGGCCATCCAAGACACAGTGTTGACCGCCGTCACATAGCATTGCCTCGCCACCTTCGGATCCCCCCTGATTTTAACCTACACCCCTCTGTTATTGAACTTTAGACATTGATGAAATGAGGAGGGGACGCAACGAAAGGCACTGATGAGGGGACGCCCAAAGTTGGCATTATAATTACTTGGGGCATCCATTATCACAAACCTGCAGTTCAGTGACATGCCTCCCAGCTTTATATGCAACCCTACCCCTCCTTCTACTTCCTTCCTCTCTCTAGAAAACCCAAACAGCGGTCCATCCGAAGCCAAGACCCTTTTCCCCTCAACCTTCATCTCATCAAAAGCCTTCTTGAAGATAACATTCACTGATCTCCCGTTGTCCACCAGTATCCTGGAGACCGTGAAATTCTCCACTGCCGTCTGGATCACAAGGGCGTCACAGAACGGATCTTCGTAGTCCGTCATGTTTGCTGATGAAAAGGTGATCTTTTCTTCCGGCGGGGGAACCTGGGAGGTAGAGGCGACCCCCCTTTGGTACATGGTTTGAAGGCTCCCCTTGCGGGTTGCCTCAATCCCAAATCCTCCGTGGATCACCCCGATCCCTCCTCGGGTCCCCACGTCTGCCCGGTCCTCACATCTATCTTCTCCCTCCCCCTGCTGCACCTCCACGATCCTTACCGGCGGATCCTGCCTCCTTACTCTCTAGCTTCTCTAATTTCTAAGAAATCTGGGCAGGTGGCCGTCGCGTGACCTTCCTCCTGGTGGAAGTCACAAAAGAGCAACACCGCCCTGCCCCTTCTTCCTTCTCCTCCTCCTCTTCTCCCGGCTCCTCGAACTCCCCTCCTTGCTCCTCTTCCTCTGCCGACCTCCATGGCATCTTGTGGTGGCGGGAGGTGACCCCTTGGCCCCTGCCTCCACGTCGGTTTATCAAACCTCCTTGGTTTCCGTAAGTTATCTCTTCCCTGAAAGCCTCCTCCTTGACCCTGGGAGCGACCCTCTTGGGGCCTCCAACCCAATCGGTTGTTCGGCTCCCGGGCCCCCCATCTATGCTGCTGCCCCTGCCCTTGGGGTTCTTCCCTCCTTCTCTCTTCTCTTTGCTCCATCTGCTCTCTAGGCTCCCTCTGCCTTCCCGCTGCAGGTTCCTTCACATCATCCTCCGCCAGCCTGGCCAACTTCCTGGAAAACGCCGGATTCGCCCTCTCGAATTCTATCTCTTTCGCCGCCCTCTCAAAAGATCCTCAAAGGAGAGGGAGGGCACTCTCTTCAACTCCATGCTGAAAAATTTCGATCTCAGTCTCAGGGTGAAGACGAGCATCAGCGTATACCCTGGGACCTCCTGGACCAGGAGGATCTCTTCCTAAAACCGGTCAACATAATGACCCAGCGTCTCATCCTGCTTCTGCCTTACTGCAAACAGGCACTCTGCCTCCTTCTTCCGCCTCTTCGACGTTGAGAACCTCAACAAAAACCCTCCACGCAGATCTTCAAAGATGTATATCGAGCTTGCCGGCAGCTGGTGGAACCAGTCCCGGGCCTTCTCCTTCAACGTGATGGCGAACAACCGACACTTGAAGGCATCTGTCATCTGCCTTATCGAAACCACCTCTTCGAACCATTATACATGATGTACAGGGTCATCTTTCCCCGAGTAATAGGACATGTCCGGCTCCCGGAATCCCTCTGGTACTGGAGCTGAGATGATGAGCTCACTGAAGGGGCTCTCGCCACCTACCTGCCGAGAGGGCACGACTCGCGGCCTCGGCTGGCTAGCCCGATCCGCGAGACCGTGCCCAGGGAAGAGTTCTCGCACAGTCGCCTCCTTCTCGCCTAAATCTGCCGGAATCTCCTTTCCGAGGCGCTGGCCTGGGAAGAGCTCCCGCGCGGCCACGTCCCTCTCGCCGACCTCCACCGGGACCTCCTTCCCGGGGCGCTGCCCAAGGGCATTCTCGCCCAAGAGTGGGACCGCCTCCACTGGAACCTGAGGAGTCGCCCACTCACTCCTCGCCGAGAAGGCCAAGCTAATGGTCTGCAGGATTTCTCGCCTGAAGTCCTCTAACATCTTCCTCGTTGCCTCCTCTCCCCTGGTGGGAGAACCTCCTGAGCCAGACCCTTCACCATCACCTCCAGTCATGGGACCAAACTCAAGGCTTTCTTGTATCGGCTCCCTTCCACGCTCACCGCACTAGAACTGTTGAAGACAAAATTGACCTCAACGAAAGTTCAAAAACAGGGGTTCAACCAACACCTACTTCTCTCAAGCCCCGACTCTCGACTGGTTGTTAAGGACCTAGGACTAACCCAAAGCCTCAGCAGGGAGGTCCCACCTCACACCCGGGAGATCTCTGAGAGCTTCCCCTCCAAAGCCAAAAGCTGGGCTAGGAGCTCCTCAGAAAGCACTAGAGATTTGGAGAATAATGAGAGCTTGCTTTCTAAGGAGCCCTTATGGGTCTTTTTATACCCTTTTGCTGACATGAAGTTACTGAAATACCCCTGACTGGCTTGCCAATAGCCAAATCCCGCTATTCATAAAATACTAAATGCAGCCCCTGGGGGTATATGGGTAAATTTACCCGAGGACAATTAGGTAATTTTACCCTGGGCTCTGGGCCCCACTCGACGTGAGCCCTAAGCCGAGAACCTTCCCGCCTCCACTCAACCCCTTCTCGCCTGCCCCTGGTCGTTGGCGGGTCTCGGCCGAGGCCTAGCGCGAACGATCTCGCCCTCTTAAAGGCTGGAGCTCTTCCAAGGCAGGAGCTCTTCCGGTCTGAAGCCCGAAGCTTGCCTGAAGACCCGAGGCTTGGCGCGAACGATCTCGCCCACTTATGGGCGGGAGCTCCTCCAAAGCGGGAGCTCTTCCGGTCCGAAGCCCGAAGCTAGCCTGAAGCTAGTCCAATCCTGACCGTTGATGCTTCTGGGTCCCACTCAGCGAATATGAGGTTGTACATGTAGCATATATGTTAATATGTGTCCCTTCAAATCGGGAACTCATGCAAGACAAATTGTTGGAGTTGATCGGATCGTTGTCACATGTCATAAGAACGCATTGAAAATGTTCATCCACGTGTTTTTGGTAGGCATTAAGTACGACTAAGTAGTCGTCGATCATTGCAGAAGCGCGAGATCAGTGACAAGAGCACAACATGTTAGGCCCTGGTAACCATTGCTAGGAGTTAACGAGGAAATGACCTTGGAGAGGGGCCATGTAGAGGAAGAAGAATGGCTTGGAGATGATCTGGGCTGAGAGAAGAAGGTGACTGTGAGAAGATGAGACAAATTAAAAAAATATTTTATTAAGCAAATTTTCATCCTCTACTTACTAACTTAAGTAGTATTTATGAGGTGATGTTATATGCATATTATTTTCGACTATGTGCAGTCCAAGAATAAATGAAGTCCAAACCAAAACTTTATTTGGGAGAGCGGTTGCAGGTGTAAAAGAAGATGTTGTAAATGAAGCTCTTGGAAACTAGTTGCTGGAAATGAAGATCTGTTTGGATAGTCTGCATTTGCAGAGCTGTTCAAAACAGTGAACCGTTTGACAAAACAGTAGTGCCGATTTATAAATATTTTTTATTATATTATTTTTAATTATTTTTTCTAATATATATATAATAAATTGTTAAAAATAATATATATATATATAATATATATATATATATTTCTATTATATAATTGAAAAAAATAAATATTAATATAATTTAACTATTTAAACTGTATATACTATAGTATACCGCCTCCGTCGTGTCCCATTCTTCTCCTCGTAGGACAAACACCGCCCGCCCAATCCTCCGGCGTATTCTATCACCGTTGTCTTCATTTAGGTTTGCCGGTGGCTGGCCATGTGGCCGCCAAGGGCGTGGTAGGAGGCAAAGGCCTTGCTGCGGAGGAAACATGGGTGGTGGAGCTAAGGGGCAGCGGGATCTCGAGAGAGCATCAGGAAGCAGAGTACAAGCACTTCTTCGTCAGCATTAGAGGGGACGAATTGGGGATGACGACGATCGGAGCGCTTACGCTTTGTGGAGCGATCAAATGGAATGGGGGTATAGCTCGCAGAAGGGGCCGGTGATCGTCAAAGATGATGGAGGCAGGATTGACATGATGTTGGCTCAGGCGCCGCAACCCAAAAACTCTGCGGTCACAACGAGATTTTTCTAGCAGGATTTATTTCTCTTCCCTAAACGCAGGCGACTGGAGCAGTGAGAGACGGTTTCGGGATGCAAAAATTTTGACGTCGCAGAGTTTGATCTCCATTGCAAATAGATGGGAAAAAACAAACAAAAAATTTGTCACGCTGTGTGTTTTGCTTAAACGCAATGGTGTTAAATGCGGAACAAATGAAGCCCAAAAAACCACAAAAAAACTGTAAACGTGTACGACCCCCCTCCCAGAACACAAAACAGGGCACGAGAGGGGTCTTATGCCCAGAACAGCCGCCTTGCGGTACCACTAGCACTCAGGCTAGCCTGTACCAAAAGACGCCTATTCTGCCGGCTACCAACAATATCAACAGATAAATGCCAACCCAACCATAATAATATGAAAGTCAAATCCACACCAAGCATAAGTCCATAAGTACATCAAAAGAGAAGCAGAAACAAGCTTCTACAAAATCAGAGTACGTAAACAAAATTGCCCGAAGGGCTACAACAAAATCTCTCTCTCACTCACATCTGTAACCGACGGTAGCGACGGTACCGTCCCTTCAGGCCCTGTCACCCTGGCCTGGCTGTCCGTCTGCATAGCATGCTGCTCCACCGGCGGGGTTTCCTCCTAAAAAGGAAGACGTAGCAACCGTTAGTCAAAAAGACTAAGTGGTTTCACATCCGCTCCCCCGGCGACTCCTCGGCACCGGGCGGAGAAAGGAACAAGTACAATAAAAATATATCAGTAGTACAAGCAGGTGAAGTATGTGTACATATCATATATAACAATAGAAACAGTATACAAATGAACAAGGTCTTATTTTACAAATCTACAATCTACAGCAGCAAGAGAGTATATATCTAGAACAGTAAGTAACTCAACTTATATGGGTGCACATACAAGCATATAAGTTGAGGGTCGCGCAGCAGAAAGTAACTCATCGTATATGAGTGCCCATACAAACTTATATGATGAGGGTCTTGTGTATGTAATGAAGTGCAATGCTATGTATGCAATGCAATGACACACCCATGATCAAGCACATGCAATCGCTATGTCGACACAGACTTATAGTTCCCACTATTCGAGCAGGTAGCTAACCTCTCAGGCATCAACCATCGTGGCCAAACGATGACAGTAGAGCGGACATCTCCACTACTAAGCTGGTCTCCACACTACCTGGCCTAGGCCTCCGTACGCCTCAACGCTAAGAACACAACAGCGGAGCTCACATGCGTACTACGGCTCAGCGGGTTCTCTTGGGTAAATATGCACCAAGATCCTAGCCCTGACTGGCCTATGGTGTGACACGGAAGGAGCCTCGGAAATGAGCATGAGGACCAAGCCCAACCGTTCACTTGGCACGGAAGGAGCCTCGGGACGTGAACACCGAGGACCAAGCCCAACCGCCCAAGGTCTAACTGTCAACTCCCATCGGTGTGACGATTGGCGAGCCCGTATACCTGCCACACTATCCTTAACCCGGGATTACGACACCGCGTGTCGACTCATACCGCATGCAATTCCACCATTCATGGCATGGAAGGAGCCTCGGAGAAAGCACGAGGATCAAGCCCAACCATCCAACAAATACGGATGGAGCCTCGGGACGTGAACACCGAGGACCAAGCCCAACCGTTCACGTGACACGGAAGGAGCCCCGGGATGTGAACACCGAGGACCAAGCCCAACCGTCCAATTTTATCCAACTCAACCTCATTCCCATTAGTGACGGTCAACACCGCACTTGTTAACTTCCGCAATGCTACCCGTAGGGAGACGACACTCTAAGCATTGGAGTACTTATTCCCTTCTATCAACTCAATACTCCTCATGGCCATAATTTAATCATTCATAAACCCTTCCAAAAGAATTCAACCTGTTATATATAATGCGCATAATGGTGATCTACCAAATATAACAAAGCCTTTCATTCACTTAGGCTTGACTCACATCTCGGCATAGGAATTCGAGTCCTCAAACATCAACCTTCACATTACCTCGGTGATTAACACAAAAGAATTCACCCAACCTCGAGATGGATTGCAACATCTATTCCATCGAATCCAAGTTCATATTGTAATCACCTAGAATTATATGTAATCTGGTCAGCAACTTTGACTGAGGATTCCCGTGGCTACAGGTATCTCCTGAAAACGTACAACCACTCGTTGGAAAGGTAATCTCAAGGGCTACGACTTTCGTGTTTAGTCGAAAGCCCAGATCTAGTCACATCATACCAGAAATCCAACTCGAAATCTGCTACGTACAGGATACAGATTTCCTGGGCATTAACTCCCAACCGCAGCGGATTCAAACGGACTTTCTCGTGGCTACAGGTATCTCCTGGAAACGTGCAACCACTCGTTAGAAAGGTAATTTCGAGGGCTACGACTTTTGTGTTTAGTTGAAAGCCTAGATCCAACCCTTTCTTGCTTAAAATTAGCCAAGAAGGTCGCTGCGTGCAGAACACAGATTCTGCACGCATCTTGAAGCGAAGTGAACGACATCCGTTCATCTTCCACCTCAAGCGATTTTCCCCAAACCGCAACCAAAACTTCCTCCACCCTTATTCTCCCTCTTGAAGCCATTTCCTCTTCACGAGACCACCCCTATCATCACTTTGAAGCGAGGGGAGGTTGAAGATGACTAAGCTTTAGAACACAAGTTCTAGCATGACCTTCCTAGAAAGCTTCATCTCACACATCAAGACTCTTTTGAGTCGATGTCTCGCCTAAGAATAGCTACAGATCTAGCACCAAGGGAGAGGGGAGGAAACTCACTTCATTTCCGGTGTTTCCTCCGTTGCCGGCCATGGATCGCGTTACTCTTCGTTGCGTCATCCTTGGTGCAGTTGTTCTTCACGGCAAAGGAAGGAGAGAGAGAAGTCCGCCTCCAAAGCTCGCACCAGCAAGCTCTCCTTCGGCGATCTGCGATATTCTCCTCTACCGCTCCCGTCGGTTTTGCACGGTGACAGCTCGACAAGAACGATCGGGTGCGATGGCTAGGGTTTGGTTTACTCCTTTTTATATTACATGTTAGGTTAAGTCCCTTCCGCCACGTGTCACTCTATAATAGGACCGCCCAAATTGGGTTTCATTTGAAGTGACCGGTCCAAGGATCATTCAGCACGAATCCCGAATTCCGGTTCGGTCCGCCTGTACAAGCCGGTGAATCTGCCTGGGCGCAGAAAACGCACAAGTCAAATTCGGCGGGAATCAACCAGTGATTCCCGTCGATCGGCGAGTATTAGCGGGTCATTCTCGACGAATTCGTCGAGTATCAACAATGATACTCGACGATTTTCCCTTAGCCGTTTTATCGGACATCCTGTCGTTGTGTGCGTTGAGTATTAGTTGGCGATACTCGACGGTCGGTGGGTATCACCGGTTATTCTCGGCGATCGGCGAGAATCGCCGAGCATTCTCGCCGAATTTCCCTTAGTCTACTTGCAGCTCTGTGTCCGGCGGGTATCGACCACCGATACCCGTCGAATCAGCGAGTATCATTCCCGATACCCGTCGAATCGGCGAGTATCATTCCCGATACCCGTCGATCGACGTGCATCGACCTCCATTCTCGTCGATTTCCACTTGGCTGATTTCCTTTCGATTCGTTAGGCATCACTCAACCCTACACTCCATCCGACGCACCTGACACTTCGCGTCAGCGCACCCCGAGCCCGAGTCTAGTCTCTTGACTCAAAACTCGTGCGAGGGGCCTAGCGCGAATTGGGACGTTACAAATCCTATAAACAAAATAAAAAGATTTCGTCCCCGAAATAAGGCTGAGGTCGTGGGGAGAAAAGCATACAGAAAACAAATTACGCTTTTAGATAAAATTACCTGAGGCAAACAACTCCGGGTAGCATCTTTGCATCAAATCCATTGGCTCCCATGTGAATTCCTCCTTCCCATGATTAGACCATAACACTTTTACCAAGGGGACACTTTTGCGGCGCAAGGTTCTTATCTCATTATCAACGATCCGCACCGGCTCCAGTCGCACAGATCTGTCAGACGCCACAGTACCATCAGTTGTGGGGATGTATTGTTCGGGCTGCAACAGCGCCTTCCGAAGCGACGATACATGGAACACATCGTGGAGATTCTCTAGCTCGGGCGGTAGCTCCATCCGGTAGGCCAAAGGGCCAACCCTTTCCAATATGACATAGGGCCCAACATACCGTGGACTGGGCTTCTTCACACCTCGCACTCGTGACACTCCATGCGTCAGCCGGATTTTTAGAAACACCTTATCACCCACTTGAAATTCCACCATACGGTGCCTTGCGTTGTAATACTTCGCCTGCCGACTTTGAGCCTCCAACATGCGATCCCTTATCAGCCTAACCACCGCATCAGTGTCATCTATGTACTCAATTCCCAAAGTCTTCGGGTCTTCATTTTGCACCCAAGACAAGGGGGTCCTACACCTCCTTCCATATAGGGCTTCATGGGGCGTCATGCCAATACTAGCTTGATGGCTATTGTTATAGGAGAATTCCACCAAGGGCAAGAGTCTTTCCCACGGCTCTCCCCTATCTATCACACACAACCTCAACAGATCTTCCAATGTTCGGATGGTCCGCTCAGACTGTCCATCCGTCTGAGGATGAAATGCGGTACTGAAGGTAAGACGTGAGCCCAAATACGTCTGTACCGCCTTCCACTCTTTGGAGGTGAAACGACCATCACGGTCCGAAACTATCGTCTTGGGTACGCCGTGATACCGTACAAATTGTTCCACAAACAGGCATACCAAGACATCCACATAAGCCTCCTTCTTCATAGGAATGAACCAGGCAACCTTCGTCAGGCGATCAACGATCACCCACACTGAATCATTCCCTGAGAGGGAACGAGGTAGCCCATGTACGAAGTCCATGGATATATCCTCAAATTTCCATTCGGGGATTGGCAACGACTGCAACAGGCCACCGGGGCTCCTACATTCCGCCTTCACTCTTTGGCAGGCTTCACAATGTGTGACAAAGTACCGAACATCTTTCTTCATCCCTGGACAACACATCGTCTTCCGTAAGCCGGCGTACATCTTTGAAATTCCTGGGTGCACGGAATATTGAGAGCAATGTGCTTCTCTCATAATATCCTCCCGGATTCTGCCACCTTTGGGAATGTAGAGTAGGCCGTGAAAGTAAACGAGGCCGTCCTTTAGTGTGTACTCGTCGGTAGTCCTGTCTTCGATTAACTTTATTGTCGGGGCCAAAGCCGCATCCAATCCTTGCTCCACTCGGATCCGGTCCCGGATATCACAAATTATGCTCATGCTGGACAGGTACTCTGTATATTCCGAAGAAGCTTTAAATATTGGGGTGATGTCCATCTCCTCGATCATCCGTGCCAACTCCATGCTCATCAATCGAGATTCTGGGTTCGAGCCGGGTACTTTCGTACTCAACGCATCGGCTACCGAGTTTGCTTTTCCGGGGTGGTAGTTCAAGGTGAACTCATAGTCGCATAGAAACTCTAACCACCGCCGTTGTCTTAAGTTCAATTCCTTCTGGGTATGGACGTACTTCAAATTTTTATGATCCGAGAAGATTTCGCAGTGGACGCCGTATAGATAATGCCTCCATACCTTCAAGGCGAACACCACCGCTCCTAGCTCCAAATCATGCACCGGATAATTGATTTCATGCTTCTTCAATTGTCTTGAAGCATAAGCAATTACGTGCCCGTGCTGCATCAACACCGCTCCCAACCCCTGATAAGACGCGTCCGTGTAAACTTGGAATCCTTCCTTCCCAAACGGAAGGACAAGGATGGGGGCGGAGGTAAGTCTATCCTTCAATTCCTGGAATGCCGCTTCACACTGGGGTGTCCACTCAATTGGCACTCCTTTCTTTGTCAAGGAAGTAAGCGGGAGGGCAATCTTGGAGAATCCTTTTACGAACTTGCGGTAGTATTCGGCAAGTCCAAGAAAACTCCTCACATCGGCCGCTGACTTCAAAGGCGACCACTCCTTCACGGCACGTACCTTGGCCGGATCCACAGCTAGTCCAGCCCCACTGATTACGTGACCCAAGAAAGCAACTTCCCTAAGCCAGAATTCACATTTGCTAAACTTGGCGAACAGGGCGTGCTCCTTTAACTTCTCCAGTACCAACGCCAAACGTCCGGCATGTTCTTCCTCCGTCTTCGAGTAGACCAGGATGTCATCAATGAACACAATGACGAAGACATCTAAGTAGGGCTCAAACACTTTATTCATCAAGCTCATGAAAGCTGATGGGGCATTGGTGAGTCCAAACGGCATCACTGTGAACTCATATAAGCCGTACCTTGAGCTGAAAGCCGTTTTCTGTATATCATCCTCCTGTATTCTCAATTGGTAGTACCCCGAGCGCAAGTCTAGCTTGGAGAACCAATGCGCTCCCACCAGTTGGTCGAACAACACATCGATCCGAGGTAACGGGTATGTACAACCCCGTATCCGGCCGAGCGGGATCCTCCCCAAGTGGCGAACTCGAGACATGCTACGAGCGACGTTTTGATGTAGCCCCGTTCGGGGGCGTGCGGGTCCTCGCGCGTGCATGCGGAGGCCTTGTGTGCATATGCTTTTATATACCTTGTATTATATATTATATAATATATATTATATTTATATATATATTATATATATTATATTATATATATATGTATATAATTTGATAGCAGGTGGGGGGGGGGGTACGGGTGGAGGAAGAAAGAAAAAAGCAAAAAGAAATGAAAAAGGAGAATAAAAAAGGGGGGAGAGGCATGCGGGTAAGGGCAGCAGTAGAAAAACAAGAAAAAGGAAGAGGGAAAAAGCCCTT
Source organism: Platanthera zijinensis (assembly GCA_039513925.1). Classification (NCBI taxonomy): domain Eukaryota; kingdom Viridiplantae; phylum Streptophyta; class Magnoliopsida; order Asparagales; family Orchidaceae; genus Platanthera; species Platanthera zijinensis. The sequence goes on along the minus strand of CM077082.1, from coordinate 3,458,902 downwards.
AGGGCTTTTCCGGATCCACCGCCTGGATCAGCCCGACGCCGCCATCCGCTCCTCCTCCTCTCCATCGTCGATCGCCTGAAGCAGGCCGCCCGCCGCTCCTCCTCCTCTCCCGCCGCCGGCAAGCCCGAGCCAAAGCTCGGTCCCCCCTCTTCTCTCTCTGCCATGGCCGCCGCCGGCAAGCCCGAGCCAAAGCTCGGCCCCCTCCTCCCGTTCAGGCCGCCTCCAGCGGGGCCGAGCTCCTCTCGGCCCCCTCTTCCAGGCCACCTCCAGCGGGGCCGAGCTCCTCTCGGCCCCCTCTTCCCGCCCAGGCCGCCGCCGCAAGGAGGAAATCACCTCCTTCCACCTCCTGTCCAGGCCGCTGCCGCAAGGAGGAAATCACCTCCTTCCTCCTCCTCTCTCGCCGTCGCCGCAAGGAGGAAGCCACCTCCTGTCCAGGCCGCCGCCGCAAGGAAAAAGTTGCCTCCAGCAAGGGTTGCCCGAGCCTCTCGTGATGAGGGTTATTGCTACCAAGATCCACAATAAAAAGAAAGATCAGAGTTCATACTACGACGTCCGGATCCGTGCTTGTATGGTCGATACGCGGTCGCGGCTCCGCCAAACACGCGTCAAGGGTAACGAAGTTTCTTCTTGGGCAGGTGAAGCCCTAATTTTACATATTTGCATGGAAGCCCCTCTCCACCAACGGGTGGGGGAAGGGAGCTCTCCGACGGGTCGACGTGTACATCCCCGCTATTAATTGCATCTAGTATCCGGAAGTGTGAGTACGGATTTAGGCATGCTGTGTGAAGCCCATTCGGACGTACGAGCCGAATTGGTGATGTGCTGTGTGAAGCTCATTCGGACGTACGAGCCGAATTGGTGATGTGCTGTGTGAAGCCCATTCGGACGTACGAGCCGAATTGGTGATGTGCTGTGTGAAGCCCATTCGGACGTACGAGCCGAATTGGTGATGTGCTGTGTGAAACCCATTCGGACGCATGAGCCGAATTGGTGATGTTCTGTGTGAAGCCCGTCCGGACGTATGAGCCGGATCGGTGATGTTCTGGGGTTCCCGGAGAAGGCTCCGTGGAAGTTGGATATTGTCTATTTGCAGGGAATGCGCACCGTAGCCCCGAAAAAGGGGTGTACGGAATATGTTTGGCCCGCTTATGTTAGCCGACCGTCGTTCAGCTGGCAGTCGTTCACCGAGACGTTGGCGTACAGGTGTTGCAGTACCAAGCGGGGAATAGCGGGCTTAAGCCCAAGCTTGTGCCGGCCCTCGAAGGCCTTATTTTTATTTATATTGCCGGCCTGCGTGCCGATGTATGGAATTAATATTCCTGTAATAATTTATAATCTGTGATGCTCTGTGAATGTACGATTTACTCTTTTTGCTTTGGGCGAGCGGTGTGCTCGTGAACCGCTCGTCCCGTGGGAGCCCCGAGGTTTATGCCGGGAAGCCCCTGTTGGCCTGTTGATAGCCTTTTAAGGCAGCGGAGTCGCGCTGTTTGCAGCCCAGTTGGGCAGCATGTTATAGAATTGCTCGGCGATGTTGCGCCTTTAGTAGCGCGTTTGAGGAGCATTTTGTATAGACCCAAGGAGATACATCTGGATAGGAGAGAGTTGGTCTTGAGACCCTCCTTAGATGTTCCGGTCGGCCAAAAGCGCCCTCCGAAGGTGTCTTAGCTCAGCTTTTGTCTTGGGAGGGGAAGAGTTCGTTAGTCTTCCGGGTATGCGGTGGGACCTCCACGCTGAGACCTTGGGTCTGTCCCTTACGTTCCTAGTCTAGAGCCTAGATTGTTCATTTGAGTGTAGTAGGTGTGCGGTCACCCCTCTTTTGGGACCCCGAACTCCACAGAAGCCAATTTTGGCTTCGGTCAATTTTGGCTTCAACAGTTATGGTGCGGTGAGCGTGGAGAGTGGCCAGCACAGGAAAACTCAGTTGAACGTCGTGGCTATAGAAGAGGAACTAAGTGACGACCGGGGTCACGCGATGAAGGAAGTCCCCTCTCAGTTTCCTGTTTTCCAATTTAAGGTTGAGATGTAGTTGGGAAGGTCATCCTTGTGCGGAATGCTTTATCGATATCAGGTTCACCATGAGAGAACGAGTCTTCATGAATGCGGAGTGGGACCTTGAGCTCTAGTCCCATCATCGTTTTTAAATCGTAAGCTTCAAGTAGAGCAAAGACGATGTGTTTATTTGTTTAAGGTAATGATTTGAATGGTCTGTCAACTTATTGTTCTTCCAAGACATCTCCCAGGCTTTCATTTTGATTTACTAGGCTAGTGACCATAGCAAAAAGGAAAAAAAAGGGTCATTGAGTTGTTTTAGGTTCTTTCGTCATGAGGATATATTCAAATGTTAGGTGCAAGGAATAAATTCTGAGTTTAATAATCCTCTTTGAGCACCTATATTTATTTTCAAATGTTTGTCGAACTTTTCGAAGCAGTTTTGGATCTCACAAGGCGAGGATCATTTGGCAATGTGAGCTTTGTTTTCGCTTGTCGTATAAATTTCTTTAGTTTCCCTTCGTGAAGAACCTAAAGCCATCTTATGACTGGAAATTGGACTTGTTTTATAGAGTTCACATGAATCTAGTTGACAAAAATGCATTTTAATGTTAGATTTCAATTTTTACCCCAATCCGTAGCTCCGGGAGTTGGTTTTTTCACCTGTTTGATGAAATGAGGTTTTCATCTAATTATGTCGCGCCTTAACTCGGGAGCTTTTGCTTGAGAAATATCCATACTTGTTTTGTTCGCTCGTGTTTTGTTACTTTGCAATACGTCGTAGATCCAACAAGAGTATGATATTTGCGATAATGTTAGCCTTGCAGGATGATATTTTTGATAATACTTCGTTTACGGATGGTTTGAATTTTGAAAAAGGTTCAGCCTTACTGGAATCATCTAGATATTTACAAACCCTATCAAAAGGTGTTACTATTTTATTTAACAAATTAAGTGCATATTCTCCTGAGTTCTTTATTTCATTGATCATTACAAATGCTTTGAGACAGATAAGGTTCGTGTTCGAGACGGTTTATCGAGTTACTGAACCTGTTGTTTTGTTATAAAATCTATATTGCCAAGCTGATCTTGCTATACTCAAATAATAGTACCTAGCTAGGGTTGTGTATTCGTTTGATACGATTCAAAAACTAGTCTAATCTATGACTTTCTTTCTAAAATTTAGAGAGTAAAATGAACTACCTATTACAGTTTGAAAATTCAAAAGAGTTATTATTTTTGGGTTGGCCTAATTTTTCACTTCAACTCAAAACATTTTCATATTGCCCTATTTTTCTTGACATTCCCCAAATCATTGATTTTCAAACTCAATATTAAGAACTAGTAAATCCAATATCAGTTTTCCAGTTGATTTTGGATTTATGATGCTGAAGATTTTCCAGTTGCTACTGTTATTCAATATTGTGCAATGAACTTTACTGTTTGACATTTACTAGTTCGGTTGTTGCAACTATGCTGACATTTTTCCTTGCTTATGAGGATGCAGTAAAATGTTCAGATGGCTTATATGTTTTTGCTTTAGATGAGCTTTGTATCTATACGGTTTTCCGTGCTTATTTGGATATGAACTTCACCATTTGCTTAATACGACCCTTGGTTTTCTTGGATTGGTAAGAGTTTTTTCTGGATCTCATTGGTGCTATCTTTGTGCTTGAGAAGATTACGATTAATGATCTCAGAAATTTCAAACATGTCGGAAGTATATTTTTCTTCTTATCAGGCATTGATTTTTGAGTGTACGATTCCAATTTTTGGAATAGTGTCGATAGTTTTAAAGGCCCTTTTCATTTCAAAAATATGTATTATCATTTAGGTGGTTTCTTCTACGACATGAGAGGGAAATGGTTGAATGGAAAGACCCCGAGCTCGGCTCGGCCTCAGGTAGACCCGCTGCGCAGGCTCCCATCTAGCTGGCAGGTCCGTAGGCTCGCCTGTGGGGGAGAGGTTCGGTTTGATCGTCATCGACACCCCGAGCTCGGCTCGGCCCCAGGTAGACCCGCTGCGCAGGCTCCCATCTAGCTGGCAGGTCCGTAGGCTCGCCTATGGGGGAGAGGTTTGGTTTGATCATCATCGAGACCCCGAGCTCGGCTCGGCCCCAGGTAGACCCGCTGCGCAGGCTCCCATCTAGCTGGCAGGTCTGTAGGCTCGCCTGTGGGGGAGAGGTTCGGTTTGATCGTCATCGACACCCCGAGCTCGGCTCGGCCCCAGGTAGACCTGCTGCGCAGGCTCCCATCTAGCTGGCAGGTCCGTAGGCTCGCCTGTGGGGGAGAGGTTCGGTTTGATCGTCATTGACACCCCGAACTCGGCTCGGCCCCAGGTAGACCCGCTGCACAGGCTCCCATCTAGCTGGCAGGTCCGTAGGCTCGCCTATGGGGGAGAAGTTCGGTTTGATCGTCATTGACACCCCGAGCTCGGCTCGGCCCCAGGTAGACCCGCTGCGCAGGCTCCCATCTAGCTGGCAGATCCGTAGGCTCGCCTGTGGGGGAGAGGTTTGGTTTGATCGTCATCGATACCCCGAGCTCGGCTCGGCCCCAGGTAGACCCGCTGCGCAGGCTCCCATCTAGCGGGCAGGTCCGTAGGCTCGCCTGTGGGGGATAGGATTGGTTTGATCGTCATCGGCACCCCGAGCTCGGCTCGGCCCCAGGTAGACCCGCTGCGCAGGCTCCCATCTAGCTGGCAGGTCCGTAGGCTCGCCTGTGGGGGATAGGATTGGTTTGATCGTCATCGGCACCCCGAGCTCGGCTCGGCCCCAGGTAGACCCGCTGCGCAGGCTCTCATCTAGCTGGCAAGTCCGTAGGCTCGCCTGTGGAGGATAGGATTGGTTTGATCGTCATCGGCACCCCGAGCTCGGCTCGGCCCCAAGTAGACCCGCTGCGCAGGCTCGCATCTAGCTGGCAGGTCCGTATGCTCTCCTGTGGGGGATAGGATTGGTTTGATCGTCATCGGCACCCCGAGCTCGGCTCGGCCCAAGTAGACCCGCTGTACAGGCTCTCATCTAGCTGGCAGGTCCGTAGGCTCGCCTGTGGGGGATAGGATTGGTTTGATCATCATCGGCACCCCGAGCTCGGCTCGGCCCCAGGTAGACCCGCTGCGCAGGCTCCCATCTAGCTAGCAGGTCCGTAGGCTCGCCTGTGGGGGATAGGATTGGTTTGATCGTCATCGGCACCCCGAGCTCGGCTCGGCCCCAGGTAGACCCGCTGCGCAGGCTCCCATCTAGCTGGCAGGTCTGTAGGCTCGCCTGTGGGAGATAGGATTGGTTTGATCGTCATCGGCACCCCGAGCTCGGCTCGGCCCCAGGTAGACCCGCTGCGCAGGCTCTCATCTAGCTGGCAGGTCCGTAGGATCGCCTGTGGGGGATAGGATTGGTTTGATCGTCATCGGCACCCCGAGCTCGGCTCGGCCCCAGGTAGACCCGCTGCGCAGGCTCCCATCTAGCTGGCAGGTCCGTAGGCTCGCCTGTGGGGGATAGGATTGGTTTGATCGTCATCGGCACCCCGAGCTCGGCTCGGCCCCAGGTAGACTCGCTGCGCAGGCTCCCATCTAGCTGGCAGGTCTGTAGGCTCGCCTGTGGGGGATAGGATTGGTTTGATCGTCATCGGCACCCCGAGCTCGGCTCGGCCCCAGGTAGACCCGCTGCGCAGGCTCTCATCTAGCTGGCAGGTCCGTAGGCTCGCCTGTGGGGGATAGGATTGGCTTGATCGTCATCGGCACCCCGAGCTCGGCTCGGCCCCAGGTAGACCCGCTGCGCAGGCTCCCATCTAGCTGGCAGGTCCGTAGGCTCGCCTGTGGGGGATAAGATTGGTATGATCGTCATCGGCACCCCGAGCTCGGCTCGGCCCCAGGTAGACCCGCTGCGCAGGCTCCCATCTAGCTGGCAGGTCCGTAGGCTCGCCTGTGGGGGATAGGATTGGTTTGATCGTCATCGGCACCCCGAGCTCGGCTCGGCCCCAGGTAGACCCGCTGCGCAGGCTCCCATCTAGCTGGCAGGTCTGTAGGCTCGCCTGTGGGGGATAGGATTGGTTTGATCGTCATCGGCACCCCGAGCTCGGCTCGGCCCCAGGTAGACCCGCTGCGCAGGCTCTCATCTAGCTGGCAGGTCTGTAGGCTCGCCTGTGGGGGATAGGATTGGTTTGATCGTCATCGGCACCCCGAGCTCGGCTCGGCCCCAAGTAGACCCGCTGCACAGGCTCCCATCTAGCTGGCAGGTCCGTAGGCTCGCCTGTGGGGGATAGGATTGGTTTGATCGTCATCGGCACCCCGAGCTCGGCTCGGCCCCAGGTAGACCCGCTGCGCAGGCTCCCATCTAGCTGGCAGGTCCGTAGGCTCGCCTGTGGGGGATATGATTGGTTTGATCGTCATCGGCACCCCGAGCTCGGCTCGGCCCCAGGTAGACCTGTTGCGCAGGCTCCCATCAAGCTGGCAGGTCCGAAGGCTCGCCTGTGGGGGAAAGGTTGTCTTTTGAGATGTTCTGGTTTAGCTACTTCTACGACACCCCGAGCCGGGCTCGGCCCCAGGTAGACCCGCTGTGCAGGCTCCCATCAAGCTGGCAGGTCCGAAGGCTCGCCTGTGGGGGAAAGGTTGGCTTTTGAGATGTTCTGGTTTAGCCACTTCTACGACACCCCGAGCCGGGCTCGGCCCCAGGTAGACCCGCTGCGCAGGCTCCCATCAAGCTGACAGGTCCGAAGGCTCGCCTGTGGGGGAAAGGTTGGCTTTTGAGATGTTCTGGTTTAGCCACTTCTACGACACCCCGAGCCGGGCTCGGCCCCAGGTAGACCCGCTGCGCAGGCTCCCATCAAGCTGGCAGGTCCGAAGGCTCGCCTGTGGGGGAATGGGTTGGCTTTTGAGATGCTTCGGTTTAGCTACTTCATCGACGCCTCGAGCCGGGCTCGACCCCAGGTATACTTATTGTAAATAAGGTTATAAGGGCAGTTCGGTAGCAGGGAGCGTTACACGTATCGAGTGTTTCAAAATGATCAAAAGGTGCACGGAAAGTTTTGCGTTTTGAACGCAATTTTTGGGTTTTCTCAAAATTTTTCTTTTGGGTCGGCTCCCACTCGCCGGATAATTGGGGTTGGACATTTCTTTCCGAGCTTGTACCAACCTCGCAAAGAGCGGGGATTGTGTACAACCCCGTATCCGGCCGAGCGGGATCCTCCCCAAGTGGCGAACTCGTGACATGCTACGAGCGACGTTTTGATGTAGCCCCGTTCGGGGGCGTGCGGGTCCTCGCGCGTGCGTGCGGAGGCCTTGTGTGCATATGCTTTTATATACCTTGTATTATATATTATATAATATATATTATATAATATATATATTATATATATTATATTATATATATATGTATATAATTTGATAGCAGGTGGGGGGGGTACGGGTGGAGGAAGAAAGAAAAAAGCAAAAAGAAATGAAAAAGGAGAATAAAAAAGGGGGGAGAGGCATGCGGGTAGGGGCAGCAGCAGAAAAACAAGAAAAAGGAAGAGGGAAAAAGCCCTTAGGGCTTTTCCGGATCCACCGCCTGGATCAGCCCGACTCCGCCATCCGCTCCTCCTCCTCTCCATCATCGACCGCCTGAAGCAGGCCGCCCGCCGCTCCTCCTACTCTCCCGCCGCCGGCAAGCCGAGCCAAAGCTCGGCCCCCCCTCTTCTCTCTCTGCCATGGCCGCCGCCGGCAAGCCCGAGCCAAAGCTCGGCCCCCTCCTCCCGTTCAGGCCGCCTCCAGCGGGGCCGAGCTCCTCTCGACCCCCTCTTCCAGGCCACCTCCAGCGGGGCCGAGCTCCTCTCGGCCCCCTCTTCCCGCCCAGGTCGCCGCCGCAAGGAGGAAATCACCTCCTTCCACCTCCTGTCCAGGCCGCCGCCGCAAGGAGGAAATCACCTCCTTCCTCCTCCTCTCTCGCCGTCGCCGCAAGGAGGAAGCCACCTCCTGTCCAGGCCGCCGCCGCAAGGAAAAAGTTGCCTCCAGCAAGGGTTGCCCAAGCCTCTCGTGATGAGGGTTATTGCTACCAAGATCCACAACAAAAAGAAAGATCAGAGTTCATACTACGACGTCCGGATCCGTGCTTGTACGGTCGATACGCGGTCGCGGCTCCGTCAAACACGCGTCAAGGGTAACGAAGTTTCTTCTTGGGCAGGTGAAGCCCTAATTTTACATATTTGCATGGAAGCCCCTCTCCACCAACGGGTGGGGGAAGGGAGCTCTCCGACGGGTCGACGTGTACGTCCCCGCTATTAATTGCATCTAGTATCCGGAAGTGTGAGTACGGATTTAGGCATGCTGTGTGAAGCCCATTCGGACGTACGAGCCGAATTGGTGATGTGCTGTGTGAAGCTCATTCGGACGTACGAGCCGAATTGGTGATGTGCTGTGTGAAGCCCATTCGGACGTACGAGCCGAATTGGTGATGTGCTGTGTGAAGCCCATTCGGACGTACGAGCCGAATTGGTGATGTGCTGTGTGAAACCCATTCGGACGCATGAGCCGAATTGGTGATGTTCTGTGTGAAGCCCGTCCGGACGTATGAGCCAGATCGGTGATGTTCTGGGGTTCCCGGAGAAGGCTCCGTGGAAGTTGGATATTGTCTATTTGCAGGGAATGCGCACCGTAGCCCCGAAAAAGGGGTGTACGGAATATGTTTGGCCCGCTTATGTTAGCCGACCGTCGTTCAGCTGGCAGTCGTTCACCGAGACGTTGGCGTACAGGTGTTGCAGTACCAAGCGGGGAATAGCGGGCTTAAGCCCAAGCTTGTGCCGGCCCTCGAAGGCCTATTTTTATTTATATTGCCGGCCTGCGTGCCGATGTATGGAATTAATATTCCTGTAATAATTTATAATCTGTGATGCTCTGTGAATGTACGATTTACTCTTTTTGCTTTGGGCGAGCGGTGTGCTCGTGAACCGCTCATCCCGTGGGAGCCCCGAGGTTTATGCCGGGAAGCCCCTGTTAGCTTGTTGATAGCCTTTTAAGGCAGCGGAGTCGCGCTGTTTGCAGCCCAGTTGGGCAGCATGTTATAGAATTGCTCGGCGATGTTGCGCCTTTAGTAGCGCGTTTGAGGAGCATTTTGTATAGACCCAAGGAGATACATCTGGATAGGAGAGAGTTGGTCTTGAGACCCTCCTTAGATGTTCCGGTCGGCCAAAAGCGCCCTCCGAAGGTGTCTTAGCTCAGCTTTTGGCTTGGGAGGGGAATAGTTTGTTAGTCTTCCGGGTATGCGGTGGGACCTTCACGCTGAGACCTTGGGTCTGTCCCTTACGTTCCTAGTCTAGAGCCTAGATTGTTCATTTGAGTGTAGTAGGTGTGCGGTCACCCTTCTTTTGGGACCCCGAACTCCATAGAAGCCAATTTTGGCTTCGGTCAATTTTGGCTTCAACAGGGTAGGTGTTCCGTACTGTCAGTCGGTTGAGTTCCCGATAGTCTATACATAAACGTAGGGTTCCATATTTCTTCTTGACGAATAGAACAGGGGCTCCCCAAGGCGACGAGCTGGGGCGAACAAACCCTGATTCTACCAACTCCTGCAATTGCACTCTAAACTCCGCAAGTTCTTTTGGGGCCATCCGATAAGGGGTCCTGGAGACAGGCTTAGCTCCTGGTACAAGCTTAATCTGAAAGTCCACTTCTCTATGCGGGGGTAACCCTGGCAATTTCTCGGGAAATACCTCAGGGAAATCCCGTGCTACCCGCACATCCTTCATATCTAGCTTCATCTCTTTTAGTTCGAATCGTATCATGTAGACTTCATCCCCTCTCATATGAGCTTTCAAGGTCTGGATTGAGGATAACAATATTCGCGGTGCGAAATTTATACCTTGGAAGACTACATCAGTATCCCCATATCTCAAATAGATACGCTTCTCCGCACAGTCGATCCTTGCATGGTGCCAATCCAGCCACGCCATACCCAGAATGAGGTCGAACTCTGGTATTCTCAAAATTGTGGCAGGGGTATCAAAGGTCTTTCTCCCAATGGTTGTCTCTAACTCACACTTCGCGATTGCCGTCATCTCAGATCCGTCTGGGAGGCGTACTCTTCGAGCAATACCAGTGAAATATTGCACTCCGTGTATATCTTTGATGAAGTCTTCAGACACGAATGAATGTGAGGCACCGGTGTCAAATAACGTATAAGCCGGTCTCCCGTCGACCATCACGGTGCCTAAGTGTCATTAATAATACTCAAGCTAGACGTCTAGTATATCTCAAGCAACTAGAGGATATTAATGGAAGCAAAATGACTAATTCAAATCATACCTGCAATCATCTTTTGAGGGTTCCGCTCTTGAGTCATGTCCAGGGCATACATCTGATCTCGAGCGGGTCCGGGGTTTCTTCCTCGTGGTCCTCGTCCTCGACCACGCACATACCCTCTCCCCCGCGGGGCTGCTGGAGGGAGAGCGAAAGGCGCATCTCCAAACAGTTGCGGGCAGTAGCGTCGAATGTGGCCCGGTTGGTTGCATTCAAAGCACACCCGTTCCTGCCTTCCGCCGTGTTGCCGAAACTGTGGAGGTGGAGGTAATGCTGGCGGTTGTGGAACCGGGCGCTCCTCTATAAAGTTCGGGGGAAATGCCCGCCACCCCTCCGATATCCTCTTCCTCTTTTATTGTCAAATCTCCTTCTGTTGCTGGGGCCTGCTTCCATCACGCCTTCCGCTGGCCTCTTACTACTTCTCAAGTGGTCCGCTTCCAATCTCTTTGCCATATCAATAATCTCCGCCAGACTAGAGTCCACTATAAACAAAAGGGCTTGCCTTAGGGGATCTCGCAAGCCTTTGTAGAATCGTTTGGCGTACCCTCTATCATCCAGCTCATAGGAGTCGGCGAATCTAGCCAGGTGCTGAAACTCCCGTTGGTACTCCGTCACCGACATGGACCATTGCTTTAGTTGCAAAAATCTCTCTTCCAGACCATCCCGAGCGGCCGAGGGGATGAAATGCTCTAAGAAGGCTTCGGAGAATTCGCTCCAACTAATGTTCGTGTACACTCTTTCACGAAAAGTGGAGCCCATGAGGGACTTCCACCACCTTTTGGCGTGCAGCTCTAAGAGTGTCACCACGAGGGTCACCGCCATGTTGTTTGGACATCTTATTCCTGCCAACAACTCTTGTATAGTGTCGAGCCACTCTTCCGTACGCACTGCCGACTCTGTCCCAATATAAGCGGGAGGGGAGAGAGCTCGGAAAACGCTTAACCAACTAGATCCCGGACCCTGTTGTTGTACAGGTGTCTGCTGAATTGGGACCTAAAGGCGTCCAGAATAGCTGTGAGCGTCTGCCCCAGCTCTGATTGTTGGAATTATGTAGGTACGGACGGGCGGGGGTGCCCTTACTTACTGCTCAACATGTGCTGGGATCTACACATAAGGTACAAACCTAGGGTTAGGTTGGCTAATCTAAGGTTAAAGATGGACAACTTAGTGTGAATTACATATGGGCACACCACTGCTTCCGCTAAGTCAGCTTGTCCCCAAACTGACCAATCAAACGGGAGTGGCACCATTGTTAAGTGACTTTCGTCTTGGAGATCGTAGCAAGCTGATACCATTTGTAATACCCCCTTCCCGGAACACAAAACATGGCACGAGAGGGGTCTTATGCCCAGAACAGCCGCCTTGAGGTAACACTAGCACTCAGGCTAGCCTGTACCACAAGACGCCTATTCTGCCGGCTACCAACAATATCAACAGATAAATGTCAACTCAACCATAATAATATGAAAGTCAAATCCACACCAAGCATAAGTCCATAAGTACATCAAAAGAGAAGCAGAAACAAGCTTCTACAAAATCAGAGTACGTAAACAAAATTGCCCGAAGGGCTACAACAAACTCTCTCTCTCACTCACATCTGTAACCGACGGTAGCGACGGTACCGTCCCTTCAGGCCCTGTTACCCTGGCCTGGCTGTCCGTCTGCATAGCCTGCTGCTCCACCGGCGGGGTTTCCTCCTAAAAAGGAAGACGTAGAAACCGTTAGTCAAAAAGACTAAGTGGTTTCACATCCGCTCTCCCGGCGACTCCTCGGCACCGGGCGGAGAAAGGAACAAGTACAATAAAAATATATCAGTAGTACAAGCAGGTGAAGTATGTGTACATATCATATATAGCAATAGAAACAGTATACAAATGAACAAGGTCTTATTTTACAAATCTACAATCTACAGCAGCAAGAGAGTATATATCTAGAACAGTAAGTAACTCAACTTATATGGGTGCCCATACAAGCATATAAGTTGAGGGTCGTTCAGCAGAAAGTAACTCATCGTATATGAGTGCCCATACAAACTTATACGATGAGGGTCTTGTGTATGTAATGAAGTGCAATGCTATGTATGCAATGCAATGACACACCCATGATCAAGCACATGCAATCGCTATGTCGACACAGACTTATAGTTCCCACTATTCGAGCAGGTAGCTAACCTCTCAGGCATCAACCGTCGTGGCCAAACGGCGACAGTAGAGCGGGCATCTCCACTACTAGGCTGGTCTCCACACTACCTGGCCTAGGCCTCCGTACGCCTCAACGCTAAGAACACAACAGCGGAGCTCACATGCGTACTATGGCTCAGCGGGTTCTCTTGGGTAAATATGCACCAAGATCCTAGCCCCGACTGGCCTATGGTGTGACACGGAAGGAGCCTCGAAAATGAGCACGAGGACCAAGCCCAACCGTTCACTTGGCACAGAAGGAGCCTCGGGACGTGAACACCGAGGACCAAGCCCAACCGCCCAAGGTCTAACTGTCAAATCCCATCGGTGTGACGATTGGCAAGCCCGTAGACCTGCCACACTATCCTTAACTCGGGATTACGACACCGCGTGTCGACTCATACCGCATGCAATTCCACCATTCATGGCATGGAAGGAGCCTTGGAGAAAGCACGAGGACCAATCCCAACCATCCAACAAATACGGATGGAGCCTCGGGATGTGAACACCGAGGACCAAGCCCAACCATTCACGTGGCACGGAAGGAGCCCCGGGACGTGAACACCGATGACCAAGCCCAACCGTCCAATTTTATCCAACTCAACCTCATTCCCATTAGTGACGGTCAACACCGCACTTGTTAACTTCCACAATGCTACCCGTAGGGAGACGACACTCTAAGCATTGGAGTACTTATTCCCTTCTATCAACTCAATACTCCTCATGGCCATAATTTAATCATTCATAAACCCTTCCAAAAGAATTCAACCTATTATATATAATGCGCATAATGGTGATCTACCAAATATAACAAAGCCTTTCATTCACTTAGGCTTGACTCACATCTCGGCATAGGAATTCGAGTCCTCAAGCATCAACCTTCACATTACCTCGGTGATTAACACAAAAGAATTCACCCAACCTCGAGATGGATTGCAACATCTATTCCATCGAATCCAAGTTCATATTGTAATCACCTAGAATTATATGTAATCTGGTCAGCAACTTTGACTGAGGATTCCCGTGGCTACAGGTATCGCCTGAAAACATACAACCACTCGTTGGAAAGGTAATCTCAAGGGCTACGACTTTGTGTTTAGTCGAAAGCCCAGATCTGGTCACATCATACCAGAAATCCAACTCGAAATCTGCTGCGTACAGGATACAGATTTCCTGGGCATTAACTCCCAACCGCAGCGGATTCAAACGGACTTTCCCGTGGCTACAGGTATCTCCTGGAAACCTGCAACCACTCGTTGGAAAGGTAATTTCGAGGGCTACGACTTTAGTGTTTAGTCAAAAGCCCAGATCCGACCCTTTCTTGCTTAAAATTAGCCAAGAAGGTCGCTGCATGCAGAACACAGATTCTGCACGCATCTTGAAGCGAAGTGAACGGCATCCGTTCATCTTCCTCCTCAAGCGATTTTCCCCAAACCGCAACCAGAAGTTCCTCCACCTTTATTCTCCCTCTTGAAGCCATTTCCTCTTCACGAGACCACCCCTATCATCACTTTGAAGCGAGGGGAGGTTGAAGATGACTAAGCTTTAGAACACAAGTTCTAGCATGGCCTTCCTAGAAAGCTTCATCTCACACATCAAGACTCTTTTGAGTCGATGTCTCGCCTAAGAATAGCTACAGATCTAGCACCAAGGGAAAGGGGAGGAAACTCACTTCATTTCCGGCATTTCCTCCGTTGCCGGCCATGGATCGCGTTACTCTTCGTTGCGGCATCCTTGGTGCAGTTGTTCTTCACGGCAAAGGAAGGAGAGAGAGAAGTCCGCCTCCAAAGCTCGCACCAGCAAGCTATCCTCCGGCGATCTGCGATATTCTCCTCTACCGCTCCCGTCGGTTTTGCACGGTGACGGCTCGGTAAGAACGATCGGGTGCGATGGCTAGGGTTTGGTTTACTCCTTTTTATATTACATGTTAGGTTAAGTCCCTTCTGCCACGTGTCACTCTATAATAGGACCGCCCAAATTGGGTTTCATTTGAAGTGACCGGTCCAAGGATCATTCAGCACGAATCCCGAAGTCCGGTTCGGTCCGCCTGTACAAGCTGGTGAATCTGCCTGGGCGCAGAAAACGCACAAGTCAAATTCGGCGGGAATCAGCCAGTGATTTCCGTCGATTGGCGAGTATTAGCGGGTGATTCTCGACGAATTCGTCGAGTATCAACAATGATACTCGACGATTTTTCCTTAGCCGTTTTATCGGACATCCTGTCGTTGTGTGCGTTGAGTATCAGTTGGCGATACTCGACGGTCGGTGGGTATCACCGGTTATTCTCGGCGATCGGCGAGAATCGCCGAGCATTCTCGCCGAATTTCCCTTAGTCTACTTGCAGTTCTGTGTCCGGCGGGTATCGACCACCGATACCCGTCGAATCAGCGAGTATCATTCCCGATACCCGTCGAATCGGCGAGTATCATTCCCGATACCCGTCGATTGACGTGCATCGACCTCCATTCTCGTCGATTTCCACTTGGCTGATTTCCTTTCGATTCGTTAGGCATCACTCAACCCTACACTCCATCCGACGCACCTGACACTTCGCGTCAGCGCACCCCGAGCCCGAGTCTAGTCTCTTGACTCAAAACTCGTGCGAGGGGCCTAGCGCGAATTGGGACGTTACAAAACGTGTATTGTCCTTGGGTTGCACATAACCGTTATGAAATTATGCGGTCTGCACATACCTATTGCATATTTAATTGAAACTTATCTTGGGGTGCGAATATTGATTTTAATTTTGGGTTTAAAATAAAAAAAACTAAAACAATCCCGTCTCCCTCTTACCCGATCGGCCCCCTCTCTCTCGTCTTCCTGAACGCTGCGGCGAGACACCCAACGACGCTCTTTCCCCCTCCTCCTCTCACGCCGCCCTCTTTCTCGCTGACCCCTTGTTCTCCGGCGAATCCTAGGACGGAAAACCTCCTACTACGGCGAACCGTTCCTTCCAGAGGGCCGACCTCAAGTGCAAGCCACTCTCCCTTGTCGCTACTGCTAGCCTCTAGGCGGTCAGATCCATTGTCGTGGAGCTCTCGGCTAGGCACTTCCAGTGGAGGTGGCTGATTGGAAGAAAGGTCAAGGGGTCGACAGTTAGTTTTACTTGCTCTGATCGGAACTTCCATTCTACTGACGACAGTGGAAATTCTTCTTGCACTTGCATTTTCTTCTGCTTTCGGGTATGCATCTATTTCAAACACTTCAATCTGATTACAAACTTGCTTAATTTCCTTCTAAAAAAGCTATGGAAAAGAAGAACAAAATGGAGAAGCACGGGAGAACGAAGGCGCATAGGGTGTCCAAAACCCCAAATTTCAGGAGAAGTGTTACGAAGAAGAAGAAAAGCATGAAAGAGAGGAAAGATGGACGCAGGGAAAAATCTGGTCCTCATCTTCCTTCTTCGTTCCTGAAAGAAATTGGAATTCAGAATCCCATATCCAATTCGTCGGACCAAGTAGAGGGAGATGACGAGAGTGACAGTGATGATCTCTATGAATATGAGGAGAAACTACCAGAAGAGGAGAGAAAGGAGAATCGGCGCTTTGATCAGGTTGAGAATTACGGCTATGAACTTCCCGAGGAGTTCGAGGTTAGCTCTCTATCTTCTTTCATGTCTTCTAAATGCTAAATTTTTGTGTCTGAGCCCCAAACATAAATATGTCTGCAGGGCTCACTAGATGTTGACACTGTAAAGGTATTGAGTTTTGTGCGAAATTGCGGGAACAAGTCAAAAATCTCAGATACAACTAAGTTATCTCGGAAACATATTGATTATCTCAGATATAATCCATTTATCTCAGACACAAGTGAATTATCTCAGTGAAATGACACTCCTTTATTTCATTTTCATCACTGAACTCATCTCACTATTTTTCACCATTCTTCTAAATTAAAAACTTTGTTCATCAATCTGCTTATTCACCTAGTAGCAACCATTTTCTGTAACGAGAAGAGGAGCTTTGTTTTCTCTATCTTTGTTCCTCCTGGCAGAGATTTTAGCGGAAGACAACTCTTCTTCTTCTTCTTGGAGCAACATCATGTAGATGGCGAGGAAGACATAGGTGCAAAATGGGGAAGACGATCTGAAAACGGGGAGGGAGATAAATATGAATAATGTTTTCCCTAACCCTTTACACTTGTCTAGCATCTGGTGAGCCCCGAACACAGGTCTGTGTCCGGGGCTCGGACACAAAAATTTCGCCTTTTAAACTTGGATTTCTTCATCATCTGCCTACTAATGTGTTTGTGATCTCAATATTTCGGTTGTAGGACGAGGATGTGCCATCAAATGAAGAAGATCACGGGGAAGACGATGAAGAGGAGAAGGGAGATGATGTTGAAAAGCATGCGAGGATGCTTCAATCGATCACTGGATTACCAGCTAAAGCCTTTGAAGGTATGAATTAGGCTTCGTTTGGGGGGATTT
Source organism: Platanthera zijinensis (assembly GCA_039513925.1). NCBI lineage: Eukaryota > Viridiplantae > Streptophyta > Magnoliopsida > Asparagales > Orchidaceae > Platanthera > Platanthera zijinensis. The sequence goes on along the minus strand of CM077082.1, from coordinate 3,442,045 downwards.
ATTTTCACCGGTCAAGCGGTCATGACCGCATGAATCGGGACTAAATTAAGGTCTGGTTCATGCGGTCATGACCGCTTGACCGGTGAAAATAAGTCCCCCCCAAACGGAGCCTTAGGCTCTGTTTGGGAGGGCTTTTCGGAAAGGAAAAGGAGTGGTAGCAAAAGGAAGGTGGGGAAATGAGTTTTTGGAAAATGTATATTGCAAAAGGAGATCCGTTTGGTTGAACTTCTTTTGCAGAGATTTTCAAAAAGGAGCATTTTATAAACTGTTTGACAAATCTCAGTTGCAGTGATTTTTTTATTAAAATTACACACATTTTTCGCCCGAGCGCGAATTTTCCGGACGGATCAAAATTTCGCGCCCGGTCAAAAAATTCGCGTCGGGGCGAAAACATCGCTCAAAAACTGCGCGCCCTGGCAAAATATTCGCGCCCGGGAGAAATATTCGCGCCCGGGCGAAAATTTCGTGTCGGGGAGAAATCATCGTGCACGGGTGAAAAAATTGCGATCGGGCGAAAAAACTGCGCTCGGGCGAAAAAACTGCATTCGGAAGAAAAAAACCGCTCTCGGGCGAAAAAATCGCGCCCGGGAAAAAAACTGCTCCCGGGCGAAAAATGCACAATCGGGCGAAAAAACAGCGCCTAAACGAAAAAATTCGCGCTCGGGCGAAAAAATTTGCGCCCGGGCAAAAAATTCGCGCTAGGTCGAAAAATTCGCGCCGGGAGAAAAAATATGCGCCCGGGTGAAAAAAATTTCGCCCGGGTGGGAAATTCGCGCCCGGGCGAAAGAATGTCGCCCGGGCCAAAAATCCCGCGCCCGGGCCAAAAATTCGCGCCCGGGCAAAATATTCGCGTCCGGGCGAAAAATTCGCGACCCAGCAAAAAATTCGGGCCCCGACAAAAAAATCGCGCTCGGGCGAAAAATTCGCCCCGGGAGAAAAAATTCGCGCCCGGGTGAAAAAATTTGCGCCCGGGTGGAAATTTCGCGCAAGGGCTAAAGAATGTCGCCCGGGCGAAAAATTCCGCACCAGTGCAAAAATTCCGCGCCCGGGCGAAAAATTTGCGCCCCGGCGAAATATTCGTGTCCGGGCGTAAATTCGTGACCGGGCCAAAAATTCGCGCCCCGACAGAAAATTCGCGTCTGGGCGAAAAAGTCGCGCCCGGGAGAAAAAATCGCGCACGGACGAAAAATTCCGCGCCCGGGCGAAAATTTTCGCGTTTGGGCGAAAAATTCGCGTCAGGGCGAAAAAATCGCCCCGTGCGAAAAAATCGCGCCCGAGCGAAATATTCGTCTAGATAAAGGCTACTGTTTTCGCAGTGTTGTCGAACTACATCTAGAGGAGTAAAATGTTTTCATAGCATCAACTGTGTATCGGGATGAGAAATTACTTTTCGAAAAGTTGAAAAGTAAGAGGCTAGTGACTTTTCAAATAGAGGAGAAAAATGAGTTTTTGGTGGTAGCTTTTCCCACAGGTAGATATTCCAAACGATTTATTATTTGCGGTGGCGTTTTCTAGAAAACGAAAAGGAGCTAGAAAATCCTCTCAAACAGTCCCTAAGTCTCGTTTTTCAGTTACCTGAAGAGTAAATGTGGCACCCTTTATGATACATACCTCCTTTATATTTTATGTAAATTTTAATTTGGACATCTTTCTTATAGATAAGCCCTGGAAGGATGCAGTTTTATTAGATGTTCATGGTGATTTTGGCCAAGAGAAGATCAGTATCAATGATTTGTTAGATCCTCTTCATGGTAAGGCTGGGTACAGCAAGCTCAGGAAGAGATTGCATCAGTTGGAAAAGGCACCAATGGCCATTCAGGCTCCTCTCCCCAAAGTGGAGAAGGAGAAGCTGGAGAGGAAGGTGGCTTATGAGCAATCAAAAAAGCATATTACCAAATGGGAGCCACTGGTTAAGAGGAACAGAGAGGCTCCCACTCTTTTCTTTGGTGAAAAGATAGACTTGGGAGTCAATACAGTTGGAGCATGTAGGAAAATCGGAGCGTCGAGAAGCATAAATCCGAATAAAAGTATTAGACAAATGTAAACAGAGCAAGCATACAAACACACAGATTTCAGAGGTTCACCCAATACCGGGCTACGTCCCCTATCCCTTCTCCTTCTCCCTTCTTGTTATCACCAAAAGAAAATACAGATTACAAAGGTTACAAGGATCTAATCCGATCCTACCTTAACTCCTCCTTCTGGACAAGAAACAAATGAAGAACCCCTTCTGGATCGCCTCCAACGAAGATACCTCGTATGCCCCTCTAAAGGGAAAACCAGCCGTCAGCCGCCGTCAAAACCGTATCGACCGTATCCCTAAAAACAACCGGAATACGCCTTAAATAGGCTGCAGCAGAATTTGTCCGGTCAGCGGGACCTCCGCCGGGGGCGGCTGCCCCCGGACCCCCGCTGTCGTCGGCGCCAGATATGTCGGAGGGGGATCACACTTCGATTCCTCTAATCTCACGTGGGCTAACCCGGTGTGAGAAACAAGAGGACCGGAAGTGTTCCACAACCCCAACAGAGCAATTGCTGCCGGACATGAGCCGAGGACAGAATTTGAGAAGAAAATGGCTGAACTTATTGGTGTTCCTGAGATTGGGGAGGCTCAGAAAAATGATGGTTTTAAAATTTTGGAGCTCAATAAGGTTTCATAATCTCCTTTCAGATTAAAATGATTTTGTAAGGAAACCAATTCAATGTCTTGCTCTTGCAAAAACTTTAGCTTCAGTTACATGGGTAACCACAGATTATTGTACAATTATCCATATTTTTGGAAATCGTATTGATATTTGCAATAATTTTACTAAATCTATGATCAATCTGCACTTGCAATTGTTTATTTATTTTTCTATGTTGTGGATTTTTGTTGTTAATTTGGTTATATTTCCTTCTTCTTAGATTGCGGCGTAATTTTTTCCGTCTCATTGTGATATCCATAGTAGCTTCCTTCAAACATTTCTGTAAGTCAGCAGTTATTTTTATAGATTTTTTGTATGAATATTCCCATTGAAGGTACTTATTTGTGATACTTCGTTGTACTCATGGATGTGGCAATTGACCTTTGCTCTTAATTTGGTTTGTTGATAAATTTTATTACTTTTTCTTCAACTTTTTCAACACTATTGTAGGTCTCGATTGAGGATGTGAGGGATCGCCAGAATTATCTGGCTAAAATGCGCAGCCTTCTTTTCCGTCATGAAATGAAGGCTAAACATATTAAGAATATCAAGTCAAAGACTTATCATCGTATATTGAAGAAGCAGAGACAAAAAACAGCATCAACCGAGATCAATGTGGATCCTGAAGAAGCTAAAGAGCTCGCTATTAAGCAGGAGTTCAAACGTGCTGAGGTGAGCTGTTATACTTTATACTTGTAATTTCTCTACTATTTCTCGTCATCCTTTGAATGTTCGTGGCAGTTAATGCATTGTGTTTACAATATTCTACAGGAACGGATGACGCTTAAGCACAAAAATAGCTCGAAGTGGGCAAAACAAATATTAAAGCGAGGTTTAAAGGCTCAAGATGATGGAACTCGGACGGCTATCGCCGATCAACTAATAAAGCTAAAAATAAGACAATTAAGGCCATGGAAGATGAAGATGAAATACCTAAATCAGGAGTTTTTTCATTGCCTTTCATGGTAAGCATATATTTCAGCCCATTAACCCATAACTTTTACCTGGTTTGTTCTGATGTCTTATGTTACAGATTCATTGTGTTGGTAATTTGCTTTGCATATTTGCTTCCCAATTTGGCCAGTCTTCTTCACTTGTGATAGATGTGTCTTAGGCTCCATTTGGCGGGGCAGAAAACCTGCCGAATGAATCAGGCGGAACGACGAGGCGGCTCCACAGCCATTTGGCTGCGCGACAGTCGGTCGCCCCGCTGTCCTCGCGCGAAAGAAACCCCGCCCGAGGTTTTCCACCACGGTTTGGCTTGGAATTTGCAGATCCACGCGCCGGGGCTTTCACACTGCTTTTGGTTACTCGTAGCTTCAAATGATCTTCTTATAGGCGGATTCTTTTGTTGGGGTTGTGGAACACTTCCGGTCCTCTTGTTTCTCACACCGGGTTTGCCCACGTGAGCTTAGAGGAATCGAAGTGTGATCGTCGAGCGGCCTTGGTCGTTTTTCGTCGACCGGTCTTGCTCGTTCGCCGATCGCCGATCGTCGACCCCAGCGATCGTTCGACGATCGCCGATCGTCGATGTCCACAGATCGGTCGACCATCGTCGTTCGACGATCGCGGTTGCCGATCGTCGAACGAACTTTGCTCGTTCGACGATCGCGGATGCGGAAGTCTATTTATATATTTATCCCCCATTTAGGGATAACGATCTTTTACAGACTTGCGGCGGCGTATTCTTTTGGAGGCATGTACGAGGTTTTCCGTCGGCGTCGATCCAGAAGGTATTCTTCTACGGTTTTCTTGTCCAGAAGAGGAAGAAGGTAGGATCGAGTTTAGATCCTTGTAACCTTTGGTGTAATCTGTAACTTTCTGGTGAATACAAGAAGGGAGAAGAAGGGGAGAGAGGACGTAACCCGGTTTGGGTGAACCTCTGTATATCGCTGTGTTTGTGATTGTTCTGTTTTGTGCTTTGTGATTTGTTATTCGTATTCGGATTTCTACTTCTCGGCGCTCCGGATTTCTTACATCTTTGTTCTATGACACTCCTGAAACGCAGACTAACCCACTTAATCTTACTCAGCCCTTTGAATACACACTTTGCCATGCCCTTCCCCCTTTTCTGTCACATGTTTTCCTACTAATACTATATTATTTGATGGCAAGATGTTTATCTGCTTGCCTTGCCATTGCATTTCTATTCGGGAGACAAAGAGCCAAATGATCATTATTTCAGCTGAATGAATAGTCAAAATCTTTTAATACCAATGCCCTTGAATTGAATGTAATATTTTGCGCAGTTTTGTGTATTTTACTCTTTTTTTGTTTGTTTGTTTGTTTGTTTGTTTTGCCCCCATGCCATTGGATGTTATAATTCGGACCGGAAACCTTAAGCTGTTCTCTTGTTCTCCTCATCAAGAAGGATGGAGCTCAGCCATTGGGCAGCAATATTCCTCTCCTCAAAAATTCTACATGTTCAATTGTCTTCTTTATAAGAATTCCTTGATATCAATTTTAAAGCTAACGTTATTTCTATTTAATTTACAAGGTATGCACATTGTCTTTTCATTACTCATTTTTTGTCTCAATTCTTAATATTCCTTTCTGCTTGGTTTGTGTGTTGAATCTTTGGGAGCAGGAATTTGGTGATATTGTTAAAAACCCTGGGTCAAAAACAACATATGATGTTGCAATTTTTGCTTCGGATTCTTGGAGAAATGTCAAACTATTTTATGTTATCCTTTCTAACTTTATCACTTTTCTTATTTGGTACTACTGTGATCCATTCTGACTTGTTTTTCATTTATCTGATTCGGGAACAGTGCAAACAGATGGGGGACAAAAACCCTTCAGAGAATGTCAAGGCAGTAGATGATAATATTGCCACTTTGAGTCGGGATTCTGTGGTAAAATATTTTGTTACTCTATTAATTTAGTGTTTATTATGTCTCCATATTGTAATGGTTTGATTGCTTTGTTGAAGGGAGATGAATACAACAGTGATTCTGAATCAGAATTGGAAATGGTGGATGGTTTTTTTATCTTCTGACCCTAAATCTGATGATTATAAACTTCCATCTCAAGATGACCTTATACGTCGTGCCAGCCTTTGCTGGTGATGATGTTGAAATGGTGTTTGAAAGGGAGAAAATGGATGTCCTTAATGAGGAGAATCCTGAACCTGAAAACCCTGTTTTTCTCTTCTCTCATAGCTTCGCCGAGATAGACCTCCTTGCTAGAATGTATCTGAGTTAAGACCCGTACGCGCGAGCACCCAGCTCGCCTTAGGCCGTCCGTCTTAGCCAAACCTGAGTGCGCGACTCGCCGTTCTTGGGCCCGGCCTGGCTCTGATGGCATGACCTCGCCATAATGTGCCCTGCTCCCATGCCGAGCTAGGCCCCGCGAGCATCGGCTCGCCTGAAGGGGCTTGCCCTTCTTGGTTCTGCAACAGTGATCGAGACTTCTCCAAGTAAAAGTCAAGGGGGTAGGGTGTTATTGCCGAGTACCCCTCGGACTCGCCCAACTTGACTGGCAAGCTCGCCTGGCACTGCCTTCCCTGGCCAACTTCAGGGCTCAGCTCTAGGGTCATAATGACGTCAATCGATACCTCCAGCCATCCCAGCTAGGTGGAAGCCTGATAGTGGGAGCATCGGGACCTAACCCCAGAGCGAGAAGACTTAGAACATTTGCCTATCTTGGGTGCTACCACCAGGCCAGCCAGCTAGGTGAGAGTCTGACGGCGTGTGTTGAACATCCTCCGGGCTCAGCCCTAAGGTTATAATGGCGTCCATCGAGCCCCTCAGCCCTTCCAGCTAAGTGTAAGCCTGGCAGCGGGAGCATCGAGAGCTAACCCCAGAGCGAGAAGACTTAGAACATTTGCCTCTCCCGGGTGCTACCACCAGGCCAGCCAGCTAGGTAAGAGTCTGACAACGGATGTTGAACATCCTCCGGGCTCAGCCCCAAGGTTATAATGGCATCCATCGAGCCCCTCAGCCCTGCCAGCTAGGTGGAAGCCTGACAGCGGGAGCATTAGGACCTAACCCCATAGCGAAAAGACTTAGAAGAACATTTTGCCTCTCCCGGGTGCTACCACCAGGCCAGCCAGCTAGGTGAGAGCCTGACGGCGGGTTTTGAACATCCTCCGGGCTCAGCCCCAAGGTTATAATGGCATCCATCGAGCCCCTCAACCCTGCCAGCTAGGTGGAAGCCTGACAGCGGGAGCATTAGGACCTAACCCCAGAGAGAAAAGACTTAGAAGAACATTTTGCCTCTCCCGGGTGCTACCACCAGGCCAGCCAGCTAGGTGAGAGCCTGACAGCGGGTTTTGAACATCCTCCGGGCTCAGGCCCAAGGTTATAATGGCGTCCATCGAGCCCCTCATCCCTGCCAGCTATGTGGAAGCCTGACAGCGGGAGCATTAGGACCTAACCCCAGAGAGAAAAGACTTAGAAGAACATTTTGCCTCTCCTGGGTGCTACCACCAGGCCAGCCAGCTAGGTGAGAGCCTGACAGCGGGTTTTGAACATCCTCCGGGCTCAGGCCCAAGGTTATAATGGCGTCCATCGAGCCCCTCATCCCTGCCAGCTATGTGGAAGCCTGACAGCGGGAGCATCAGGAGCTAACCCCAGAGCAAGAAGACTTAGAACATTTGCCTCTCTCGGGTGCTACCACCAGGCCAGCCAGCTAAGTGAGAGCCTGGCGGCGGGTGTTGAACATCCTCCGAGCTGAGTCCCAAGGTTATAATGGCGTCCATCGAGCCCCTCAGCCCTGCCAGCTAGGTGGAAGCCTGACAGTGGGAGCATCGGGAGCTAACCCCAGAGCGAGGGCTTTTCTAAAGGCTCACCACGCCGGCCTCCTGTCATGAATACCATTGTCAAAACAAAAGGACAAGTGACAAAGGGATAAAATAGAATTTTATTCATAGTGAGGGGATACATACATATTTCATGGGTAGAAGCGCTTTAGGTCATCACCGCTCCAAGTATGCCATAGGATCTCGCCCTCCATGGTTTGGAGGCGGGACCCTCCTAACTTGAGTATCTCTTGTACGATGTAAGGCCCCTCCCAGTTAGGACTGAGCTTTCCTAAGTCGACTGATCTCCTGGCCGCGTCCACTTTCTTTAAGACCAGATCTCCTTCTGCGAATTGTTTGACCCGGACATGCTTGTCAAAATACTTGGTCATCCTTCGCTTTATCTCCTCTTGTCTGATGGCGGATAGATCTCACACCTCCTCCACCATATCCAAGGAGAGTCGCAGCTCCTCCTCGTTCCCGGCTCTCCACCCCTCCTCACCTTCCTAGACCTCTGCCACCCGAGGCGTCCGGACTTCAAATTCCATCGGGAGCACTGCTTCGTAGCCATGGGAGAGCTTGAAGGGAGTCTCTCCCGTGGCCGTGTTGGGGGTGGTCCTTAGAGCCCAGAGAATGGAAGGAAGCTGCTCCACCCATCTTCCCTTCAAATTCTCAACCTTCTTCTTCAGGAGATTCACTATGACCTTGTTCGCCGCCTCCACCTGCTCGTTGCTCCTGGGATGGTGGACTGACGCGAACCGGATATCGACTTCTTTACAAAAGCCGATGAATTCGATGCTGGAGAATTGCGGCCCATTATCTGTGACGATGGCCTGAGGGATCCCGTGCCTGCAGATGATCTCTCCCCAGACAAAATTCCTGACTACCTGGGAGGTTACCTTGGCCAGTGCCTTCACTACCAACCACTTAAAAAAAATCAAGCATTACCAATATGAACCTTCTCTACCCGCTGGCTTGAGGGAATGGTCCTACCAGATCCATCCCCCATATGGCGAAGGGCCAAGGTGTTGTGATACTCCTGAGCCGCTGAGCCGGTTGTAGTTAGAGGGGAGCAAACAACTGACATTTTATGACATTTCTTTGCAAACTCGGCCGCATCATGGCCCAGGGTAGGCCAAAAGTATCCCTGTCTCATGATCCGCCCCTCTAGGGTCTAACCTCCCGAGTGACTCCCGCACTCCCCGGAGTGGACCTCCTCCAAAATTCTTTGAACCTCCCTCTCGATCACGCAACGTGCCAACATTCCCGAGAGGGTCTTTTGATATAACTATTTGTCGCGCATAAGGTAATATTCCGACTTATGCTTGAGCTTCTTCTTATCCACCCCCTCGGGGTACTCTCCGGTGGACGAGAAGGTAGTAAAAGGGTCTGTCCACGAAGGGCATTGGTCCACCTCCATCAGCTCTCCCTCTTCAATAGATGGGCGGAACAGATCGTTGATGGTACCCCCACCCGGGGGCCATGTTTGGCTAGCTGATATGGCCGCTCATTCTCTCCCCTAGGTACATGTTGGATGGAGAACGTTTGAAACATGCCGATTACTCACTTTACTTTCACCAAGTATAACTGGAGGGTGGGCTCCCTTACTTCAAACTCCTCATTGATCTAGGAGGACACCACCATGAACTCGGTGAGGACCTTCACATTCTGCACCCCCAGCTCCCTGGCCAGACGCAAACCTGTGATCACCGCCTCATACTCAGCTTGGTTATTAGTGATGGGAAAATTCATCACCACTATTTGCTCGATCCGTGTCTTCTGGGGACTCTCTAGGATTTCTTCGATCCCTAGAAAATGCTTGCCTGATGCACCATCCACTGTTATCGTCCAGGGGGCTAGGTGAGTGAGTTCTTCCTCCGCCACTTCGACCATATAGTCGGCTAGAAAATCAGCCATTGCTTGTATCTTGATGGAAAACGAAGATGTTGTGGAGGGGGTGATCGGTCACCACCCGGATGGAGTGTGCCTGGAAGTAGGGTCGGAGCCTCCGGGCCGAGATCGCCAAGGAAAAGGACAGCTTCTCTAAGATAGGATACCGGAGCTCGACCTTCCTCAGGACCCGACTAACATTGTAGATTGGTAGTTGCTTCTTCCCCTCTTCCCGGACTAGGACATAACTAACTACCTCTACCCCGACTCCGAGGTATAGAGATAAGTCCTCCCCCTCATTTGGTCCTTGGAGCAGCGGAGCCTGTGTCAACCGCTTCTTCAGGGCCTGGAATGCCTCTTCACACTCCTTGGACCATTCGAACCTCTATCCCTCCCTCAAGGCTTTGAAGAAGGGGGAGTAATTTTCTCCCGCCCGGGAGAGGAACCTACTGAGTCCGGCCAACCTTCCTGTCAGCCGCTGAACTTCCTAAGCATTTCGGGGCAATCCCAATTCCATGATTGCTTTGACCTTATTCGAATTCGGCTCTTTCCCTACGGGAGTGAGGAGATGACCCAAAAACTTACCCCTGCTATCCCCGAAGACACACTTCTAGGGGTTCAGCCTCATTTTGTACTTCCGCAGGGTACCAAAGGTCTCCTCCAGGTCCCGGAGGTGAGAGTCGACCTCCCTGCTCTTGATCATCAAGTCATCCACGTACACCTCCAGGTTCCTCCCCTTTTGCTCCCGGAAGACCATGTCCATCATCTTCTGGTACGACGCACCTGCGTTTTTAGCTCAAAGGGCATCATCTTGTAACAGTAGCACCCATCTCCAGTGATGAAAGAGATATCTTTTATGTCGGGGGGTGCATCCTGATCTGATGATAATCTAAGAAAGCATCCAAAAAACTCATTACAGGGAAATTAACGGCTGAGTCAACCAGCGCGTCAATCCGAGGCAAGGGGTAACAATCCTTAAGACATGATTTATTAAGTAAAGAAAAATCGATGCACATCATCCACCGGCTGTCTCCTTTTTTAACCATTATAACATTGGAGACCCAGCCGGGGTATTGGATTTCGGATATGAAGCCGGACTTGAGGAGCTTAACCACCTCCTCCCTGATAGGCTCTTCCAACTTGTCTGTCGTGGGCCTCTTCTTTTGCTGAATGAGGTGGGCCTCGGGATCCAGGTTGAGGCAATGGCAGACAACATTCGCATCGATCCCTGGCATCTCTGTCGCGCTCGATGCGAAGATGTCCACGTTCTTCTGAATGCATTCCAGCATCCTTCCTTGATCCTCCAAGGCCAACCCCCTGCTAATGCGAACCTTCTCCACCCTGCCTCCCTGGGTGAGAACTTCCATCTCCACTTCCTCCGCAGCCTCCAGCCTGGACTGCTCCTCCCACTCAGCAACATCCCCTTCTCTCGGGACCAGGACCTCCACCTCTTCCACGGCTGCCACCTCGACCAATTCCTCCAGAGCTACCTCCGCCACCATCGCTTGGGTGCGGACTTCCTCTTCCTCTACCTCCATAGCTGCCTCTTCTCCGGCCTCCGGCCCGGACAACTCCTCCATCCTCCTTTCCATCTCCTCGGCTCTCTCTTGCCAAGAGATGGAGTTCACCGTCGTGACGTAGCACTCCCTTGCTACCTTGGGGTCTTCCTGGACCCGGACCTGGATCCCCTCGACATTGAAATTGAGACATTGGTGGAAGGATGAGGGGACGCAGCGAAAGGCGTTGATGAGGGGGCACCCAAAGATGGCGTTGTAGCTGCTGGGAGCAACTACGATGACGAACCTGCAGGTCCTGGACTGCCCCCCCCAGAGTGACATGGAGTCCCACTCCTCCTTCCACTTCCTTCCTATCCCCGGAGAATCCGAACAGAGGCCCGTACGAGGCCAGCACCCTCTTGGCTTACACCTTCATCACATCAAACGCCTTTTTGAAAATGACATTGACGGAGCTCCCATTGTCCACGAGGATCCGGGCGACGGTGAAATTTTCAATGGCTGTCTGAATGACCAGCGCATCGCAGACGGGATCATCGCGACCTGGCATGTCTTCCCTTGAGAAGGTGATCTTCTCATATGGGGGTGGGGTTTGGGATGTGGAGTCAACGCTTCGACGGTACATAGCATGAAGGCTTGCCTTTCGGGAAGCCTCAACCCCCCCCCCCCCTATGGATCACCCCGATCCCACCTCGGGACCCCACATCGGTCATATCCTCGCTCCGGTCCCCATCTACCCTGGGGGGGACCTCTTCAATCCTCGGCCCCTGAGGGTCTTGCTGTTGCTGCTCCCAGACCCTTCTTATCTCGAGGAACTCGGGGCACGTGGTCGTTGCGTGCCCTTCCTCTTGGTGGAGCTCACAGAAGTGGAGCTCTACCCTCACCTCCTGCCTTCTCTTCCATCTACCTCTCCGCCTTATTCCAGAGGCTATTGTCATAGCCTCCTGGTCGGGGAGAGGTGGTCTCTGGCCTTGCCTCCCGCCTGGGGGTAGTGTTGGCCTTGGCCCCCCTGGCGGTTGTGTCCATGGAAATCCCTCCGCGGACCCTAGGCTTTCCAGTCCTGCCTCAAGCCAAGCCGATTGTTTGGTGTCTGTTTCCCCCACCGGGGCTGCTATTGTTATTGTTGTTGTTCCCTCTGTTGGAGCTCAACTCTCCTTTCCTCCTGAACTCGACCACCTCTTGGCCTCTCCTCCTCTGTGGCCCACCTGGCCATCTTCCGCGCAAACTACGGATGTGCTGCCTCCATGCCGACCTCCCTTGCCGCCCTTTTCATTAGTGCCTCAAAAGACACTAGCGGCACCCTCTTCAGCTCTGCCATGAAGAACCTTGACTGTAGCCCTAGGGTGAAGGCTACCATCATGGTGTGCCCTGACATCTCTTGCACTAGGAGAATATCCTCCTGGAACTTATCCAGGTAACTTCATAGGGTCTCATCCACCCTCTGCTTGATGCAGAACAAGCTCTCGGACTCTTTCTTCCTTTTCTTCGATGCGGTGAACCTCAGCATGAGCCCCCAACGCAGGTCCTCGAAATAGTAAATGGAGCCGGCCGAGAGCTGGTGGAACCACTCTCTCGCCTTCTCCTTGAGGGTGATGGCAAAAAGTCGGCACTTAAACCCATCTGACAATTGTCGGATTGAGACGACGTCCTCGAACCACTGGACGTGTTGGACTGGATCACCCTTTCTAGTGTAATAGGACATCTCCGGCTCTCGGAACCCTTCTGGAACAGAGGCCGAAGAAACGAACTCGCTGAAGGGACTACATCCCTCAGCTGGGCGAGTAGGGTAGTCTCGCCCTCCCAGCTCGTCGAGCCGGCTCTCGCTGGCCGAGCCGAGGAATAGGACTCGCACCTGCAGATCTCGCCCGGCGCCGTCATCTTCGACCTTCTTCCCAGCTCGCCTGGCGGGCACATTATCGCCCAGTACGGGGTTGGCGACTACTGGGACTGCTAGCATCGAGCTCTCGACATGCGCGCCAAGAGCGAACTTGACGAGCCCAAGCACTTCCTGCCTGAACTCTTTGAACATTCCTACTATGGCGAGTGGGGGAGGGGGTTGCAAGTTTGCCTTATCAGAACCTCATCCCTCGTCTTCGGCCATCGAGCTCGCATGAGGTTTTCTATGCTGACCACACTCCACGCTCACCACACCAAAATGTTGAAACCGAGAATTCGGTCTCGAGGAGTTCACCCTTGTGGAAGGAGTGATCACACACCTACTTCCCTCCCAACAGGCCAAATGACTGAAGATTTAGGATTTGGGACAAACCCAAGGCTCCAACACGGAAGTCCCTCCACACACCCGGAAGATCTTTAGAGCGCTTCCCCTCCTGTGGAGGGTCCTCCATGCTGGAGCCTTGGGTCTGTCCCAAATCCTAAATCTTTAGTCGTTTGGCCTTTTGGGAGGGAAGTAGGTGTGCGATCACCCCTTCCCCAAGAGTGAACTCCTCGAGACTGAATTTTCAATTTCAATACATGGGATCGAATAAGTCCATTTGAAGTAAATATAAACTTCTAGAAGAATCTTTTTCAGTTATACCCTTGAAGGTAGCCCTTGTCTGCTTACCCATTTGGCATGCATGACATGAACTCTCTTTAAGGCACTTAATACCGGGGGCATCACACACTAAGTTGTGAGAAAATAACATGTTTATAGTTTTGAAATTAATATGTGTTGATCTCTTGTGACATTGGTCACAAAGAGACACACTATCTTTTACTAAAAAAACTCACTGGTGTAGAATTCTCTAAGCATAAAAAATTTAAATAGAAAATATTTATACTTTGAGTGTCTGTTAAGACCGTCTCCAGTTTAGCAGACGGTTTTATTAGACACTTGTTCGTATAGAACTTAATGATATAGCCTTTATCACATAATTGACTTATGTTTATGAGATTATGTTGTAATACTTCAACATTCGCCACTTCTATGAAGAAAACTATACCGTTGGAAATCATACCGTAACATTTAGTGATTCCCCTATGAGACCCTCCAAAGATAACTTTTGGACCGTCTTCTATTGCGGTAAATTCTAATAAAAGGCTTCTTGTCCCGGTCATATACCGAGAGCATCCACTGTCCAAATATCAGATTGGATTTTTGTTGGCCTTTGGACATACCTATAATCATAAATCACTTTACCTTAGAAACCCAAACTGATTTGGGTCCTTGGTTTCTTATTAGCTTAACACCAGTAGGAACATTAACGTTGTGAGTGGTTGGTCTTGCACTGTTAACTCGCGAAGTTTCAAATTTTACAGAGTTAAACCAACAATTTATGCCGAAATGACCAATCTTGTCACAGCACTAACAGTCAAACCTATTGCACCTCCTCTTGTACTCCTGCTTTACCTTTTGAAATGTAGTTCTAGTAGGGGCTACATACTTGGAGGTGGATGCCTCCTGATTGTAACAAACACAGGGCTTCTCCATCTCCTTAGCCTTGGGTATAATTGTTTTGGCTTTCGGTACCTTCTTAAAATTTGGTCCATGAACATAGGGACCATACACTTTGAGAGTTATCTCTTCATATAGTGTCTAGAAGACACTGGCACCAAAGTCGAGGGGACGGGCCCATCCTTGGTAGTGTTTTTTAGGCTCCACATAAGTAGGCCTAACAAAGTGCTCACAGGACGTCTCAAAGTCATATTTGTTTGTGGGGAATATAACCTTCTTAAAAGAGGGTTGACTTTGAGGTGCATTTCCTTTGCCTTTGGTAGCGGCTCTCTTAGTAGTCTTACCCTTTTCAGCTATGTGGCCAAGACCACTACCTTTCTTTGGAGGTGAGAATTTATCAATGATAAGAAGAATAGTTCTCAGCTTGGAGTAACTTTCAACAAGTTTCCTTTCCACCAAGAGCTTTTCTTCTGGCTCATCAAAGTATTTCTCCTTTTCACTTAATGTTTCAGCCAAGCATTTCAATTGCTCTTTCAAGGAGTGAACTTTATCTCTGAGTGGAGTTAATTCAACAATATCTCCCTGCAGACGTGATTCCACTTCCTTAAGAGAGGCAAATCTCTTTTAATTACTTTTTGACCATCTTGCAGCATTTGTCAAAAGTTCTTGGTTCTGATTCATCAAGTCAGAATCTTCTTCCTTAGAAGAATAATCTTCATGACCATTAGTTGAAGTTTCAGATTTAGTGAGTATAGTGTGCGAGTTTACCTTCCCATGAAACTCATCGTCGCCTACTTTCTCATCTGATCGATTCATAAGCCCGAAGTAGGTTTATTCATTTTCACTGGATTCACTTGAGCCACTATCAATAAGAGTCTTTGACTTCTTAGCAATGAAGCTCTTCCTTACTCTTACCTTTAAAGGATCTCTTTTCTTCCTTCTTGGACCCTTCCTTCTTTTTATCATGACACTCTGTAATCACGTGTCCTGACATATTACAACAATAACAAACAATGTCAGAGGAAGAAAGTTTGTTCTGTTTAGGCTTATACATATCCACTCTGCTGAAGCTTTTTTTCACCTGATCACCATCACGATGTGATTTTCTGAAGTCGGACTAGGAGGATTGATTTTTCATCCGCCTCCTCTTGCTGAGCAGTCTTTTGAATTGCTTGGAGATGAGCAAGAATTCTCCATCCGACAATTCATATCCTAACTTGTTTGGCACAGAATCATCTTGGCCATCAGAAGCTTGTGTCCTTACAGGTGACACAACTTTAGATTTCCTGGATCCTTTTGCCTTCAGAGCTATAGACTTCTTTTTGCTGGAAGTCATGCTTAGTTGATCCTCCTTTTTCCTGGTGTTCATTTGGAGTTCGTAGAAGAGCAGCTTTTCGAAGAGATTCTGAGTATCAATCTCTGGCATCTTACCAAATTTCCTAATGGCTACCACCTTAGTATCCCAGTCTTTTGTCAGGGATCTGAGGAATTTATCATTTAACTCCCATATTAGTGAATGTACGGTCATAGTTTCTGAAGTCATTGCCGATCTTGAAGAATTTCTCGAAGCTTTCTGCAATAGTATCATTTGATCCTTGCTTGAATGCCTCATATTCCTGATTAAGCAGAAATCTTCGATCATCTCTAACTTTGTCAGTACCTTCCATGAGGACTATGAGACAGTCCCACATCTTCTTGGAAAATTTGCAGTGGAATAAGTTTTGTAGTATGGAATCGTCCACTATACTGGCTATAATATTCTTTGCCTTTTTATCCAAGGAGACCAAGGCAATTTCATCTTTAGTGAGATCCATCATCTTCTTGAGGATTATGTGTTGAAAATGGTGACGTGAAAGTGGGTGATTGGGTGACCTAGGAGACCTGTCCGCATGGCCTGTGCGGACAGGAGTGGCGATTAGGCAGGTCGACAATGAAGCAGCAGTCAGTTGGTGTTAGGGCAACCTGAGCAGGCTGGTCACGCTACCTGTGCGGCAAGGACTAGTAGTTAGCTAGGTCGGCAGGTGTGCTACAAGCGGCTTGTTCCTCAGCGGCCTTGGCGATCTGTTCGCGCGGTCTATGCGAATAGAGGTTGCGGCCAGCAATGCCGGCTTATGGACTACCTGCAGGTTATTCTCAGAAGGTAACCGGGCGGATAACTTCTCTATATTTGGAGTCTGGCAAGATGCAAAATGGACTAGAGCTCAGCAGACCAACATGGCAGATGCCTTGGTCTAGTACTAGTGGTGCGGCTTGAAGCCGTAGGTGTCACTGGTTAGAGCAGACAGATGTTGAAGTTTATCGGGTGCGGAGAACTGGTGCCAGTATCTGTTAGTAAGCATAGACTAGCCCTTATTGTCAGTGGTGTGGAATTAGTTGGTTTTGAACCTAGTCCAGGATTGCTCAGTCTGAGGAGATCGCGCGGGTAAGCGCGGACTGCTTCTCAGCCTGCCAAGCTCGGCAACAATTGACTTATGCTTTGGCTGCGAGCTTGGTGAGTGCGGACTGGAGCTGTGTCCGTAGGGCATGCATACTAGAGCAGTGTCCGCTAGTAGGCGTACATGCCGTGTTGTTTCAGAGTTTGGGGGTCTGGCTATCTTGCAGGCCACGGCGGACTGGCTGTGTATCCGCGGCTTGAGGATACACTTGGTTCTCGCCGCGAGATGAAGCGGTTATCCTATCGGCTAGGGCGGTGACCACATTCCTCATCGCACCTATAAATAGGACCCCCATTCACATCAATAGTAAGCCAATGAACTGTAAGTGAACTCGCAGATAGTTGATGCGGACTAGATTTTTGTATCCGCACGGTTTGAAGGTTGACCGGTTTGTGCTGTGCAGGTTGTGCGGATAGTGCTGGAAGGGTGGACTCTGCGGTTAGCAAAAGGCGATAAACAGTAGGTCGGGGGTAGCGACCAGACGGTCTTCTCTTCTGCAACTAGTTTCTCAATTCAATAAGTTGTCCGCTTCTGGCGGCCTTTTTAGTTTGGCAGCGACAGATCGTGCGGTCAGGCGGCTAGGCGACCTTACGGTTAGGCGGCTTGCTGATCGACGAGTAGAGCTTGCATTGGAATAACGGGCAGTCCATACGGCTAGTTTACGGTCAGGCAACTAGGCAGTTTGTGCGGACTCCATTATGGTTAGCAACAGAACCGACGGTTAACTCTTTGAGTCCGCGCAGTTAGGTTTGCCTTGTATTGTTTTCTATTTTCCCTTGGATACATCGGCGAATCATGTCTCATCATGTATGACTCGCCTTGTAATGATTTTTGATAGTACAAGATTCTTGCTATTCTATTTTGCATATGGTTTATTTGGGCTCGAATAGTTTGAGTGTTCCTGCGCCTCATTTCTCGTTTTTCGCTATATGAATTTTTAATATGGTATTAGAGGAAATAGTGGCTTGAGCAGTGGATCAACCAACAGTTTTCTTCAGTGCTTCCGTGAGTCAAGTGAACCAGGGTTAAGTGCAATAGAAGGTGAATTGGCAAGAGATCTTGAAATGGAGCTTCTTACATGGACTAACTTTAATAAGTGGAAGTCATGTATGGAATGTTATCTTTCTGGCGAGGACCTTTGGGAGATGGTTTGCGGAGATGAAAGGTAAGAGGTTACTGCTGCTAGTGGCAATGCTGAAGCGGTGAGAGCTTGGAAGAAGACAATTGCGAAAGCAGAGGTTCTTCTCAAGCAAGTGATCTCATCGGAGCTCTTGGACCACATCGGCAGATGCCGGTCAGCTGCAAAGATGTGGACTTCCCTTGATGGGTTGTTCCACAAGAAAGTGAAGGTGGATGTTGAGGTTGGTCCTTCTACTTTAGATCAGCAAGAGATGAGTGTATCTCCTAAGCGTGATTCGAAGAGGAAGGAAGGATCAAAGTGCTATAAATGCAAGCAACATGGTCACTTCAGGAAGGAGTGAAAGGTTTTCCTTTGCTTAGCGAACGCTGCTTATATCGGGAGTAAAAGGAAGAACTTGATTGGTTCAACAATAAGTTCTGATGCTGGTCGGATGAAGGTCATTGATAGTGGAGATATCTGGCATGAAAGGCTGGGACATGTAGGGATAGACAAGCCGAAAGCAATGGCAGTGAGAAGCCTTGTAAGAGGCTTGCCTAGGATATCATCCTTCTATAACGGTCATGCTTGCATGGGATGTCAACATGGCAAAGCTTATCACTTTACGATTGATACGGTGCAGTCCAGCTGTAAAGCACCCTTGGAGGTTATCCATGATGATCTAGTGGGGTCGACCGTCATCGCCAATCTTGGAGGCAACAGGTATATGCTGATATTAGTTGATGACTATGCGAAGTATACTTGGGTATATTTTATGAAGGAGAGGTCGAACATGTTCTGCTTGTTTGTGGAGTTCAAGAAGCTTGTGGAGAGCCAGCTTGGAGTATGGATCAAGAAGTTGAGAACGGGAAATGGAGGTGAATTCGGTTCTGCAATGTTCTCTAACTTTTGTAGGAAGCATGGGATCTAAAGGGATCTCTCTCGTGGACATACTCCGCAATAAGGTAGTATTGCAAATCGGATGATCCGTCTTCTAACGGAGACCTGCAAGTGTTGGCTTCGGTGCAAAGGCATTCCTAAGGCCTTTTAGGCGGAAGGGATGGCCTGCGCGGCACATGCCATCAATCAGATGCCTCTGAGTCCGATCAATGTGAAGAATTTGTATGAGCTGATGTTCAGGGTGAAGCCCAGCGTGAAGCACCTTCGGGTGTTTGGCTCTAACTGCTATATACACTCTCCTGGTGCTCTCATGATGAAGTTAGTCTTCATTGGGTATGATGAGCAGAAGAGGAGATGAAGGTGTATGGATCCTGCGATGAAGAGGTTCATCGTGTCGAGAGACATTGTCTTTGATGAACTGACGTCGTATTGGGATAGCTCATCTGTGGAGCTAGAGGTAAGTAGGTTAGATGGTGTGCAGAAGGAGGCTGCTGGAAAAGTTTGGGTGGAGCTGCTTGTGTCACCAGGAGCTCCAGGTTGTTCTAGCTCCAGGACATAGGTGTTTGGTTCAGGAAGCAGGGGGAGCAATGCTCCATGTACTTATAGTTCGAAGACGGTAACTTCTGGTTCAGGAAGTAGGGGGAGAGATGCTTCAGGTGCTTTTTGTTCCAGAGCGGTGGCTTCTTGTTCAGAAGGCAAGGGGAGCGATGCTCCAAGTTTGCCCGGGATTAGAGCTGGTTCAGGAGTTGCAGCGGAGGTGGTTAGTCGTGATGAAGGTCTTCGGAGATCGAAGAGGATCTCCAACTCACCAGCTCGATATAGCAGAGGAAACTCGCTGAGTTTGGTCTCATGTTTCCTTGCAGGCCCTCAGATTGAGTAAGGCTCTTCTAGCTGTGAGGACACCACTGGGGTCAAGGAGGTAGATGATGCCAAAGCTGAGGAGGTGACTACTCTCAGAGGAGACGAGGCTTGGGACCATGTGCCTAAGGTCGTTGGTGTTACTCTTATGGCACACAAGTGGAGTTCAAAGTTGAAGAAGGCATATGTAAGCATGACTCCTTTTGGGAGATGCTGGAGGGATCTCTTATGGTCCGGGATAGGCGGGGAGAGGACTATGTCTCAGACATCTTCTCGAAGGCGCTATCAGAGGGACCAGGTGCATGGTTACGGGAACTGCTGGGGTTGCTCACCACTTCTCACTTCAAGGGGGAGTATTGAAAATGGTGAAGTGAAAATGAGTGATTGAGCGACCTAGGCGACTTATCCGCGTGGCTTGTGCGGACAGGAGTGGCGGTTAGGCAGGTCGGCAATGGAGCAGCAGTCAACTGGTGTTCGGGTAACCTTGGAGGGTTGGTAACGCGGTCTATGTGGCAAGGACTGACAGTTAGCTAGGTCGGCAGATGTGCTGCAAACGGCTTGTTCCTTGGCGGACTTGACGGTCTATTCGCGCGGTCTGCGCAAACAGAGGTGGAGGCCAGCAAGGCCAGCTTATGGATAGCCTGTAGGTTATTCCCAGAAGGTAACCGGGTAGATGGCTTCTCTAGACGCAGGGTTTGCCAGTTAGAGCGGACAGATACTGGAGTTCGCCGGGTGCGGAGGACTAGTGTCAGTGTCAGCCAGTAAGCGCGAACTGGCCCTTGTGGCCAGTGGTGTAGACTTGGTTGGTTTTGAACCAAGTCCAGGATTGCTCAGTCCGGGTAGATCGTACGGTTAAGCGCGGACTGCTTCTCAGTCCGCCAGGCTCGGCAGCAGTTGCCTTGTGTTTTGGCTGCGAGCTTGGTGAGTGCGGACTGGAGCTATGTCCGCAGGGCGTGCGGACTAGAGCGGTGTCCGCTAGTAGGCAGAGAGGCCGTGTTGCTGTAGAGTTCGACGGTCTTGCTATCTTGCATATCGCGGCGGACTAGCTGTGTATCTGCGGCTTGCAGATACACTTGGTTCTCGCCGCGAGATGAGGCAGTTATCCTATCGGCTAGATTGGTGACCACACTCCTCATCGCGCCGATAAATAGGACCCCTATTACATCAACAGTAAGCCAATGAAAAGTAAGTGAACTCGCAGATAGTTGCTGCGGACTGGATTTTTGTATCCGCGCAGTTTGAAGATTGACCGGTTTGTGTTGTGTAGGTTGTGTGGATAGTGCTGGAAGGTGCAGAATCTACGATTAGCAACAGACGGTAAACAGTTTGTCGCGGGTAGCGACCAGACGGTCTTCTCTTCTATAACTAGCTTCCCAGTTTAATAAATTGTTCGCTTCTAGTGGCATGTTCAGTTGTGCAGCAGCAGATCGTGCGGTCAGGCGGCTAGGCGACCTTACGGTTAGACGGATTGTTGATCTGCGAGTAGAGCTTGCATTGGAATAACGGGAAGTGCGCACAGCTAGTTTGCGGTCAGGAGACTAGGCAGTTTGTGCGGACTCCATTGCGCTTAGCAGCAGAACCGGCGGCTAACTCTTTGAGTCTGTGCGGTTAGGTTTGCCTTGTATTATTTTTTGTTTTCCCTTGGATACATCAGCGATTTATGTCTCGCCATGTATGCCTCACCTTGAAAAGATTTTTGATAGTACAAGATTCTTGCTCTTCTGTTTTGCATCTGATTTATTTGGGCTCGGATAGGTTGAGTGTTCCTGCGCCCGGTTTCCCGTTTTCCGCTATATGAAATTTTAACATCATGATGGACAGATTCAGAGCAGACGACTGTATAGGGATATGAGGTCCTTCTTCAACGATCTGAAATATCTTGGGATTTGCTGCTTTCATGAAGAATCTGACTCTTTCTTTATACATAAGAAAGTTCTTTTTTGTGCACACAGGTAACTTCATAGAATACATCCTTGCTTATGTCCATGGCCACTTAGTGGAATCTCTTGACGCTAGATTGGAGATCTTGTTCAAGGTGTTAACCTTATACCGAACAACACCCCTCTGATACCAATTGAAAGTATCTAGAGTCAACCTAAATCACTTAGAGGGGGTGAATATGTGAGGTATGTGTTTTTTCACGGAATAAAAATAACTTAAAAAATAAAGCACACAAAATACAGAGATCTATAGTGGTTTTCAGAGTTGGGTACGTCCACTGTCCCACCTCGTCTATCTACCATGAAGGGCTAGATTTGGCTACTTCACCTTTCTTAGATTTCAACAAATCTTATACCTCAAAGTATCAACTCCTACAACTCGGAGACAATGCTCCTACCACTCGGAGAACAACTTCTCCTACAACATGATCCAAACATTGATCTACAACTCGATTCAAAGATGGATCTACAACTCGGAGGGAGAAATCTCCTACAAAAGTGAAATACAATATATAATAAAGATTACAACGAATCTTATTTAGATCTAAAGACTTCGATTCTTCATTCTTCGAAAAAGTTGATCTTGAATGACTTGAAGAACAATTGAACCCGAAATCTTTGAGGACTTTGATCTTGAATCACGAAACGACTAGATTTGAGAGAATAGGAACCTTTAGAAAGCAATGATCCAATCAAATTGGTGGAGGAATATTGAATCGTGCATCGAGCTTGCGACGACGGAGAGATGTCGCGAGATACGGACGGGAGCCGACGAAGACATTATTGCGGTCTAACTCGACGTTCCGGTCGCGCCGGAAAAACTTGGACCGTCTCAGCTCTCGAAACGGTCGAGCGTGCACACATCCAAAAGAGTAGGATAATTGTACACAAGCAGTTTTAATGTGGGAAAACCCATCAACTGGGTAAAAAACCACGTGAACGGATTTGCGCCAGTCAAAGTCCACTGTTCTCGGGTTTTTATAGCTTATCGGTGAAGTTGAGGGTAACAGACAACCTCTCGTTACAATTTTGGGGGTGAGAGAACACTTTGCACGCGGCGGAAGACAAGCCGTCACACCGAGAGTTGTTACAAGTTGTGTTTTGCGCATATGGTCTTTGATTAGCGGTTTACTGAGTCTGGATGCGGAGTGGAGCATTTGAACTTGCGAAGGCCGCTCAGAACTTGAGCGGTTTGTTGAGTCTGGATGGTTTTGACTTGACCCACTGGTAGCTCAGGTGCAACTCGGGTGCGACTCGGGTGCGTCTCGGAGGCTACTCGTAGGAGGAATTCAGCAGAGCTTTGACCTGAGGAAGAAGAAGACTTGGAGGAAAAAAGTTAGAAAATGTGGAGGTCTGGGGCTCCTTTTATAGGCTCCAGGAGGTGGTTACGGTGGTTACGCGGCTATCCTCACACCGTAACCATCCATATAAATGTTTTTACTATAATTTTAAATGCGCGTATTCAGCTATTAGGAGACCATTATATAAATAATAAAATATTAATTAAATTTTACCCCCACTAATCTGGTGGTTAGTGGGTGGTTACGCATAGATCAGATGACCAAAAATACCCCCCACCGATCGGACGGTGGGGGAGCGACCTCCACGGGAGGCCGGCGAACTTGTCGTCAAGTTCGCCGACGAGGGGAGGTTCGCCATCGGTGACCAATGAGGGACGGCCGGCTCGACCGCCCCTTGGACGCAAGGCGACGACCAAGGTGAGGGCGGCCTCGGCCATCTCTTGGCCGCAAGGCAGCGGCCAAGGAGAGGGTGGCCTTGGCCGCCCCTTAGCTGTAAGGCAGCAGCCAAGGAGGGGGCGGTTGATGCGCGAAAACTAGATATATAAAATGCAACACAAGTATACGTGTCGCGTCAAGTACCAAAGTTGTGACTTAGCTTCCACAAAAGTTTGGAGTTCAAAGGAGAGAAAGTCATAAGAGCCAACAAAATTGAGGTTTTTGGCTTGATTAGAATTGTATGACTGGAATTTGGATGGTGGATATGTATTTCCCTGAGCATTTTATCATAGAGACTCTCCAAATTATGCGGTGTACTTTTGCTAAATTTCTTCTCTTTGCTACTTGTTATAGTAGGGATCATTCCAAGAGTTCGTAAACACACTTAGGACATTATCACTATGTCAATATACACATTTTTACTTGTCATAGTAGGGATAATTCTAAGAGTGCGTAAACACACTTAGGCTCTTATCACTATGTCCAAAACCCCATTTTTTGTTGTATATATATATATTCTTTTTACATACCCATAAATGAGAGATATACTAAACTAGGGAACTTTATACATAGAATGGTAGGTATCAGAATGACAAGACAATCTCAAGATGATTTGTGGATTATATGAAATAAGTTTTTGAAGTGAATATAGTTTGTCTTATTTCTTTCTCCCAATTAATTACCGAAACCCACGTCGTAGCGTCTATCATTACCATAATTCTCGTTTTACCCTTCATCATTATTTTGAAAAGTCAGCAAAAATATGTTGAAATAGGGTAAACTTTTTTAAGGAATATTGTGAATGGATAGAAATAAATAAAAAAAGCTTTAACATATTTGATTAATTTTAAGTTCCAAGTTGAAAATCATTAAGATTGACAAAATCACCAATAAAAAAAATGAAATCTTTAATAGCCAAAAACAAAATTTGATTAAACATCAGCATAAGGGCACTCAAACTATCAAGAATATGTCTTATTCTTCTGCCCAAAATGGCAGAGGTGAACCCACCCCCACACTAAGACTTTGCTAGACCCTAGCAATTTGTTCAAATATAGAAAGCAATCAAGCAACATTTTCATCAACTTTGGGGTAACATTCAAAAAAACAGAAAATTAAATTAAGGTGAAATCAAGCACACAAGAATAAATAGAAATTAATACTCTCCTGGAGTTGTACAACCCCGTGTCCGCCGGAGGATCTTAGACCCCTCGACCCGCTCCTTTAGGCGGGATAGTCTCGACCCGCTCCTTTAGGCGGGCCAGCCCCGACCCGCTCCTTTAGGCGGGCCAGCCCCGACCCGCTCCTTTAGGCGGGCCAGCCTCGACCCGCTCCTTTAGGCGGGCCAGCCTCGACCCGCTCCTTCAGGCGGGCCAGCCCCGACCCGCGTTTCTCGGTTATCAGGTCGGGACGGACTGCGCATAGCTGGTCAGGACAGCGGAACTAGGCTGTTGGCAGACCATCCCCAGGGGTCTTTCAGTAATTTCAAGCCATCAGAGGTTAGTTATTGGCATGCCATCTTCAAAAAACTATAAATAGGACCCAAGGGGGTACCTCAGGGACGGACACGGGTCTCCCAGTCTTTTAGTGTTCTCTGAGATACCTTAGCCCGGCCTTTTTGGCTAAGGAGGGGAAGCGCTCTGAGATCTTCCGGGTTTGTGGTGGGACCTCCGCGCCGGGCCCTTGGTCTAATCCTCTGTTCTTTCCTTCTCTTCGGTTGCTTTTCTTGCAGGAACGAAGTAGGTGTGCGACCACCCCTTCCCCAAGGGTGAACTCCACAGAGACCGATCTTTCGGTTTCAACATTTTTGGTGCGGTGAGCGTGGAAAGTGGTCAACTCAGAAAACCTTCCACAGGATCAATGACTGGAGGAGAAGGGCAGGGCTCGGACAGGACCGACTCGCCACCCCCACCCCCTCCCGCCATCGCGGGGATGTTTGAGGAATTTAGACAGGAAATGCTCGGCGTGGTCAGGCTCGCACTCGGCATGCGGGCCGAAAGTACGACCCCGGTAATCCCGGTTCTCGCGGACCCGGCGCTCGGCGAGGCGGCTCCCGCCCGGCGAGCCGGGAAGGAAGTGGTCGATGAGGGCCGAGGTGCCGAGCTCCCAGGGCGAGTGCTCTTCCCAGGCTCGGGGAGCGGCGGTCGATTCGGCGAGCTAGGGGCGCGAGACCCTCCAACCCGCCCGGCGGGTGGAGGCGGTCCTTTCAGCGAATTGGTCTCTTCCGCGCCAGTCCCGGATGGGTTCAGGGAGCCCGAGGTGTCCTATTACACCGGAAGGGGAGATCCGGTCCAACACGTCCAGTGGTTCGAGCACGTGGTCTCCATCCGGCAAATGTCGGACGGGTTCAAGTGCTGACTCTTCGCTATCACTCTCAGAGAGAAGGCAAGGGAGTGGTTCCATCAGCTACCGTCTAACTCCATCCACTGCTTCGAGGACCTCCGCCGGGGGTTCGTGCTGAGATTCACTACCTCTAAGAGGAGGAAGAGGGAGTCGGAATCTCTGTTCCGTATCAAACAAGAGGCGAACGAGACCATGGGAAGCTATGTTAACCGCTTCCAGGAGGAGGTTACCCAGGTTCAGGAGATGCCGGGCCATACCCTGATGATGGCCTTCACACTGGGACTACAGCAGGGTTTCTTTCGCATGGAGTTGAAAAGGGTTCCCCCCTCTCCTACGAAGAGTTAATGGAAAGGGCGGCGAGAGAAGTCGACGGAGAGGCGTCGAATCCAGAGTTTGCCCAGAAGCTAGCCAGATGGGCTACGGAAGAGGAGAGGCCAAAGGGAGGCAGAGGCCAGGAGGAGAGGAGAGCCGAGCCCCGGCAGAGGGACGGGCAACATCAGCAGCAACAGCAGCAGCCCAGGTGGGGGCGCCAAGAGCCGAATCATCGGCTAGGATGGAGGCCAGAGTGGCAGGAGCAGAGGGCGAGGAGAGGGTTCTACGGAGGAGACCGTCGCCAGGGAGGCCAGGGTCAGTTCTACCCTCCCGGAGGAAGGCAAGGCCGAAGGCCACCTCTTCCCGACCAAGAAGAGGCTATGGCCATAGCCATGGGGGAGAGAAGAAGGACGGCGAGAAGGAGGAGAAGAGAAGTCAGGGTGGAGATGTCGTACTGCGATTTCCACCAGGAAGAAGGGCACTCCACCTTCACGTGCCCGGAGTTCCTCGAGATGAGAAGAAACAGGGAGCAGCAGCGCCAGCAAGATCACCAGGGAGTGCGGATCGAAGAAGTCCTGCCTCGGAGGGAGGAGGACAGATGCGAAGATTGGGCTGATGTGGGGTCCCGGGGAGGGGTCGGAGCGATCCACGGGGGGGCGGGGGTCGAGGCCTCCCGCAAGGCGAGCCTCCACACCATGTACCGCAGGAGCGTTGGCTCCACATCCCAGACCCCGCCCCCAGAAGAGAGAATCACATTCTCCGTCCAGGACATGCCAGGTCACGAAGATCCCTTTTTCAATGCGCTGGTCATTCAGACAGCCATCGAAGATTTCACCGTCTCCCGGATCCTCATCGACAACGGGAGTTCGGTCAACGTCATCTTTAAGAGGGCGTTCGACGCGATGAAGGTGGAGGCCAGGAGGGTGTTGGCCTCGGATGGGCCCCTGTTCGGCTTCTCAGGGGAGAGGAAGGAAGTTGAAGGAGGAGTGGGACTCAATGTTTCCCTGGGGGGCAGTCTCGCAACTGCAAGTTCGTCATCGTGGACGCCCCCCAGCAGCTACAGCGCCATCTTCGGGAGGCCCCTTATCAGCGCCTTCTGCTGCGTCCCCTCGTCCTTCCACCAATGCCTCAAGTTTAACATCGAGGGGGTCCAGGTCCGGGTCCGCGGAGATCCCAAAGTGGCGAGAGAATGTTACGTCACGGCAGTCAACTCTATCTCTTGGTTAGAAGGAGCCGAGGAGATGGGACGGAGGATGGAGGAGACGGAGCAGGAGGCTGGCAGAGAAGATATGGGAGTGGAGGAGAGCCGCGCCCAGGAAGAAGTGGTGGAGGAAGTCCAGGGGCCGGCCGAAGCAATGGCCGTGGAGGAAGTCGGGGAAGAAGTCTCCGCCCCCGGAGGAGTTACTGAAGAATGGGGGGAGCAGTCCCGTCTGGAGGCAGCAGAAGAGGTGGTGGAGGTGGAGGTCCTCACCTTCAGTGGCAGGGTCGAGAAGGTCCGCGTCAGCGGAGGTCTGACTCCGGAGGCTCAAGGCAGGATGCTGGAGTGCATCCTAGAAGAACGTGGATATCTTCGCCTGGAGTGCTGCGGAGATGCCGGGGATCGACGCTGACGTGGCCTGCCACCGCCTTAACCTGAACCCGGAGGTTCGCCCCATCCAGCAGAAGAAGAGGGCCACAGCGGACAGGCTGGCCGAGCCGATTCGGGAGGAGGTGGCCAAGCTCCTCAAGGCCGGTTTCATTTCCGAAATCCAATACCCCGGCTGGGTCTCCAATGTTGTAATGGTTAAAAAAGGAGACGGGCGGTGGAGGATGTGTGTCGATTTTTCTTTACTTAATAAAGCATGCCCTAAGGATTGTTATCCCTTGCCTCGGATCGACGCGCTGGTAGATTCAGCCGTTGGTTTTTCTATAATGAGTTTCCTAGATGCTTTTTCAGGTTACCACCAGATTAGGATGCACCCTCCCGACATCAAAGATGTCTCTTTCATCACGGGGGATGGGTGTTATTGCTACAAAATGATGCCCTTCGGGCTAAAAAATGCAGGTGCGACCTACCAGAAAATGATGGACAGGATCTTCCGAGAGCAGAAGGGCAGGAACCTGGAGGTGTACGTAGACGATCTCATGGTCAAGAGCCTCAGCATCGACTCTCACCTCCTGGACCTGGAGGAGACTTTCACTACCCTTCGGAAGCATAAAATGAGATTGAACCCCTCGAAGTGCATCTTCGGGGCAAGCAGGGGGAAATTTCTGGGGCATCTCCTCACCCCTGCTGGAGTAGAGCCCAATCCCGACAAGGTGAGGGCAATTCTGGAGTTAGGGTCACCGCGGAATGCAAGAGAAGTGCAGCGGCTGACGGGGAAGTTAGCAGGGCTGAGCAGGTTCCTTTCTCGGGCCGGAGAGAAGTGCTCTCCCTTCTTCAAAACCCTGAGAGGAGGTCGGAAGTTCGAATGGACCCCGGAGTGCGAGGAAGCATTCCAGGCCCTGAAGAGACAGTTGACTCGGGCTCCCCTGCTCCAGGGACCAAAGGAAGGGGAGGACCTATTCCTGTACTTGGGCGTTGGGACAGAGGACCTGAGCTCTGTGTTAGTTCGAGAAGAGGGGAAGAAGCAACTCCCGATTTACTATGTTAGTAGGGTGTTGAGGAAGGCCGAGCTCCGCTACCCTATTCTGGAGAAGTTGGCATTTGCTCTGATCATCTCGGCCCGGAGGCTCCGGCCTTACTTCCAGGCTCATTCAATCCGGGTAGTGATTGACCACCCCCTCCGTAACATCTTTGGGGGGGTGGAGCATTCGGGCAGATTGGCAAAGTGGTTGGTGGAATTGAGCGAGTTCGACGTCTCCTTCGTCCCCCGTCTCTCGATCAAAGCACAAGTTATGGCAGATTTTCTGGCTGAATACGTGATCGAGGTGGCGGAGGAAGAACTCACTCGCCCGGTTCCTTGGAAGATTATGGTGGACGGTGCTTCGGGAAAAATTCCCCATCACCAACAACTAGGCGGAGTATGAAGCAGTGATCGCAGGACTGCGCCTGGCTCGGGAACTGGGGGTGCAGGATGTGGAGGTCCTCACTAATTTCATGGTGGTGGCCTCCCAGATCAACGGGGAGTTTGAGGTCAGAGAGCCTACTCTGCAGCTATACTTAACTAAGGCGAAGGGGATCATCGGCTCGTTCCAGACTTTCTCCATCCGACACGTGCCCAGAGTGGAGAACGAGCAGGTAGACCAACTGGCAAAGCATGGTCCCCGGGCGGGGGGAACTATCACCGACTTATTCCGGCCCTCCATCGAGGAAGGAGAATTGATGGAGGTGGAGCAACACCCCTCATGGATGGACCCGTTCACGACTTTCCTATCCACGGGGGAATATCCCGAGGGGATGGACCGGAAGAAGCTCAAGTATAAGTCAGCCTATTACCTTACGCGAGACGGTCAGCTGTACAGGAAGACCCTCTCAGGCATGTTGGCTCGTTGCGTGGCCGAGGGAGAGGTCCAGAGAATCTTGGAGGAGGTTCACTCCGGAGAGTGCGGGAGCCATTCTGGGAGTCGGACATTGGAAGGGAGGATCGTCAGACAGGGGTACTTCTGGCCAACCTTAGGCCGCGACGCGGCAAAATTCACCAAGGAGTGTCACAAGTGCCAGCTCTTCGCTCCACTCCAGCTGCAGCCGGCCCAACGTCTCAGGAGCATCTCAGCCCCTTGGCCCTTTGCGATCTGGGGAATGGACTTGGTTGGACCCTTCCCCCAAGCCAGCGGACAGAGAAGATTCCTGCTGGTGATGATCGATTATTTCTCCAAGTGGTTGGAAGTGAAGGCGTTGGCCAAGGTGACCTCCCAAGTCGTGAGGAACTTCGTATGGGGGAAATCATCTGCCGTCACGGGCTCCCCCAAGCCATCGTCACAGACAACGGACCTCAGTTCGCGAGCGCCGAATTCTTCAGCTTTTGCGAGCAGCTCGGGATTGATCTTAGGTTCGCCTCGATCCATCACCCGAGGAGTAATGGGCAGGTGGAAGCGGCAAATAAGATCATCGTCAACCTCCTCAAGAAGAAAGTGGAAAACTTGAAGGGTAGTTGGGTGGAGCAGCTCCCCTCGGTCCTCTGGGCTCTCAGGACCACGCCCAACACGGCCACAGGAGAGACCCCGTTCAAGCTCTCCCACGGATGCGAGGTGGTGCTCCCGATAGAACTTGAAGTCCAAATACCCCGGGTGGCTGAGGCAGGAGAAGGCAGGGAGGAGTGGAGAGTCGGGAATGAGGAGGAGCTGCGACTCTCCCTTGACTTGGTAGAAGAGCTGCGGGACCTCTCTGCCATCAGGCAGGAGGAGGTGAAGAGGAGAATGGCCAAATACTTTGACAAGCACGTCAGGATCAAACAATTCGCGGAAGGGGACTTAGTATTGAGAAAGGTGGACGCAGCAGGAAGATCAGCCGCAGTGGGGAAACTTAACCCCAACTGGGAAGGGCCATACATAGTGCAAGAAGTCTTAAAGTCAGGTGGTTATCGCCTTCGGAATGCGGAGGTGCAACCATGGGTCTCACCTGGAATGGAGACGATCTGAAGCGTTTCTATCCCTGAGTCATGTAACGTTCGCTCTATGAAATAAAAAGTTCTTTCTTGAAATGCTGAGGTTTACATGTTTTTGTATGAGTCGGAGAAGTTTGCCCCGGTACCCCGAGCAGATCCCGTTGTCAGGCTCCCATCCAGCTGGCAGGGTTGGATGTCACTCGGAGGAATTTACCCCGGACCCCGAGCAGATCCCGCTGTCAGGCTCCCATCAAGCTGGCAGGGCTGGATGTCACTCGGAAGGAGTTTACCCCGGACCCCGAGCAGATCCCGCTGTCAGGCTCCCATCAAGCTGGCAGGGCTGGATGTCACTCGGAGGAGTTTACACCGGACCCCGAGCAGATCCCGCTGTCAGGCTCCCATCAAGCTGGCAGGGCTGGATGTCACTCGAAAGGAGTTTACCCCGGACCCCAAGCAGATCCCGCTGTCAGGCTCCCATCAAGCTGGCAGGGCTGGATGTCACTCGGAGGAGTTTGCCCCGGACCCCGAGCAGATCCCGCTGTCAGACTCCCATCAAGCTGGCAGGGCCGGATGTCACTCGGAGGAGTTTGCCCCGGACCCCGAGCAGATCCCGCTGTCAGGCTCCCATCAAGCTAGCAGGGCTGGATGTCACTCGAAAGGAGTTTACCCCGGACCCCGAGTAGATCCCGCTGTCAGGCTCCCATCAAGCTGGCAGGGCTGGATGTCACTCGGAGGAGTTTGCCCCGGACCCCGAGCAGATCCCGCTGTCAGGCTCCCATCAAGCTGGCAGGGCCGGATGTCACTCGGAGGAGTTTTGCAACGGACCCCGAGCAGATCCCGCTGTCAGGCTCCCATCCAGCTGGCAGGGCTGGATGTCACTCGGAGGAATTTACCCCGGACCCCGAGCAGATCCCGCTGTCAGGCTCCCATCCAGCTGGCATGGCTGGATGTCACTCGGAGGAATTTACCCCAGACCCCGAGCAGATCCCGCTGTCAGGCTCCCATCCAGCTGGCAGGGCTGGATGTCACTCGGAAGGAGTTTACCCCGGACCCCGAGCAGATCCCGCTGTCAGGCTCCCATCAAGCTGGCAGGGCTGGATGTCACTCGGAGGAGTTTGCCCCGGACCCCGAGCAGATCCCGCTGTCAGGCTCCCATCAAGCTGGCAGGGCTGGATGTCACTCGGAGGAGTTTGCCCCGGACCCCGAGCAGATCCCGCTGTCAGGCTCCCATCAAGCTGGCAGGGCTGGTTATCACTCAGAGGAATTTACCCCGGACCCCGAGCAGATCCCGCTGTCAGGCTCCCATCAAGCTGGCAGGGCTGGATGTCACTCGGAGAAGTTTGCCCCGGACCCCGAGCAGATCCCGCTGTCAGGCTCCCATCAAGCTGGCAGGGCTGGATGTCACTCGGAGGAATTTACCCTGGACCCCGAGCGGATCTCGCTGTCAGGCCCCCGTCAGGCTGATGGAGCCGAATGTCACTCGGGGGAGCCAGTTTAGGCCCCAGCCAGTACGAGCCCACGGGCGGTGTTCGACTATCGTCGATCTCTACCTCGACCGAGGCGCCGTTCGACTATCGTCGATCTCCCTCTCGGCCAAGGCGCCGTTCGAATATCGTCGATCCCCCTCTCGGCCAAGGCGTCATTCGACTATCATCGATCTCTGCTTTCGTCGAAGCGCCGTTTAGTCTTAATTCCGCTGTCCGCTCGACGCCTTTCCGGGGAAAGAATGCCGAGCTCGGATTTGTTTGAAGTCGTTCGACGCTCTGGCGCCTTTCCAGGAGGAGATCATTGTCCGACCCGCGCGAGCTTTATCGCAATAGCCCGGACTACTCGCCCGCTTCGCGGCAAAGAGTATGACAGCGAACCCGGACAGGCGATGCGAGTCGCCCATCCGCGTCACGACTGCCCGGCGTTCCTCGCACTCCCAAGTCAAAAATCTCACTCAAGAGCGACTCTACAACTTCACTTGCGCGCAACGACAAAGACGCAAAGTGAGCGACTCAAGGCAAAATACAAGAGGCGAACGCGAGAAGCGAATAACGAAGAATGAGCAAAGAAAGCATTCACATTATAGCGAAAGAATGAAAGATTTATCATTACACTTAGGTTTGTCAAAAAGAAAATATTACAAAAACCCCAGGCATGGGCCCTCGGCATGGCTACAAAGAAAATCGAGCGAGTGCAAGCCCTCGGCGAGGCAAGCCCTAAGCGGCGAGCCCCCTCATATAGGATGAAAGTGGGAGTCGCCCGGCTTTGGTACCGGGAGGAATAGCTCCGGCACCACCTCGTTCGCCGAGAGCTTAACACAACTGCTCCTGAGGAGATTGGCCCGCTGCAACGTCTGGAAGGTATATTTCGCCGCGCTGGCCGCGTTCTTCTGCATCATCACTTCTATATCGTAGTCGCTGTAATGAGTAAGTTGACAGCCGCTTGTGGATGATGGTGGCGCAGCCGCAGCAGCCTCCAGTGCATCCACCCGCGCCCGTAATGCCTGCTTCTCCTGCTGAAGGGTGACGATTTCAGTGCCCATCCGGCTAGCCGTCGCCGCGTCCTGTGAAAAGGAAGATTATTGAGTCAGATCGCTCTGGGCGAGGAAAGGCCGGCGCGAGTTAGCTCGCTTACCACTCCCCCCAAGTATTGCGCGAGGGCGGCATCAGATGCCTCAACCCGCTTCCGTAGTTCGTCCGCCTCCTCTTGAGCAAGCTTGCGAGCCGCCTCCTTCTCGTCAATATTTTTTTCGAGGGACGGGATGTTCTTCTCCATCCGAAGGCATCGCCGACTGACCATGTGGGCCAGCTCAAGGCTGCGAAGCTGGGCCCGCGCGCTTTCGTAGACCAGCACCCGTGTCCCCTCCTCGCCATAGATGGCGGCGTCCTCCCACCCGTAGACGCCGAAGGAGAGGTTATACGCATCTCCGCGGCTGGTTTCCTGCTCCACCCAACTCGGCAGCGCCGAGGATATGAAGACTCGGTTAATATCTTTATCCCACTGAAGTAGCGGGACCCCGAGCTCGTCCAAGGGCCCCTCCCCGAATCCGAAGTTGCAGTGCCCCGGGGGGACCAACTTCTTCGCGGGCTGACCCCCTTCTAGCGATTGCGATGTGCCCGCCCCCGCACCGGCCGAGCCGATGGCCGGTGCGGCCGAGGGACAAGGCGGAGGAGGATCAACATACTGTTGACCGACAGGAGCCTTGCCCTTGTCGGGAGTCGGGAGAGGTGCGCCACTCGCCTTTTTGGACTTCTTGGGCGGCGGCGGA
Source organism: Platanthera zijinensis (assembly GCA_039513925.1). Lineage (NCBI taxonomy): Eukaryota > Viridiplantae > Streptophyta > Magnoliopsida > Asparagales > Orchidaceae > Platanthera > Platanthera zijinensis. Next base: position 3,408,396 of record CM077082.1, on the reverse strand, counting down.
TCCTGGGTCCGCTCGTGACTGGGTCGCTTTGAGGTAGCGGGGGCTGATAACTCGCGGTGTGCAGCGGCCGCCGCCTCAGCCCGGGCGAGCTCGCCGGAGGCGAGTCGCGCACTCTCGTAGGGAGGACGGAGGGGAATATCGCGCTCGCTTGTAAAAGTGAGGAACTTAAGGTTACTCGAAGAATGGTTTTGGAAAACGGAAGTAGTCGAGTCGCTTACCTTCACCAGGCGGGACGGGGGCGAGATCGTCCAGGTTCCTGCGGAGGTATGCCACCTCAAAGTTCTTCCCGGCGAAGAACTCGTACAGTGTCGCCTCGTGACCCCCCCCCCCCCCCAAAGACGGGGGGCGATAGCTCGCCTCGCTGAGCTGAACTGGCGAGAAGGGGATATTTCCAAAGTCCCCCTTGACAAAAACAAACTTCTTTAGCCAATTGTGGCTCTTGTTCACTGTCTCTCGCACCTTCGCCTGGCTGATGGCGAAGCAGGCGGTCCCGTCCTTATTCGTGCGGAAGGAAAACAGCTTGCGGAAGACCGCGAGGATGAACTCAATCCTCTCCTCCCGAAGGTAGCAAGCAAACCCAACCGCCACTGCGACGGAGTTAGGGGTCATCTGCCCGGGGACAACCCCGAAGTACTTGAAGATTTGACGGATTTCCGGCCACAGGGGAAGCTGGAGACCCACCTCGAAGTGGGCAGTAGGAAGCGCGAGCTCGTCCCCTGACAGATCATTTATGCGCTCGCCCGCCTCAGGCCGCCTCGCCTCAAAGCCCGGCGGGACGAATCGACCAAGGGCTTCAAGGAATTCCGCCGCGGTAATGACAGTGGGAGGGAAATTGTGCTCAGAAAAGGCCCAAGCACACTTCCTCCTCCCGTCCGCATCGCCGCTGTCGCCGTCGCCAACCATCTCGCGAAAAGGTTCACTGGGCGAAACGAGGAAAGGTTCTCGCGAGAAGAAGAAAGAATCAGCTTTTAATATGGTAGGTGAAAAGTGGATCGGTTGAGTCTACTTATAGAGTTGAGAAAGGCGGGAAAAAACCTTGGTGGCGGGAAAAGTGCGGATAGCAAGATTAACCCCGACGCTTCGACTTCTGAACCCGATCGGGACCCTCGTCGGCTCGCAGGACGCCCACAAGAGGTTCTCAACCGCAAACCTCCCTCGCCCGCTCTCACGTGGGAGAATGAATGGCGACGCGGGCCCCTCCAAGAACGACGCGCGAGCCTATAAGAGGGGGGCCCGTGGAAAATTGGCCCGCTTTCGGCAGCATAAATGCGGTTAAGGTCTAGGCAGGTCAGCTCCTCGGCATCATGCGAGCAAGAAGACGAGCTGGCGGGGGCAGTACACTTCGCCCGCATCTCCTGAATAGGGTCATGGACTATTGTTACCTTGAAAGGGTTGGCCAGAACGGTCAGCCGCGGGTCGACGAATATCGTCGACCATGGATCGACTATCGTCAACCGCGGATCGACTATCGTCGGCCGCGGATCGACTATCGTCGATCGCCGATCGGCGCGAATCGACTACTGACGACCGCGAGGAGAGCCAGAATATAAAAGAGAAGAACACAGTAAGCACATGCCCATGATCGGGCAGGACAGATCTTGAATTATTACAGAAACCATTGTTCTCAAAACAAATGTCTTGCAGACCTAATAGCTTCGACCGGCATCCGAGGCGACCCGGACCCAACAAGCGGTGGCAAGCACCGACGAGAGCGAGGCAGGCGGCTCAATATTGAATCCATTTCCACCTACCCCGCCCTCGCTTGCCGGATTGGGGCGGAACGCGAGGATAGTGATACTCGCGAACCGCCATTAGCTCTCGCTGGGTCAGGTCGACCTGCTCTGAAATCTGCCTAAGTCGTTCCTCGGCTCGCGTAATATGCACGTCCGGCGATGTTGCCCCATCCTCGCCAGCAGTTCGCCCAGCTCCCTCTAGAGCTGTAAGTCGCTCCTCTGTCCCAGCCTTATCTTTCTCTACTCTGTCGAAGATTTCATTCAGCAGCAGCGTGTGTTTCTGAAATAATCGCGTCACTTGCGTCTTTATCTTCGCGGCATCAAGTGGGTCGCCCAGGTAGCCAGCGATGTCGTCCAGCTCGGGGGGAGGCGAGTACCCCTCACTCATTTCCACATCAGAAGAGACCGTGTTGTAACCTACAAGGTTAAAGTTAGAGGGAGCCGGCGATTGATAAATGGCCTAGAAGCAAAAGAGTTACCAGGCGTCGGCACGACACCCGCATCATTAGCGGGTCGAGAAGAACCCGACCGACCCTGGAATGCAGGTCCTCCCGGGGCGACGAACGGTTTCCCCAGACCCAGGGGCCTTGGCGACGAGGAAGATGCAGGAGGAAGATGCGTCGGAAGGGAAGGACTGATGGCCCGACTAGTCGCCTTCAAGGGAGATTTCCCTGCCCCCCCTTCATCCACTCCGACGTCTTGAAGCGTCTCCTGCCAAAAAGAGAAAGTCAGGAGGAACGGCGGATCGGACAAAGTGATCTCCTATCGAAGGAACAACCTCGGCGTCGCCGGCCGAGCCAGAGGCAGGATCATCATCCGGTCGGGGGCGCCGAACGATCTTTCCTTTCACCGGCTTGAAAAGAGGACCGGACGCTCCCCGCGCTAACCACGGGGCGGCTTCTAGGTCAGCCTCCCGGGCACCCTCCCTCGCAGCCGCCAATCGGGCCCGCGTCTCCTCAGACATAGGCATCTCTCAGCTATGAGCAACGGGAAAATGCCAGGAAAAAGAGGTGGTCTTCCAAAAGCCCGACAACTTATTTATAGAGCCAGTGTGGGACCCTTCATCAAAGATTCCCTCCAGCTCAGCAGTACTTCCGTCGGACACGTAGGGTTGGATGTTTCTTTCCGAGCTTCTGCGAAGCCCGTAAAGAGCGGGGATTGTGTACAACCCCGTGTCCGCCGGAGGAACTTAGACCCCTCGACCCGCTCCTTTAGGCGGGCCAGTCTCGACCCGCTCCTTTAGGCGGGCCAGCCCCGACCCGCTCCTTTAGGCGGGCCAGCCTCGACCTGCTCCTTTAGGCGGGCCAGCCCCGACCCGCTCCTTTAGGCGGGCCAGCCCCGACCCGCTCCTTTAGGCGGGCCAGCCCCGACCCGCTCTTTTAGGCGGGCCAGCCTCGACCCGCTCCTTTAGGCGGGCCAGCCTCGACCCGCTCCTTTAGGCGGGCCAGCCCCGACCCGCGTTTCTCGGTTATCAGGTCGGGACGGACTGCGCATAGCTGGTCAGGACAGCGGAACTAGGCTGTTGGCAGACCATCCCCAGGGGTCTTTCAGTAATTTCAAGCCATCAGAGGTTAGTTATTGGCAGGCCATCTTCTAAAAACTATAAATAGGACCCAAGGGGGTACCTCAGGGACGGGCACGGGTCTCCCAGTCTTTTAGTGTTCTCTGAGATACCTTAGCCCGGCCTTTTTGGCTAAGGAGGGGAAGCGCTCTGAGATCTTCCGGGTTTGTGGTGGGACCTCCGCGCCGGGCCCTTGGTCTAGTCCTCTGTTCTTTCCTTCTCTTCGGTTGCTTTTCTTGCAGGAACGAAGTAGGTGTGCGACCACCCCTTCCCCAAGGGTGAACTCCACAGAGACCGATCTTTCGGTTTCAACAGGAGTCATTCTCTGATTCATTGACAAAGCTATATTGTCTTCTCCGTGGCATGAGCTTGGCCTCTTTAACTGTATTGTCCTGTGAACTCAAATGTGTCATGTCTCATATATGCATATTATATGAAAGGTTAGATTATAGTAAAAAAAACATGATTATCCATGCATTCCAACAAAATCCAACAGTTAGCAATGTTTTTAATGAAGAACAGAAACTGATAAGAGGATCAAATTGTTCACAAAACATCATATAACCAAAATAGTCAAAGGATTTAATATTAATTGCAAAGTTCATCAGTCATCGTGGTCGTCAACACCGCCGTTTGCATTATCGTCTTTATCTCCGTCCTCACCGCCGATGTCTTCGGTTGGATCAGCAACCTCTCCATCAGAGTCCAAGAAGTAGCCAACATTGTTGAATCTGTTCTTCCAAGGCGAAGTTGTTGAAATTGGTGAAGTGGAAGTGGGTGATCGGGCAGTCCGGGCGGCCTGGGCGGACTGACCGCACGGACTGGTATCTAGTCCGGCGGGTTGGTGATTGGCGACCTGCGTAGTTTGCTGTGGTCAGGTTTTGCGAACTGCGCGGACTGGTTTAGTCCGGTAGTGAGTTGAGCTCTGCAAGGTGGTGTGCGCGGCATGTGCGGACTGGGCTTGGAGTCCGCGCTTCTTCTTTGGAGTTGCGGTGAGCAGCGGTCTGGCCTTGGAGCTGGCGGACTGGCTTGGTATCCGCCGAGCTCGCGCTTTCTAATCTGGATTTGCAGTTCTGTGAAGTTCAGGGTTTTCGCAGTATCCGCTGTGACCGGGCATTTGTGCCTGTGGTCGCGGACAGTGCGAGGTGGAGTTGTTTCCGCAGTGTCCGCTGTGACCGGGTGATCTGCATGTGGTCGTGGACATTGCGAGCTGGGTTGGTATCCGCACAGTCCGCTGTGACCGGGCGGTTTGCCTGTTGTCGTGGACTGATGTTTGCGGATAGATGCGGTATCGTCTCTTCGGCGGACTGGCATTGTACTCGGCTAGTGGCTCTTGCGTCTCGGCTAGTCCTGCTTTGTTTCTGCGAACTGGGCGGACTGCCTTGGGCAGTTCGCCATCTTGCCTGGACTTGGCGGATTTTGGTTTGCCTCGTGTGGGCGGACTCAGCGGATTTACTTTGTTAGCTGCGACCAAGGGGCGGTGTCTCTATCTCATAGGGTGGTGACCACACTCCTCACCTGGCCTATAAATAAGACCCCCGACAAGCCATTTATAACAGAGTGAACTGTAAGTTGGGCTTGAGTATAGGCTGCGGACTCGGTTTTTGTATCCGCTCGGGTTGTTGCTTAACCGGGTTCTGTGTGCAGGTGGCGCGGCTAGCAGTGTCAAACCAGGAGTTTGGTTCTGACCTCTGTGGAGTTAGCGGGCTGCATTCGGCGGTTTCCAACATCAACATTTTCTCTCAAGTTCAATATCCTGTCCGCGCGACCTCGAGGTCTCGGCGGGTAGGCGGCTTGTTCCTCTATTCAGCAGCAGTTCGGCGAATAACGGCGTGTCTGCGCGACCTCGCGGTCTGGGCGGACTTCGTGTTCTGTCTGGTTTCAACTCGGCTCGGGCGGTCTCGGCGACAATCAGCGGTCTCGTCGATCTCGGCGGTCTCTGTGTTCTATCCGCCCGAGTTGTTTTGTGTTTCTACTTTTTCATGTACTGGCGAAATCATGTCTCGCCATATATACCTCGCCCTGTAAAGAAGATTAATGAAATTTTGATCTGCTTGCTTCTGTCTGTGTTTTTGGTTATCTAAGTTGCTTCCTACTTTCCGTAAGTTCAAGTTGTGATCTGGGTAGCTCCGAAGATATTGATTTAGTGTTTGGACTACCTTGCTGATCAACTTGAGAAAATTCAACATGGTATCAGAGGAAGGTTCAGTTACTTGAACGGTGATCAACAAGCTTTGTTGTTGCTCTGTGTGCTTCTGAAAGGATAACCAAGTTAGTGCAATGGACGGTGGGTTTGCAAGAGGTCTGGGAATTGAGCTTCTGACGCCGACTAACTTCAAGAAGTGTAAGTCGTGCATGAAGAGCTATCTTTTGGGCGAGGAGCTATGGGAGGTCGTCGGTGGCGATGATCAAGTAGAAATCACTTCTGAGTTTGGAACAGTCGAGCAGGTGAGAGTATGGAGGAAGGCAAATGCCAAAGCTGAGTTTGCTCTCAAGCGGGCGGTGTCACCTGAGCTCTTTGATCACATCTTAGGATGTGAATCTGCTGCTGAGATTTGGACTTCTCTTGATGGGTTGTTCAATAGGAAGAATGTAGCAAGGCTACAATTCTTGGAGAATGAGTTGGCTAAGGCAACTCAAGGAGACCTTTCCATCTCCAAATTCTTCTTGAAGATGAAGAGCTTGTGTGCTGAGCTTTCAGCTCTTGATCCTGATGAGCTGATCTCCGAGGCCAAGTTGAAGAGGCACATAATCCGCGGTCTGCGGAAGGAGTATGTGGCCTTTGTTACTTTTGTTCAAGGCTGGGCTACTCAGCCCTCTCTTCTGGAGCTAGAAAATCTGCTTGCTTCGCAGGAGAGCCTGGCAAGACAGATGATCGGGTGACTATCTCTGAAGGAGCTAGTGAAGCTCTATTCACTGAGAAGAAGAAGAAGAGATGGGAAGGGAAGAAAAAGCAGACTGCGGTTGGAGATGAACCTTCATCTTCTAAACAGCAGGAGGGGAGCTTTGCTCCTAAGAAGGACTGGAAGAAGAATCTGAAATGCTACAGGTGTCATCAACCAGGTCACTTCAAGCGAGACTGCAAGGTCAAGCTGCAGCCTGGGCATGCTGCAGGCAAGGAGGAAGCTTCCTCTAGCAAGGAGGAGGTCGGTTGGGGTGGAGCATTCATGACGGGCACTTGTGTCCAAGCTTTGTCCACCGTTGACATGGAGGACGATTGGATTGTTGACTCCGGGTATGGTCATCACCTCACTGGAGATATGTCAAAGTTCTCCAAGCTGCAAGCATACTCAGGTAACGAAGCTATTATAACAGCTGATAATACTGTTCATGCCTTAGAGAAGGAGGGTATAGTAACGTTGGGATAGTGATAAGGGGCCGCTCACGTTAAGGAGTGTTTATTACGTACCGGGCATGAAGAAGAACCTCTTCTCTGTGACCAATGCTGTCGACGCCGACTATCACGTTCTGTTTGGGCCAACAGAAGTGAAGTTTCTTCGCAACGTATCAACGGTTAAAGCTAATGTTGCTCACATTGGAAAGAGAGTGAAGGACTTGTTTGTTTTATCAACAAGCTCCTATGTTGATCGCATGAGGGCCAATGATAGCGCTGCTATGTGGCATGAGAGGTTGGGGCATGTAGGGATGGATAAGCTGAAGGCATAGCAAATAGGAGCCTGGTGAGAGGCTTGCCTAAGCTATCATCCTTCGGTTATGGTCATGTTTGTGCTGGATGTCAGTATGGGAAGTCTCATCGTCTTCTATTTGATAAGTCACAAACAAGAAGCAAAGCACCACTGGAGGTTATCCATGGTGATCTGATGGGACCAACCGTTACTGCTAGCCTTGGCGGGAGAAGGTACATGCTAGTCTTAATTGATGACTACTCAAGATACACTTGGGTGTATTTCTTGAAGGAGAAGTCTGAAGCCTTCTATTTGTTTGTAGGGGTGCAAGCGGTTCGATTTGGGTCGGTTTGGACCCAAACGAAATCGAACCGATGTTTATCGGTTCGGTTCGGTAGTCAGTTTACTCGGTTCGGTTTTCGGTTTTCAGTTACACTATTTAAAATAATTGTGTACTTAAATATCTCAAGAAAATTTAAAAAAAGATATGATAATTAAAATAAATATCATCAAACTCTATTTACATATGATATATTACAACAAATAGCTCATATTACATAAAAAATTTATGATTGAATATTTTTATTGCGAAATCGAGTAATTAGATATAAAAAAATTTAGTTAAACTAATTCTTCTTGATGCATAAAATATGCATTACAAAAATTAATTTTGGCTTAAATGATATAAAAATTATTAAGTTGATATATTTTGTGTACATTATTTAGTTAATAAAAATAGTTAAGATCATTATTAGTAATATTTTTACATGTATTATTAGTCGGTGCGGTTCGGTTCAGAGAGGAAAACCAAAACCGAACCGAGTCGTTCGGTTCGGTGTAAAATCGGTTCGGTTTGAGCGGTTCGGGGCTTGGTCGGTTTTCGGTTTTTCATGCACACCCCTATTTGTTTGTGGAGTTCAAGAAGGTGGTGGAGGGCCGACTTAACCTGTGGATCAAAAAATTTAGAACTGATAACGACGGAGAGTTTGTCTCCTCCGAGTTTTCTATTTTTTGCAGGAAGCACGAGATCTAGAGAGAGCTTACTTGTGCTCATACTCCACAACAAAATGGAGTTGCAGAAAGGAAGATCCGTCATCTGACAGAGACTTGCAAATGTTGGCTTCTTGCCAAGAGTATCCCAAGGTCCTTCTGGGCGGAGGGAATGTCTTGTGCAGCTTATGTCATCAATCGGATGCCTCTTAGTCCGATCAACATGAAGTCTCCCTTCGAGATGTTGCTGAAGGAGAAGCCAAGTGTTGAACACCTTCGGGTGTTTGGATCAACTTGATATGTACATATTCATGATTCTCTGAGGACTAAGCTTGATGCTAAGGCAAGGAAGCTTGTCTTTGTTGGCTATGATGAGCGGAAGAAAGGATGGAGATGTATGGATCCGGTGACGAAGAAGTTCGTGGTGTCAAGAGATGTTGTCTTTGACGAACTGACGTCATATGGAGGAAGCTCGGTTGAGCTACCAGAGAGCAAGGTTGATGAAGGTCAGGAGATGACTGTGGTTATTGATCAAGAGGAGTTGGCTGTGTCACCAGCAGCTCCTGTTGCTTCAGGTTCTGGGGGAGAAGCTTCCAGGTCAGGAAGCAGGGGGAGCATTGCTCCAAGCTTGCCGGAGAATAGAGGTGAATCAAAAGAAGCAGCGGAGGTGGTGAGCAAGGAGCAGCCTCTTCGGAGATCTAAGAGGGTTATCAAGCCTCCAGCTCGCTACTGCGAAGGAAACACTGTGAGCTATGTCTCATGTTTCTTTGCAGGTCCTCTTGATGAGCGGGAGCCTGCTAGCTTCAATGAGGCCACTGGAGTCAAGGAGTGGGAAAATGCCATGAGAGAGGAGATGGATGCTCTCAAGAAGAATGAAACTTGGGATCTTGTGCCCAGAGTTGATGGCATTACTCCGGTAACTTGCAAGTGAGTGTTTAAGTTGAAGAAGAAAGCTGATGGGATCATTGAGAGATACAAGGCTCGCCTGGTTGCTCGGGGATTCTCTTAGCAGTATGGAGAAGACTATGAGGAGACGTTCAGTCCAGTTGCAAAGATGACCTCAGTTCGAATAGTGATTGTATTGGCTGCTTGCCAAGGATGGAGGATGTGGCAACTTGATGTAAAGAACGCCTTTATTTACGGAGAGATTGACAAGGACATCTTCATGGATCAGCCACTTGGATTCATTTCTGAAGTTCATCCGGACTACGTCTGCAAGCTCAGGAAGGCTCTCTACGGGTTGAAGCAAGCTCCTAGAGCTTGGTATGGGAAAATAGCAGAACACCTCCAATTCTGCGGATACCTGGCTTCAAACTTGGACTCTAGCTTGTTTATCAAGAAGAAGGGGGAGCTTCGGGTCTTGGTCCTATGCTGTATGTTGATTATATGATCATCACGGGGAATTCTGAGGAGGAGGTGGCTAGGCTCAGAGCTGAGCTAGCTATTCGCTTTGAGATGAAAGACCTGAGAGTGCTTCATCACTTTCTTGGTCTCGAAGTGGAGAGGAAGGAGAGTGGGTTACTCGTCTGCCAGAAGGGATATGTTGAACGCATTGTGAACCGGTTTGGCTTGATTGAAGGGAAGACTTGCTCTACTCCTCTGGATCAAGGACTAAAGCTTCATCGAGATGAAGGAAGGGTTATCCCTTATCCCTTGGTGTTCAGAGCTCTTGTTGGGAGCTTGATCTACCTGACGATTACTAGACCAGATATAGCTTATGTTGTTGGTCGAGTAAGTCGGTTTATGGCAGAGCCAAGGAAGTCTCATCTTGTAGCGACAAAGAACATTCTGAAGTATGTCAAGGCAACTTCTGACATGGGACTTCTTTACAAAAGGGATGCGAGTTTCTCTTTGCTAGGGTACACGGATGCTGATTATGGTGGTGACTCGGATGACCGAAAGTCAACTTCTGGTTATGTGTTCACTTGTGGATCAGCGGGCATTTCGTGGTGCAGCAAGAAGCAGGACTCGGTATCCGTCTATACTACAGAAGCAGAGTACAAGGCTTCGGCCTTGGCAGCTCGGGAAGCTATTTGGCTAAGGAGGCTAGCAGAGGACGTCCATGAGGAAGTGCAAGGTCCAACCTTGCTCCGAGGGGATAATGAAAGTGCTCTCAAGCTGGTAAACAATCCAGTTTGTCATGCTAGGACCAAGCATATTGAGATCTATCACCACTTCATAAGGGAAAAGGTGCTGGAAGGATCTCTTGTGGTCGGTCATGTTCGGAGTGAAGATAACCTTGCTGACATCTTTACCAAGCCGCTGTCGAAGGGGCCTTTTCAGCGGCTACGAGGTCTACTTGGCTTGATCACCACTTCTCACTTCAAGGGAGAGTATTGAAATTGGTGAAGTGGAAGTGGGTGATCGGGCAGTCCGGGCGGCCTAGGCAGACTGACCGCGCGGACTGGTATCTAGTCCGGCGGGTTGGTGATTGACGACCTGCGTAGTTTGTTGCGGTCAGGTTTTGCGGACTGCGCGGACTGGTTTAGTCCGGCAGTGAGTTGAGCTCTGCAAGGTGGTGTGAGCGGCATGTGCGGACTGGGCTTGGAGTCCGCGCTTCTTCTTTGGAGTTGCGGTGAGCAGCGGTCTGGCCTTGGAGCTGGCGGACTGGCTTGGTATCCGCCGAGCTCGCGCTTTCTTTTCTGGACTTGCACTTCTGTGAAGTTCAGGGTTTCCGCAGTATCCGCTGTGACCGGGCATTTGTGCCTGTGGTCGCGGACAGTGCGAGGTGGAGTTGTTTCCGCAGTGTCCGCTGTGACCGGGTGATCTGCCTGTGGTCGTGGACATTGCGAGCTGGGTTGGTATCCGCACAGTCCGCTGTGACCGGGCGGTTTGCCTGTGGTCGTGGACTGATGTTTGCGGATAGATGCGGTATCGTCTCTTCGGCGGACTGGCATTGTACTCGGCTAGTGGCTCTTGCGTCTCGGCTAGTCCTGTTTTGTTTCTGTGGACTTGGCAGACTGCCTTGGGCAGTTCGCCATCTCGCCTGGACTTGGCGGTTTTGGTTTGCCTCGTGTGGGCGGACTCAGCGGATTTACTTTGTTAGCTGCGACCAAGGGGCGGTGTCTCTATCTCATAGGGTGGTGACTACACTCCTCACCTGGCCTATAAATAGGACCCCCCGGCAAGCCATTTATAACAGAGTGAACTGTAAGTTGGGCTTGAGTATAGGCTGCGGACTCGGTTTTTGTATCCGCTCGGGTTGTTGCTTAACCGGGTTCTGTGTGCAGGTGGCGCGGCTAGCAGTGTCAAACCAGGAGTTTGGTTCTGACCTCTGTGGAGTTAGCGGGCTGCATTCGGCGGTTTACAGCATCAACATTTTCTCTCAAGTTCAATATCCTGTCCGCGTGACCTCGCGGTCTCGGCGGGTAGGCGGCTTGTTCCTCTGTTCAGCAGCAGTTCGGCGAATAACGGCGTGTCCGCGCGACCTCGTGGTCTGGGCGGACTCCGTGTTCTGTCTGGTTTCAGCTCGGCTCGGGCGGTCTCGGCGACTATCAGTGGTCTCATCGATCTCTGTGTTCTATCCTCCCGAGTTGTTTTGTGTTTCTACTTTTTCATGTACTGGCGAAATCATGTCTCGCCATGTATACCTCGCCCTGTAAAGAAGATTAATGAAATTTTGATCTGCTTGCTTCTGTCTGTGTTTTTGGTTATCTAAGTTGCTTCCTACTTTCCGCAAGTTCAAGTTGTGATCTGGGTAGCTCCGAAGATATTGATTTGGTGTTTGGACTACCTTGCTGATCAACTTGAGAAAATTCAACAGAAGTAACTTCAGTGACCAGGATCTTGGTCTTCTTCAAAAACTTAACTTGGTTGCAATGTAATGCGTCCAATCTTGATTCAAAATAGAGGTGTTGGGCTCGCTGATAGTTCCTTATATATTCTAGATTATTCATAATGCATTCTTTGTCGTTTTGGTCGAAAACGCCTGCAGTCGGCTGTATGAAGGGGGCTTAGGAGATTCTTTGCTTGCATCTTGCTGTACTAAGGGGGTGTCATCAGGAACTTTAATGTTAGTTAAAATTACTGTATCTGTAATATGACGGCCTACCTTGGTCACCACATCGTCCTCCTTTGCCTCAACCCCTGCTACTCTACAAAGTGTTGTGATTAACGTTGGAAACCATAGTTGTCACACGTTCTCCTCCTCGGTCTTTATGCGTATTTGCTCTGAAATAATCTTTCCCACGATAATGGGCAACCCTCTCAAGATTTTGAACAGCAGAGTTACCCTAGTTAAGGATATACTATTGGAGTGTTTGGTTGGCATTATGCTTGCATTAAGGAAATATAGCCAAACCTTAGCTTCTCTACACAAACAAGTAGACTTTAGCGTGAAATTGCTCTTGTTGGCCCATTCTACCGTGATGTTTTGACAGATATTAGCGGCCATTTCTTCGAGTGTTGCTGGATTAACGCTTGTACTAACCTCAACAGGGCCTGGGCTTGATAGATGGAATTATGTATTGATCTGCTCAGCCGAAACATCAACAAGCTTGCCTCTTACTAAGACAGTGCTCCCCTCTGACAATTGTGCATTAGCATAAAACTCATGGACCCAAGGTAATATAGCAGAATTGCGAGGATGACATAACGATTCCCATTTTAGTTTATGAATTTGGTCAACATAACCTATGCCCATTCCTGCGGCTTCTATCTTGAATCCACGCTCAAAGATGAAGGGGGTAGTTCTTAATACCTTGAACCCAAAGCTTTGCACCCTTGTTAACAAAGCGCTCTGGATTGTGCCCAGATTTTTTCTTTCGCCCCTTTTTATTGGCACTTTTTCGGCCATCGAATTCTTCTCGTCTATCAGCCCTTGCCCTTTTTGAGTAATCGGCTCTTTCATGAAATCCGTCGTTTGGTGCACCAGCTCATTCTTTCTCCCCCTTTGCGGAATCGGCATCTCTGCCCCTGGTTCAAGCTTGTCTGCCAACCCATTCCCCTTCCGAGTCTTCGGCATGTCTTCGTCTTTGTGCTGGTCCGCTGGATCGTTAACCTAATGTCTATCGCAAGGCGGGATGGAGGGATGGAATAAAAGCTGGGCACTAGAATATTTATGGCGCGTCAAACTCAAATTTAACAGCTCGGCGATTTCGAAGCGCTGCTCGACGAAATCATGTGAGCTCGACGTTTTCGTTTGAGCTCGACAAAATCGTGTGAGCTCTACGTAATCGTGTGAGCTCGACAAAATCGTGTGAGCTCGATGTTTTCGTTTGAGCTCGACGAAATCGTGTGAGCTCGACATTTTCGTGTGAGCTCGACGATTTCGTGTGGGCTCCACGATTTCGTGTGAGCTCGACGTTTTCGTGTGAGCTCGACGAAATAATATGAGCTCGATGTTATTGATGCGAATAACTGGGGATCAAAATGTTGCAACACCCTCTTGTTCTGTTACAATATAACTTAGAAAAAACTACTTGAGGAGATATCGGCTAAAATAGAGAAATTTCGTCCTAGTAAATAAATTTGCACTAACCAGCGAACATAAAAATAAAATGAAAAACAACTCGAATAAAAGAGAGATTTGGGTTGCCTCCCAATAAGCGCCTGAGTTTTAGTCCCGGCAGGACTTCTATTCTGCATCAGTTTTCAAAGATGAATGATAATTTCATTAAATCATCCTTGTTGCTTATTTAAATCTTAAGTTTTTTCCCATTAACTTTAAATTCTGATCCATCTGCCTCATTGTAGATTGTGACGGCACCATATGAGGGTGAATTTCCTTAATTAAAAATGGTCCTGACCCTCTAGATTTCAATTTACTTGGAAATAATCTCAATCTTGAGTTGAATAACAAAACCAGTTGTCCAGACGTAAATTCTTTTTTCTTTAATCTTGAGTCATGCCATTTTTTGGTTTCTCTTTATATATTACAACATTATCATATGCATTCATTTGGATCTCCTCCAATTCATTAATTTGAAAAAGTCTTTGTTTACCAACATTGTGAAAATCAAAATTTATTTTTTTTATAGCCCAATATGCCTTATGTTCTATCTCTACTGGTAAATGACAAACTTTTTCATAAATTAATTTGCAGGGCGTCATACCTAAAGGTGTTTTAAAAGCGGTTCTATATGCCCATAATGCGTCATTGAGTTTATGAGACCAATCCTTTCGGGTTATATTCCCTGTTTTTTTAAATAATTTTAATTTCTCTATTAGAAACCTCGACAAGTCCATTAGTTTGTGGATGGTACGTAAGTGTAATTTTATGATTCACACCATATTTCTTTAATAATAATTTATATTGTAGATTACAAAAGTGTGAACCCTCATTACTAATGACTGCCCTTGGCGTGCCAAATCTATTAAAAATGTTCCTCAAAAATTTTAAGACAGTGGCGGCATCATTTTTCTGCGTAGCTATTGCTTCTATCCATTTGGAAACATAATCTACCGTTAGCAAGATGTAATAGTTTCCATTTGAATTCACAAATGAACCCATAAAATCTATCCCCCATATGTCGAAAATTTCAAGTTCCATAATATTATTCATAGGCATACTATCTCTTTGGCTCATATTCTCAGTTTGCTTACAAGCATCACAATACCTAGCAAAGTTATGTGCATCTTTGAATAAGGATGGCCAATAGAAACCTGTCTCTAATACTTTCAATACAGTCTTATGTCCCATGAAAGGTGCTCCATACGGGGAAGCATGACATCTTTCCAAGATGTTTGGTATTTCAACTTCAGGAATACAACGCCTTATAATTTGATCAGCACAATGTTTAAATACATAAGGTGTGTCCCAAAAATACGTTTTAACACTATGTAAGAATCTTTTCTTTTGTTGATAATTTAAATTAGGTGGGGAAACTCTACTTATAATAAAATTTACTATATCAACATACCATGATGGACTATTTCCCGTAGCTGCTAATATTGTTTAATCAGAAAAATTTTCCTTGATCTGTATTTCCTTATTTTTCTCATCCTTTTGTTCTAATCTAGATAAATGGTCTGCTACTGGATTTTTTGACCATTTTCTATCTTTAATCTCAAGGTCGAATTCTTGTAAAAGCAAAATATATCTAATAAGTCAGGGCTTGACATCTTTTTTATCTACCAAATATCTTATTGTAGCATGATCAGTATAAACTATAACTTTTGAGTTGATTAAATAAGAGCGGAATTTATCAAATGCAAACACTACCGCCAATAATTCCTTCTCTATAGTTGTATAGTTTATTTGGGCTTCATTCAAAGTTTTGCTTGCATAATAGATAATATGAAAGATTTTGTTATGCGTTTGACCCAAAACAGCCCCTAAAGCATAATTGCTAGCATCACACATTAAAACAAATGGTACATTCCAATCAGGACCTATAATGAAAGGGGATGATGCCAAACTTTTCTTTAGAGTGTTGAAAGATTCTAAACATATTTGATCAAAATTGAAAGAGGTGTCCTTTTCAAGAAGATGACTAAGAGGTTTAGATATCGCATAATTTTTTTTTATGAACCTCCTATAAAAACCTGCATGCTCTAAAAAACTTTTTATTCTTTTAATGTTTGAAGGGGGTAGAAGTTTTTTTATTACTTATACATTTGAATGATCTACTTCTAGACCCTTATTTGAAATTTTATGATCAAACACTATGCCCTCTCTTGCCGTAAAATGACACTTCTCCTAATTTAAGATCAAATTAGTTTGTACACACCTAGGCAAAACCTTTTTTAAACATTCTAAGCATTCATAGAATGATTTGCCAGACACAGAAATATCATCCATAAAAATATCAATATCTTCATCCATCATATCATAAAAAATAGAAATCATACAACGTTGAAAAGTAACATGCGCGTTACATAATCCAAATGACATTTTACGGAATGCAAATGTACCGTATGGGCAAGTAAAAATTGTCTTTTCCTGGGTTTCAGGGGCTACCATAATTTGGTTATAACCTGAATACCCATCCAAGAAACAAAAATATTTATTTCCTGATAACTTATTTAACACTTGATCTATGAATGGAAAATGGAAGTGATTTTTCCTAGTTGACTGATTTAATTTTCTATAATACATGCATATACGCCAACCAGTCACTGTCCTAGTGGACATCAATTCATTATTTTCATTTTTCACAACAGTCATCCCACCCTTTTTAGGCACACATTGGATAGGACTAACCCATTTGCTATCAGATATTGGATAAATTATTCCTACGTCTAACCATTTAATGATTTCTTTTTTTACTACCTCTTTCATTGGAGGGCTAAGCCTTCTTTGATGTTCGATGGAGGTTTTCGCATTATCTTTTAATAATATTTTATGCATACAAACGGTGGGACTAATGCCTTGGATGTTGGCAATAGTCCACCCCATAGCTCCTTTGTATTTCTTAAGGACCTCTAATAATTCTTCATCCTTACTTTGCTCTAAAAAGACATCAATTATTATCGTCAAGGTTCTACTTTCTCCTAGAAAAGCATACTTCAAATTTGTGGGTAAAAGTTTTAATTCTAATTGAGGTGGTTCTAAAATGGATGGTTTTAAAATTTTAATCTTACTTGATCTTTCAAGTGCTTCAACTGTCCTAAAAGTTCTCCACATTTCACTAGTATTAAAGACTTTGGCACAATCATCCATCTCCTCTACTTCATCCCATTCTTCATTATTAAGGATTGCAAATAATGTTTTCTCCCAAATGTCATTCTTTTGGTAAGCTTTAGTTGGAATTTCTAGTTTATCAATAGATTGACATTCTTCTTTATCATTAGGATATTTAATTACTTTTAAGACGTTGAAAGTTACCTCTTCCTCAATGACTCTCATTGTAAGTTCTCCTTTTTTGGACGTCAATAGAGTCCTTCCTGTAGCTAGAAAGGGTCTACCAAGAATAATGGGTACATCCTTATTTTCATTCATATCCAATACTACAAAGTCAGTAGGGAAAATAAACTTCTCTACATTACTAATACATCTTCCACAATGCCTTTAAGGAATGCTAAAGTTCAGTTAGCTAGTTGAAAAGTAAGAGAGGTAGGAGTTATTTCTCTAAGGCCTAGTGTTTTATAAATAGAAAACGACATGAGGTTAATACTGACCCCTAAATCACATAAAGCCCTACCCGAACATTTAACTCCCATGGAACATGGTATGATGAAGCTTCCTGGATCTTTTAATTTAGGGGATAGTTTTTTTCATAGTATAGCACTACATTCTTCAGTTAAAGTCACAATTTCTTTTTCAGCAAATTTTTTCTTTTTGGAGAGAATTCCTTTATGAACTTTACATAACTAGGCATATGTTCCAAAGCCTTAGCAAAAGAGATATTTATGGTCAACTTTTTAAAAACTTTCATAAACTTTTGGAACTTTTTATCAAGCTTAGTTTTAGTGAGTCTGGAAGGAAAATGTGGAGGTGGGTAAATTTTTCTGTCCTCTTCTAGATCTATAACTTCTACCCTTTTTATGTTGAGTTATCGTCCTCTTTAATTTTACTTTCTTTTTCTTTTCTTTCATCTTCCTTGAATTTTTCAAATAATAAATCTCCGCTAGAAATTTTATTTCCACTTCTTAGGGTGACAGATTTACATTGATTAGTTGTGTCATCTCTCTTTGGATTTATAGTTGTTTCAGCTGGTAATGTTCCAATTGGCCTTAGATTTAATGTATTGGCAATTTGTCCTAAGAAAGTTTCTAAGGATCTAAGAGATGATTCTATCCCTACCACTCTTGCATTATTTTTCTGAAATATTTCTAAGATTAATTCATCCGGTAATTTTCTTGAATTCCCTTGATTGTTGGGAGGAATCTGATTGAATCCTGGTGGATGATTAACATTTTGATTGTTTCTCTATGAAAAGTTAGGATAATTTCTACATTTAGGATTATATTGATTTGAAAAAACATGTTGTCTTTGGTCACCCACATAATTAACTTCTTCCAGAACTTGGTTTAATTGTTCTATGGTAATAGAAGTATTGAGGTTAGGTAAATGAATATTAATAAGAGATGACATTACTATATTTTGACTCAAGGAATCTAGTCATTTATTTATCGTGTTAAATTGTGACGTCATCTCTACAGCTAATGAAGTTAATTGATCAAAATGATGGACACCCATTATATTGTTATTCCCTTGCCTTTCAAATGATTGATAATTATTGAATGTAAGGTCTTCTAGAATAACATAAGCATCTTTCGGGTACTTTTTCATCAAAGACCCCCCCCCCCCCCCCCCCCCGCAGCTCCATCAACTAAAATCATGATAGCTATTTGTAATCCATTATAAAATGTAGATACCTGCTGATGTTGTTCTAACCCGTGATATGTACATCTTCTCAATAACTCTTTAAAACGCACTCATGCATCATAAAGAGTTTCCCCATGATTTTGCATAAAAGTGGTGATGTCTCTTATTAACTTTGCGGTTTTAGAAGGAGGAAAGTATTTATTTAAAAAATTCTCTACCAATTGCTCCCATGTAGTTATAGATATATACATGTGGTTACGAAT
The DNA here is from genome assembly GCA_039513925.1 of Platanthera zijinensis. Lineage (NCBI taxonomy): Eukaryota > Viridiplantae > Streptophyta > Magnoliopsida > Asparagales > Orchidaceae > Platanthera > Platanthera zijinensis. The sequence continues at coordinate 3,390,013 of CM077082.1, read as the reverse complement.
TAAGCCAATATTTAGCTTTTCCTTTTAACGAAAATGGAAATAACCTTAGCTGGATTACTTTATCAGTGGCCCCATTTACTTTAAACATGTCACATATTTCTAAGAATGTCCTTAGATGAGAATTTGCATCTTCATTATTTAGACCCCAAACTTATTATGTTGAACTAATTGCATAGTATTGGAATCTATTTTGAAGTTGTTAGCCGCAATAGTAGGTCGAGCTATGCTAAAGTGCAACCCTCCCCGTAAAGATGTATTATAATCACGACTTGTCAAGCATTCTGTTGGCCATTTTGTTCAACTTGCCTATTAGGATCTACATGACCCTCATTATGGTGCATATTGTTTTGTCCTTCTCGAAAATGTCCTTGTTTTCCTGGAGGAAGGTCGTCATTTCCTCCGTCTCCTGCTGGGGGAGGAGCGATCCAAGCTGAACAATATTGCCTGGAACTGACTGCAAGAGAGGGACCTCAATTAGTTCCTCAGTTGGCGATCCCCGCTGAGAGATCGCTTCATCCCTTAGGTCAAAGTCATCGATATTGATGGAGGTGGATCCTATTGACTATGCTTGCTCCAAATGACAAGTCTTGACAGATTTTTGGTTCCCCTTGTACAACACCTACACCATTGATAATGGGAAACTTCATGGCGAAGTGGGGGATTGAAGGAACGGCTTTGAAGATTGACTGAATGGGTCTTTCGAAGATCGCATTATAGGTTGAGCTTGAATCTACTACGACGAACTGGATTTCATGTGTGGCTTGCTGCGAGAATTCTCCCATAGTGACTGGCAAAGTTATTACCCCTCGCATTGGGACCGGATGGTTATCGAAGTCATACCAGGTCCTACAGTCGGTGCGAAGTGTTGGCTAGTAAGCTTCATGCTCTAGAGGCTGGAAAAGAATAGGACATCAACATAACTTTCGTTGTCGACGAGTATTCGCTTGACGTTATAGCAGGGGTCGTCGATCCCTGCACAAATCACTAGAGGATCCTGGTGAGGCATCCGGATTCCCTCTAGATCCTCGCTCCCGAAGGTTATGGTAGAATCTTGTTCGCACCTTTTCTCTCTTTGTGCTCCTTCTCGGATGCTTACTGATAGCACTTGGGAAGAGAAAATTGGAGATCCAGCAATGGTTTTGATGCTCCCGACCATCTTTCCACCGCCGACTCTTCCCTGCTATGCATTATACTGATCTCTTGCCATTAAGGCTACTCGTTGGAAATGGTTGGGTTGAAAGCCTTATACTGAGTACCGATGTGCTGAGGGTGCAGTCTTCTGAGGATGTTGAGAGCTCATTTACCACATATGGCGCCAAACTATTGCGGTCTAACTTGACGTCCCAATCGGGTCGGTAAAACCTGGACTGTCTCAGTTCTCGGAACGGTCGAGTGCCCACATAACAAAAAGAGTAAGATGATTGTACACAATCAGTTTTAACGTGGAAAAATCCCTCTACTGGGTAAAAAAACCACGTGACCGGATCTGTGCCAGTCAAAGTTCACTATTCTCGACTTGTTATAGCTTATCGGTGAAGTCGAGGGTGACATGTCACCTCTTGTTGAAACTTTGGGGGTGAGAGAACACTTTGCATGCGGCAAACGACAGACCATTGCACCAAGAGTTGTTACAAGTTGTGCTTTGCGCAGGTGGGTTCTGTTAACGATTTACTGAGTCTGGATGCGAAGCGGAGCACTTGGACTTGCGGAGACCGCTCAGAACTTGAGCGGTTTGCTGAGTCTGGATGGTTTTGACTTGAACTGCTAGTAGCTCAGGTGCGGCTCAGGTGCGACTCAGAGGCTGCTCATAGGAGGAATTAGGCAGAGCTTCGACTTGAGGGAGATGAAGACTCGGAGGAAAAAAGTTAGGAAATGAGGAGGTCTATGGTTCCTTTTATAGGCTGTAGGAGGTGGTTACGGTAGTTATGCGGCTATCTGCACACCGTAACCACCCATATAAATGTTTTTACTATAGTTTTAATTGCGCATATTCATCAATTGGGAGACCATTATATAAATAATAAAATATTAATTAAATCTTACCCCCACTAACTCGGTGGTTACGTGTAGATCAGACGACCGAAAACGCCCCCCACCGATCGGACGGTGGGGGGAGGGGGAGGGCGACCTCCACGGGCGGTCGGCGAACTTGCCGCCAAGTTTGCCAGCGAGGGGAGGTTTGCTGCCGACGACCAAGGAGGGGTGGTCGGCTCGGCCTCCCCTTGGTTACAAGGCGGCGACCAAGGTAAGGGGGCCTCGTCCGCCTTTTGGCCTCAAGGAGGCGACAAAGGAGAGAGCGGCCTTGGCCTCCCCTTGGTCGTAAGGTGTCGGCCAAGGAGAGGGGGGCCGACGGCCGACCCTTGGCTGCAAGGCGATGGCAAAGTAGGGGCGGTCGACGCTTGGCCGCGAGGGGGAGGCCGGCCGGCCCTTGGCCGCAAGGCGGGCGGGCGCCCTTGGCTACAAGGGGCGACCAGCCCTTGGCCGCAAGGCGGACGACCAGCCCTTGGCCGCAAGGCGGACGACCGGCCCTTGGCCGCAAGGCGGACGACCGACCCTTAGCCGCAAGGCGGGCGGGCGGCCCTTGGCCGCAAGGCGGGCGGCCGGCCCTTGGCCACAAGGCGGGCGGGCGTCCCTTGGCCGCAAGGCGGGCGGGAGGCCCTTGGCCGCAAGTCAGGCGGCCGACCCTTGGCCGCAAGGCGGGCGATCGGCCCTTGGCCGCAAGGTAGGCGGGCGGCCCATGGCCGCAAGGCGGCAGGCCTGGCCCTCGGCCGCAAGGCGGCGGCCGGCCCTCGGCCGTAAGGCAGGCGGGCGGCCCTCGGCCGCAAGGCGGGCGGGCAGTCCTCGACCGCAAGGCGAGCGGCCGCCCTCGGTCGCAAGGCGGCCGGCCGGCCCTCGACCGCAAACGTAGAGATAATGTAATGACCCAACCTTGTGAACTCGTGGAGATACTCATCCACGCTACTAACTCCTTGCGACAGTCTCTGGAACTAATTTTCCATGTCAATCCTCTGAGCAGAGGAGATGTATCTAGCCAGGATTAGCCTCGAGAACTTCTCAATCGAGACATCGGTGAGTTGTCTCCCAACCAAGTGATGTAGCTCCAATTCTTCCCACCACAACCTTGCCTCACCATCTAACAAGGAAAGTGGCTATAGTGGTCTCCTACCATTCCTCCATTTTTGTTCGTCGTCAAGACTCTCTTAACCCGAGAGAGCCAATCCTTGGCCTGGTTGGGGTTCCAGTCCCCGTAAATACTAGAGGATTGAAGCTCATCACATACTTAAGCTGCCTTTCTGTCGCTCTTCTTAGCGCCAAAGGTTCTACAACCAGTCTTCCTAACTCTTCAGGTTCTGCTGCACGAAGTGGCACCTGCTCCATAATAGGGGCAGGAGGTTGTGCTTGCCTCCCTGGCTGGGCGTTTATAATCGCAAACACCGCCTCAGCTACATGTCTTATCGTCTCTGTCGAACGAGGGGTTGCAGGTACGCCATTAGGTGCACTGCTTTCCGCATAGAGTGCAGACGTTCCTACTGTCCCGCGCCGTTGTTGGTTACCTATATTTGTAAAAACACTCAATTAGGCGACAAATAGATTGCCAAAACGCAATCATTGGAACATTCAGGTTCCTCAAATAAGTGTATTTTCATTCATAAGTGGACATTCATGGGTTCCTTTCATGTTATAACGTTGACGCATATGGTTGTGCTCACCACCACTTAAAAAGAATTCGCCCACGAATTCTCCTAAGTAAGACCGACACTGTAGTCTGATACCAAATTGTAACTCCCTCATCCGTCACATGAGATATAACAGAAGGTCTGACCAGGGCCCACGTCATATACCACGAACAGTTAGTAGAGTTACATATTAATACCAAAATACTATAAAAGATTTTGAATCCTGACACAGAGCATTCTAGCATAAGCTTTTTAAAAAACATGTTGAATGAACCCATCAAAAGCATGAATGTCCCCTAACATCCACTCCAGGAATGAAAGTACAAATATACAAGGAGTCTTGTCCTTAAGACCTTACAACAGTTCTCTTAGAATGAAAAGTGTTTTACATACTTCGGCACGCAGGTCAGCCACACATGACAATAGTAAAAGAAAACACTTCGTTTTGCCCTTCAAGGGCCAGCACAACATCAATGGCTTCAGCCCGCTACTTGTCATTTGGCTCACCTATTCCTGCATAAGAAAAATCCACTGCACGGTGGCAAAACAGAGTAACGGTCGGCTAAGGCTGACCAAATTATAACGACCCCACCCCCAAAATTGGGTGGCGGTGCTCCTTCCCTGCATAACATTAACAAAACATACATGGCTACGAAAGTGCAATCTAAGCATACTTTACCACAGACATTGGTGCTACGACCACACACCCCGTGCACTCAGGGCACATTCTCGGTGTACTAAACAAATACCAGGGTCCCACCTCCATACTCAGTGACAGCAAACATACATAAGGATTAAATTGTCTTTCCGTCTCAAGCCCAAAACCCGTAACTATGGCTACGACAGGTAACACTACCCATAGGTCGAACGACATAGCTACTGTGCACAGCTCGGTCAAATCACGTTGCTCAAATTGTCGGGCATAACAAGCCACGACGCGGGTCGAACTCCCCTTTCCCATTCCAACGCACATAACCGTGTTATGTTCACTAGCTAGCACTCAGACCACCAAGTTGGGCTCTCCAAGCACACAGCTCCGCAATACTGGCCCCCCAAAGTCTCGACGAGACAGGCCTCAACAACAGCTCTCCCGTAGGGCTACCACTGACGGCAATACTACCGCGTTGCAGTATCTAGCAGAATTGCATTTCTGCCCAGTTTTCTAGGTGCTGCTTGGCGTTAGTCCCCAAAGTTCCCTACTGCAATCTACCACGTAGAAACCTGAAAACAAACATAACGGAGTCTTCTCCGGCATCACAAGCATAATGAAAACATCACCAATCCATACCAACTTGTCCGGAGGGGCTTCACACACAAAGCCTATGATCGTACTCCGATTCTGAACTCTAAATGCAAAACTACGGGGTTACCGTATCTACCCGAGGGAAAACCTCTCACTCACTGCTCACTCGCGGGAGTGGGATTTCCTATGCAAAAGGAAAAGGACTTCACATGTCAAAGTAAAGAATTGTTACCCTTTACGCTCTCTTTGGTGTCATGCCAAAGATCTAGACGGATGAACACGACCGCAACTATCTCGCCTCCACAGATCAAGATTCGTCCTACAAATTGAAGCTTCAGAACTCCAACGGTGGCAAGATCTCCTTCCTCTTCTTCCTTCGTCAGTCTCACTTCTCTCTAACCCTTAGAAGGAGGTCCAAAGAAAAAATGAGATGGAAACCCTAAACTCTCGGCCATATACCCGCATGGATAAACTCCAGCCGTCGGATCCCTTATAAAAACCAGCGGACGACCACGATTTAAAGATGAATTCCTCATCCACACGATCATTCCATCAAAACGAAGCACTGACCTAGATTCAAGTTGAAAAGTCAACCTAACCGCTTCGACCAGCCAATCAACGTCGCTGTTATTCGAGACAAGCATTCGTCGAACTCAATAAAATCCGTTCGACGTTCGTCGAACTCAAGAAGATTCGTCCAACGTTCGTCGACCTCAAAGCATTCGACACTAAGGGCCGTTCGACGAACATGTCGTTCGACGAAATCCGTTCAATGAATCGTTCGACAAAATCCATTCGACGAACTTCGTTCGACGTTCGTCGAACTCAAGAAGATCCGTTTGACGTTCATCGACCTCAAAGCATTCAACGCTAAGGGCCGTTCGACGAACATGTCGTTCGACGAACATGCCGTTCAACGAAATCCGTTCGACGAAATCCGTTCGACGTTCATCAAACTCACTAGAAGTTGTTCGCCGTTCGTCAAACGCAAGACAGTCGTTCGACGAATCCGATCGCTGAAACCCGTTCGACGAATCCCTTGTTGTCAGACCTCTCCAGAGCCAGGTCAGCAAGAGTCAAAGTCAGCAAGTCAAGACAGAAGCCAGAGTCAACACGCAAGTCATCAAAAGGCATGGGCGAGTATGGCGAGCTCCCCTCGCATACTCGTCAGGTAGGCGACTAGGCTGTTTACTCGCCCAGCCGCGCGAGCTCCCCTAGGAGGTCGCCTAGTCGCCGGGGGAAGGCTTATAAATAAGACCCACCCCCTCCCTTTGGATTGACCTATAAATAGGACCTCAGAGGCACGAGCAGAGGGAATTCAGAATCTCACAAAGATCTCGAGAACTTTTTTTCTTGTACATTAGCTGAGCCTTTGAATTCTTTTTTCAGAGAGACTTAGTCGCGAGCTTGCGACTATCTATCTTAGTCATCACTATTTAGTTACCAGCTTGTCTTCCTCGTACCCTGCTCGACCATTTTTAGTTGTGGATGAGTTGGTTCTTCTAAACTTTCAGGTACGTGATGAGACCTTCCTGCCGCAGCGCCTGAGGTCCTATTTGTGGTTCGACAATCTCCTAATCTTAGCCCGTTAGCCGTTGAGCCCGACCGCTGAGCCGGTAACCTTAGACTTTTTTGATCTGAATTTTGGAGTTGAGATTTTCTCGACTTCAACAGTAGTGACGATTTATAAATATTTTTTTATTATAAAGTCTTTTTTATTATTTTTTTAATATATACATATTCTATTATATAATTGGAAAAAATATTAATATAATTTTACTATTTAAACTATATAATATAGTACATGGCCTCCGTCATGCCCCATTCTTCCCTCGTCGGACAAACACCACCGCTCAATCTTCCGGTGAATTCTACCACCGTCGACTTCATTTAGGGTCGCCGGTGGTTGGCCATGTGGCCACCAAGGGCGTGGTAGGAGGCAAAGTCCTTGTCGCGGAGGAAACATGAGTGGTGGAGCTTAGGGGCTACGGGATCTCGGGAGAGCATCAGGAGGCAGTGTGCTAGCACTTCTTCATCAGCATCATCAGAGGGGATGAATTGGTGATGACAGCGATTGGAACACTTACGCTTTGTGGAGCGATCAAATGGAATGGGGGTATAACACGTGGATGGGGCCGTTGATCGCCGCAGATGATGGATGCGTCAGAGAGGATTGAGATGACGTTGGCTCAGGCGCCGCAACCCAAAAACTTTGCAGCCACAATGAGATTTTTCTAGCAGGATTTCTTTATCTTCCCTAAAATCGAGCAACTGGAGCAGCGAGGGACAGTTTCAGGGCGCAAAATTTTTGACGCCGTAGAGTTTGAATCTCCATTGTAAACGAATGCGAAAAAACAAGGCGATTGTTATCCGCACTACAATTTTTGTTATTCACACATATTTTTTTCTAATTTTTCGCGACTTTTGGAAATACGTCTTGTACATGCATTTTCAGGAAAAGTGTTCAACACGAAAGTTGTAGATCTCCAACTTTTGTGTTGAAAATGCATGTACAAGACGTACTTTGGAAATACACTCAGATTTCTCGCATTTGAGAAATACGTCTTGTACATGCATTTTCAGGAAAAGTGTTCAACACGATGAGATCTACAACTTTGGTGTTGAACACTTTTCGTAAAAATGCATGTACAAGACGTATTTCTAAAAGGTGCGAAAAATTAGGAAAAAATATATGCGAATAACCAAAACTGTAGTGCGGATAACAATCGCCAAAAACAAACAAAAAAATTGTCACACTGTTCATTTTGCTTAAAAGCAGTGAAATAAAACGCGGAATCAAATGAAGCCTAAAATATCACAGAAAACTATAAACTTGTATTGACATTGGGCTGCACATAACCGTTATGAAACTGTGTGACATTCACATAGCTATTCATCTACATTACTTTAAAAACCCCCTCCAATGAACACGTGTCCTCCCAAAAACAATTAAACCATGTCCACAAAATAAACGCCACATCCATGTTGAACGCCCGGATATTACCGGAAGGCCCACTTTTGAAATCTCCCTCATTTACTATTCAAGCTTCTCTCCCTCAATATAAAAACTAAACTATCAGCCTCGCTCCCCGAATCCTAACCGCACGACTCATCTTCCTCACGATCGTCGCCGAACTCCACGCTGCAGCGCTCACACTCCTCAAGATCGTCGCTGATATCAACGTTTCCCCGCTGCTTCCGCCTCCACTCCTCCCCCTCCTCAAGGTTCTCATTTTTTTTAATTTTTTTAAATCCTCTATTTCACTCCTCCAGGCTACAACACTCACACTCCTCGTGATCGCAGGCTCAGAACCCTCCACCAGCACCGACTCAGAACACTTCTTCCTCCTTTCATCATGCTCGCCGTCGCTCCCCTCACCGGCGTCGGCATCAAGGTTTCCTGATGCAACCTGCGGCGCTTCGCTTTTATTATTTGTATCGCACATGTTCTTTATTATTGTAGCGCACGTTTTCGCGCACTCTTTTGGATTATTGTGTAGCGTAGGGTTGTATCGCGCATATTTTGGTTTGGCGCGTTGGTGTGATCGGCCAACGTGATCTTAAATGCATAGGTCCGTTAATTAGGAGTAGATTAATTTAGGGCAAACTTATAATAATTATCTATTCTTTATAACCTTCATTTTGTTTTCAAAATCAGCCCACCCTAATGAGAACCTAGTCAGCCCACTTCCAAAAGCCCATCAAGGCTCATTTCCTTCTCCAAACCCTAACCCTACTTATTATAAAAAGCAATCCCCACTTCCACTGTTCGGCAGCTGGAATTGAACTGAACAATCTTATTGATTTGTTCGGTTCGATCCAGCGCCGTCCTGCCTCGCGCTACTGTGCCGACCCGACGACATCGCCATCGTTGCACTTCGTCTTCCTCGGCGACATCGCCTGCAGCGACTCCATCCGGTGCTGTCCTCCTCGCCGCTACTTCCACGCCTCCACCAACACCAGTCGAGCAAACCCCGAAACCACCGCCTCCTTCCCGTGCTTCTTCTCCCTGGCGGAAGCCCACACAACCTCGCCGCCCCTTCCAATCCTCTTCTTCACCGTCAGAATCCACCAGGGAAGCCCTCCCCGCCACCAAATTTGCTGCCCGAAGCCTCTCCAGCCGCCGTCGAGCCAGTCTGAGTCTTCCTAGAGCATCGTCGACGGGCCCAGTTCCCTTCTCCGCCGGATTCAGTGCACCTCCAGCAAGCCACCGACATCCACTCTGCTTCAAGTCAGCAGCCGCCCCTTCCTGCTCCAGCTATTTCCTCCGGCAAATCCGTGAAGCTTCCAACCACCTTCCCCTCTCCAGCCACTGCCTCTCCGCCTTGGGTATACCTCGCACCTCCTGGCTTCATCCTTCAGTTACATTTTATGCCTAAAATTTAAAATGAATAGTGGTTAAATTGAGCTTGCCCTAGTTAATTTCATCGTCTGATTACAGTTATTTTCCATTGCCTTGTTTGTCCATATTCATATTCTGTGTCTGTGGAATTAGTTTCATGACGTTGGATATTCATGCGATAGCGTTTACGATCGTGTACGACGCTTAGGTCGTTTATTTCGTTAGAAATAGTCCGCCAAAGTCTCCCGCGCCATTAAGTTTAAATAGGTCATTATATTATATTTCAAAACTACAACCCCTTGATTTTAGATCACATCAGTTTGGTGTGGCTGCTGGGATATCTCACTCCTATCGTGGGATAGCCGAGCGCCGGTCTTTTTCAAATTCTAGGTTTTGATTTTTGTTTCCGTTTAAAAAAAATGATGAGTGATTTAGATGCGCGCATTACGGCTTTGATGAGAGATGTTGAGTGCGTCACTGCTGACGCCCGACAGAATCTGCGTGGGTTGTGCACCTCTGTCCACAACCTGGAGGTGACAACGCACGCATATTATGCTGCTCCTGCATACCTTCCCACATCTCACGTAGTGGAACCTGAGGTTAGGTCTTTTGATAGTCCTCTGTCTCGTTTCGTCAGTCTCACGACGAGCACTTTAGTGCCACCCACCCCCACTACAACACTTTCTTCAGTCGAGGATGTTCTTCCCGAGCCCCTGCTCCAGGAAGGAGAGCTTCCTATTTTTACCACCCCGACTGAAGTCGCGTCTCCACCTGTTCCCATTTTGGCACCCACGTCGATCAAGGATGTTCTTCCGGAGTCCCTGCTCCAGGAAGATGAGTTTCCTCCTTACCCCTTCCTCCCGATTAACATAGTGTGCCCACTTTCCCCGACTGACTCACACCCATCAGTCGCCGAGTTGTTCCCCGAGTCCCCACTCTAGGGAGGACTCACTTGTGATGTGTCACTAACTTCGGATGACACTTCATCGCTTTCTCTTCTCCCAGGGGAGTTGGTTAGTGATGAGGCCCTTATCTTGGGTGACACAGACTCGTACGTCTTAGGTCCTGATGTTCTTAGCACACTACCGCCACACACCCTTGAGCCCACAGACTTCGTGCTTGGTGGCCCCTCTCCCATGGCCCTCGAGGCACCACCTTTCATCGACTTCGTATTTGACGAGCACGCGTTTTGTTCGCATCACTCCTTTATGGATATAGGACAGCATGTTGCACCACCACATCACTACCGCTTACGTTCTGACGTCTCTAGGTTTAGTAGTCTCGAGAGAGTCAAGACCATACTTAGATTTTTCACTCCACATCGGGACACCCGCTTCAAGGGGGTTTTATGAAAAATTTTACACGGTCAAATTGGGATCTTCCTAAAATTTTGTGAGTCGAGCGGGACGTTAGCGGGTGAAAGTTGGTCGATATTCGATCCGGGTCTAGCAAACGTTCGTAGGAGTCTATCGGACGAGAGTATGTCGCGTCATGAGTTGTTGATTCCACGGGTTGATTCCACTTGCTTCATGTTCCCCTACTGCCACATGTTCTCCCCACACACCGTCATTGTCATCCTCTGAAAGCTCTAATAATTATTGTTTATTTAAATATTCAGCATGAAATTTTAACTAATGGATTGCGAGCTTTTGGGGATGAGAGGTTACTTGCAGGTTTTGAGTTGCAGCCACGGCATCAGCAGGACATCATGCATCATCTATTCGATCGACACTTGGACTTTCTACTTGCAGGTTACATCGAGTCTCGTCGGGGTCGAGCTCTTTCAACCCTGGGAGAATTGATGCAACCTGCGGCGCTTCTCTTTTATTATTTGTATTGCACATGTCCTTTATTATTGTAGCGCACATTTTCGCGCACTCTTTTGGATTATTGTGTAGCGTAGGGTTGTATCGCACATGTTGTTCGCGCAATTTTGGTTTGGCGCGTTGTTGTGACCGGCCAACGTGACCTTAAATGCATAGGTCCGTTAATTAGGAGTAGATTAATTTAGGGTAAGCTTATAATAATTATCTATTCTCTATAACCTTTTTTTTGTTTTCAAAATCAGCCCACCCTAATGAGAACCTAGCCAGCCCACTTCCAAAAGCCCATCAAGGCCCATTTCCTCTCCAAACCCTAACCCTACTTATTAGAATCCCCACTTCCACTGTTCGGTTCGATCCAGCGCCGTCCTGCCTCGCGCTACTGTGCCGACCCGACGACATCGCCATCGCTGCACTTCGTCTTCCCCGGCGACATAGCCTGCAGCGACTCCATCCGGTGCCGTCCTCCTCGCCGCTACTTCCACGCCTCCACCAACGCCAGTCGAGCGAACCCCGAAACCACCGCCTCCTTCCCGTGCTTCTTCTCCCTGGCGGAAGCCCACACAACCTCGCCGCCCCTTCCAGTCCTCTTCTTCACCGTCGGAATCCACCAGGGAAGCCCTCCCCGCCACCAGATTTGCTGCCCGAAGCCTCTCCAGCCGCCGTCGAGCCCGTCTGAGTCTTCCTAGAGCACCGTCGACGGCCCCAGTTCCCTTCTCCGCCGGATTCAGTGCACCTCCAGCAAGCCACCGGCATCCACTCTGCTTCAAGTCAGCAGCCGCCCCTTACTGCTCCAGCTATTTCCTCCAGCAAATCCGTGAAGCTTCCAACCACCTTCCCCTCTCCAGCCACTGCCTCTCCACCTTGGGTATACCTCGCACCTCCTGGCTCCATCCTTCACTTACATTTTATGTCTAAAATTTAAAATGAATAGTGGTTAAATTGAGCTTGCCCTAGTTAATTTCATCGCCTGATTACCGTTATTTTCCATTGCCTTGTTTGTCCGTATTCATATTCTGTGCCTATGGAATTAGTTTCATGACGTTGGATATTCATGCGATAGCGTTTACGATCGTGTGCGACGCTTAAGTCGTTTATTTCGTTAGAAATAGTCCGCCAAAGTCTCCCGCACCATTACGTTTAAATAGGTCGTTATATTATATTTCAAAACTACAACCCCTTGATTTTAGATCACATCATTTCTCCGCTGCTTCCGCCTCCTCTCCTCCCCCTCCTCAAGTTCTCATTTTTTTAATTTCCCTGCTGCTTCCGCCTCCGCTCCTCCCCCTCCTCATGGTCCTCAAGCATTTTAATTTTTTTAAATTTTTTATCTCGCATTCTCGCTGCTCCAAATTTTTTTATTTACTTTTTTTCATTTTCTATCTCACTGCTCCTTTTTTTTAAAATTTTTATTTGATCCACTTTCATAAATATTTGCAGGGCAAACAAATCAAGGAAGTTTAATCCACTTTAGGGTCGATTTCACCGTCGTGCCGTTCGGAATTTGATTATAGGTGAATTTTTTGTGCTATGTTGTTCCTCTATACAAATGAAAGATTCTTTGAAATTTCATTCCACTTTTAAAACAAATTCACTCATTGTTTTTTGGTTTTCGTAGTGAAAAGAATCGAGCATGACCGGCTCGGGTGGAGGCGGCCGAAGGCCACCCGAGAGCATCAAACACAAATCAACAAACTCTTCTTGGGTGCGAACGGGTGAAGCCCGCGAGCACCCAAGGCAACCGGGAGCATCGAGCATGACCGGTAGGCCGTGCGAACAAGTAAAACTAACTGTCGACTCCTTCACCTTTCTTCCAATCAGGCAACTCCACTGGAAGTGCCTAGCCGAGAGCTCAACGACAATGGATCTGACCTCCTAGAGGCTAGCAACCGCGACAAGGGGAAGTAGCTTGCACTGGAGGTCGGCCCTCTGGAAGGAACGGTTTGCCGTAGTCGGAGGTTTTCCCTCCTAGGATTCGCCGGAGAAGAAGGGGTCAACGAGAAAGAGGGCGGCGTGAGAGAGGAGGGGGAAAGAGCGTTGTTGGGTGTCTCGCCGCAGCGTTCAGGAAGACGAGAGAGCGGGAGCCGATAGGGTAAGAGGGAGACGGGATTGTTTTAGTTGTTTTATTTTAAACCCTAAATTAAAATCAATATTTGCACCCCCCCAAGATATATTTAACCCCCCAAGATATATTTTAAATATATCTTGGGGGGGGGGTGCGAATATTGATTTTAATTTAGGGTTTAAAATAAAACAACTAAAACAATCCCGTCTCCCTCTTACCCTATCGGCTCCCGCTCTCTCGTCTTCCTGAACGCTGCGGCGAGACACCCAACGACGCTCTTTCCCCCTCCTCTCTCACGCCGCCCTCTTTCTCGTTGACCCCTTCTTCTCCGGCGAATCCTAGGAGGGAAAATCTCTTACTACGGCGAACCGTTCCTTCCAGAGGGCCGACCTCCAGTGAAAGCTACTTCCCCTTGTCGCGGTTGCTAGCCTCTAGGAGGTCAGATCCATTGTCGTGGAGCTCTCGGCTAGGCACTTCCAGTGGAGTTGCCTGACTGGAAGAAAGGTGAAGGAGTCGACAGTTAGTTTTACTTGTTCTGATCGGAGCTTCCATTCTACTGACGACAGTAGAAGTTCTTCTTGCACTTGCATTTTCTTCTGCTGTTGGGTATGTATCTATTTCAAACACTTCAATCTGATTACAAACTTGCTTAATTTCCTTCTGAAAAAGCCATGGAAAAGAAGAACAAAATGGAGAAGCACTGGAGAATGAAGGCGCATAGGGTGTCAAAACCCCCAAATTTCAGGAAAAGTGATACGAAGAAGAAGAAAAAAAGCTTGAAAGAAACGAAAGATGGACGCAGGGAAAAATCTGGTCCTCATCTTCCTTCTTCGTTCCTGAAAGAAATTGGAATTCAGAAGCCCATATCCAATTCGTCGGACCAAGATGAGGGAGATGACGAGAGTGACGAGAGTGACGATCTCTATGAGTATGTGGAGAAACTACCAGAAGAGGAGAGAAAGGAGAATCGGCGCTTTGATCAGGTTGAGAATTACGACTACGAACTTCCCGAGGAGTTTGAGGTTAGCTCTCAATCTTCTTTCATGTCTTCTAAATGCTAAATTTTTGTGTCCCAGCCCCAGACACAGATCTGTCTGCAGGGCTAGGTATTGAGTTTTGTGCGAAATTGCGGGAAACAAGTCAAAAAATCTCAGATACAACTAAATTATCTTGGAAACAAATTGATTATATCAGATTATACACAAGTGAATTATCTCAGTGAAATGACACTCCTTTATTTCATTTTCATCACCGAACTCATCTCACTTTTTTTTTCACCATTCTTCTAAATTAAAAACTTTGCTCATCAATCTGCTTATTCACCTAGTAGCAATCATTTTCAAGAAGAGGAGCTTTGTCTTCTCTATCTCGTAACTTTGTCTCTCCTGGCAGAGATTTTAGTAGAAGACGACTCTTCTTCTTCTTCTCGGAGCAACATCATGAAGATGGCGAGGAAGACATGGGTGCAAAATGGGGAAGGTGATCTGAAAACGGAGAGGGAGATAAACATGAATAATGCTTGCCCTAACCCTTTACACGTGTCCGGGGCTCGGACACAAATTTTGCTTTCAGAACTTGGATTTCTTCATCATCTGCCTACTAATGTGTTTAGTGATCTCAATATTCCGGTTGTAGGATGAGGATGTGCCATCAGATGAAGAAGATGACGGGGAAGACGATGAAGAGGAGAAGGGAGATGATGCTGAAAAGCATGCAAGAATGCTTCAATCGATCACTGGATTACCAGCTAAAGCCTTCGAAGGTATGAATTAGTCTCCTTTTTCAGTTACCTGAAGAGGAAATGTGGCACCCTTTATGATACATACCTCCTTTATATTTTATGTAAATTTTAATTTGGACATCTTTCTTATAGATAAGCCAAGGAAGGATGCAGTTTTATCAGATGTTCATGGTGATTTTGGCCAAGAGAAGATCAGTATCAATGATTTGTTAGATCCTCTTCATGGTAAGGCTGGGTACAGCAAGCTCAGGAAGAGATTGCATCAGTTGGAAAAGGCACCAATGGCCATTCAGGCTCCTCTCCCCAAAGTGGAGAAGGAGAAGCTGGAGAGGAAGGTGGCTTATGAGCAATCAAAAAAGGATATTACCAAATGGGAGCCACTGGTTAAGAGGAACAGAGAGGCTCCCACTCTTTTCTTTGGTGAAAAGATAAACTTGGGAGTCAATACAGTTGGAGCAATTGCTGCCGGACATGAGCCGAGGACAGAATTTGAGAAGAAAATGGCTGAACTTATTGGTGTTCCTGAGATTACGGAGGCTCAGAAAAATGATGGTTTTAAAATTTTGGAGCTCAATAAGGTATCATAATCTCCTTTCAGGTTAAAATGATTTTTTAAGGAAACCAATTCAATGTGTTACTCTTGCAAAAACTTTAGCTTCAGTTACATGGGTAACCACAGATTATTGTACAATTATCCATATTTTTGGAAATCGTATTGATATTTGCAATAATTTTACTATATCTATGATCAATTGGCACTAGCAATTGTTTATTTATTTCTGTATGTTGTGGATTTTTGTTGTTACTTTGGTTATATTTCCTTTTTCTTAGATTGAATAAATTGCGGCATAATTTTTTTCGTCTCATTGTGATGTCCATTGTAGCTTCCTTCAAGCATTTCTGTAAGTCAGCAGTTATTTTCATAGATTTTTTGTATGAATATTCCCATTGAAAGTACTTATTTGTGATTCTTCTTTGTACTCATGGATGTGGCAATTGACCTTTGCTCTTCATTTGGTTTGTTGATAAATTTTATTACTTTTTATTCAAACTTTTTAACACTATTGCAGGTCTCGATTGAGGATGTGAGGGATCGCCAGAATTATCTGGCTAAAATGCGCAGCCTTCTTTTCCGTCATGAAATGAAGGCTAAACATATTAAGAATATCAAGTCAAAGACTTATCATCGTATATTGAAGAAGCAGAGACAAAAAACAGCATCAAGTGAGATCAATGTGGATCCTGAAGAAGCTAAAGAGCTCGCTATTAAGCAGGAGTTCAAACGAGCTGAGGTAAGCTGTTATACTTTATACTTGTAATTTCTCTACTATTTCTAGTCATCCTTTGAATGTTCGTGGCAGTTAATGCATGGTGTTTACAATATTCTACAGGAACGGATGACGCTTAAGCACAAAAATAGCTCGAAGTGGGCAAAACGGATATTAAAGAGAGGTTTAAAGGCTCAAGATGATGGAACTCGGACGGCTATCGCCGATCAACTTCACCAGCACGCTCTTCTAACTAGGAAAATGAATTCTATGAACGAGAATAGCAGTAGTGATGAAAGTACTAATGATGATTCTGATTATCTTTCACCTGGTTCGGATAATGAAGGAGTTTCCAAAATCCTTAATAAAGCTAAAAATAAGACAATTAAGGCCATGGAAGATGAAGATGAAATACCTAAATCAGGAGTTTTTTCATTGCCTTTCATGGTAAGCATATATTTCAGTCCATTAACCCATAACTTTTACCTGGTTTGTTCTGATGTCTTATGTTACAGATTCATTGTGTTGGTAATTTGTTTTGCATATTTTCTTCCCAATTTGGCCAGCCTTCTTCACTTGTGATAGATGTGTCTTAGGCTCCATTTGGCGGGGCAAAAAACCTGCCGAACGAATCAGGCGGAATGACTAGGCGGCTCCACAGCCATTTGGCTGCGCGACAGTCGGTCTCCCCGCCGCCCTCGCGCGAATGAAATCACGCCCGAGGTTTTCCACCACGGTTTGGCTTGGAATTCGCGGATCCACGCACCGGGGCTTCACACTGCTTTTGGTTTCTCGTAGCTTCAAATGATCTTCTTATAGGCGGATTCTTTGTTCTATCATTATGACACTCCAGAAGTTGATGGCAAGATGTTTGTCTGCTTACCTTGCCATTGCATTCCTATTTGGGAGACAAAGAGCCAAATGATCATTATTTCAGCTGAATGAATAGTCAAAATCTTTTAATACCAATGCCCTTCAATTGAATGTAATATTTTGCGTTGTTTTGTGTATTTTACTCTTTTTTTCTTTGTTTGTTTTGCCCCCATGCCATTGGATGTTATAATTCGGACCAGAAACCTTAAGCTGTTCTCTGGTTCTCCTCATCAAGAAGGATGGAGCTCAGCCATTGGGCAAAAATATTCCTCCTCAAAAATTCTACATGTTCAATGACTATAGTTACTTTGTCAGCTTTATAAGAATTCCTTGACTTCTGAAGGCATAGATTGTTTCATCCACCTTTGACTTTTTATCTATTTGATATTCATGATTTTTTAATTCATTAGGTCCCTTTTGGGTTCATTAGATTCTATTGTAGATTCTCTCTAATTGGTGAGGTTACAGATACAGAAGTTTGTTTGGTATTTTTTGCAATTTGACCTTTTATCACTTGTTTCATCTGACTTCAGCATATGCACATTTTCTAGATTGAATATTGCACCATATTATGATATCAATTTTAAAGCTAACGTTATTTCTATTTAATTTTAGAAGGACATCCCGATTTTTTCATATGATCGTGAAGTTCTTGTAATTCTTCATTTGAAGATGATTCTGATAATTTCTTTCGAGCCATAACTAGTCCTTTTTTGTTTAAATGATTTAATTTACTATGGAATTATGTCACTGGTTATGAAAAACTTTTCTGTTAATGAAATATTCACTTTGTTATCATTTTTATAATTTTCAACATAATGCTACCTTTAGTGATCATCATTATCAATTGCCTAAACCCAACAGTTTGGGCCTGTCATTGTGTTTACTCTCTCTGTTCATTTTTGTTGATCTATGCCCAATGTGTTAAACCTAATCTATCTAAATCAGTTTGAACAATTTTCATTTAAGTCAGCTTTGATCGACCTCGTCTCTTTTGTAATCCTTCAACACTTATTCTTTATACTTGTCTATTTGGGTGTATTTTCTTTCCTTTGTTGTGCATTTCTAAACCACCTATTTGTCCTATTATTTTTCTTCAATAGATGCCATTCTCATTGCCCCATGATATAATTACTCAATCTATCCTTCTTAATTGTAAATACATCTCTGTCTTTACGTTTGTATTTATTTCACGTTCAATACTTGAACTTGAAACTGTGCCTAAAGAAGTTCATCTTCTATCGATATCACCATTGTGTGTGTGGATATTTTCTTAAAAGATAGAATGTTGATCCTGAACCAGTCTTTAGAGTTTTGGAATCACGAATTTCACCTGTTATGATCTTGATTACATTCTGTCATATTATCGTTCTTATTTTTTATTGCTTTTATTACCAAGGGCGCTTCTTTTCTAGTAGGCATCTGAAATGTCAATCAACCGCCGTGCAAATTCAGTTCATGTTAGAGTTTTTTGTTTTAAAATAACAACCGTAGTTGCTATGTCTGCTTAGTCATTGATGTAAAATGTCAATCAATAGGTCTTTTGCGGATTCCATTTTTGTTGTAGCATGACTACCTCGTAAAAATAAAAAATATATGGTTGCTATGATAGCTTGGTCATGCATATTATATGATTTTTAGGTTCTCTTCTCTCATAACTTAATACATTTGATATCAAGGTGAAATGACTTTTCACTATCTCATAGGGATCTAAAATGTCAATCAATAGTCATTTACACAGAGGAACCACGGATCTATATTGAATGCACATGCCTACATAAAATTTTCGAAGCGCGGTTATATTTTCAACAATGATTTTGATAAGTATTTCTTATTATATGCAGGAGCGTGGTTTAAAAAAACAAAAAGAGGCCGCCTTTGAAGAAGCTCGCCTTGCTCTTCAAGAATACGAGTTGTCTCTGGGGAAACTTGGGGAGGATGATGAGACAGGTCCGTCAACTGAAATCAAAACTGGTAGAAGAGTTTTTGGTGGAGTCAAATTGCTGCCTGTGAGGCCTAATACGAATCATAATCGTAGTGATAGTGAAGGTGACTTTGAGATCAGAGAGGAAGATGATTTGCCTAAAGTTGAAATTGTCCAACAGGATGTCCATATTCGATCTGCACTTGTTCCTGATGATGATATAGAGACAGGCCAGGGAACAATTTATAAGGTATGCACATTATGTCTTTTTATTACTCATTTTTGTTTTGATTCTTAATATTCCTTTCTGCTTGGTTGGTGTGTTGAATCTTTGGGAGCAGGAATTTGGTGATATTGTTAAAAATCCTGGGTCAAAAACAACATATGATGTTGCAATTTTTGCTTCGGATTCTTGGAGAAAGGTCAAATTATTTTATGCTATCCTGTCTAACTTTATCACTTTTCTTATTTGGTACTACTGTGATCCATTCTGACTTGTTTTTCATTTATCTGATTCGGTAACAGTGCAAACAGATGGGGGACAAAAACCCTTCAGAGAATGTCAAGGCAGTAGATGATAATATTGCCACTTCGAGTCGGGATTCTGTGGTAAAATATTTTGTTCCTCTATTAATTTAGTGTTTATTATGTCTCCATATTGTAATGGTTTGATTGCTTTGTTGAAGGGAGATGAATACAACAGTGATTCTGAATCAGAATTGGAAATGGTGGATGGTTTTTTATCTTCTGATCCTAAATCTGATGATTATAAACTTCCATCTCAAGATGACCTTATACGCCGTGCCTTTGCTGGTGATGATGTTGAAATGGAGTTTAAAAAGGAGAAAATGGATGTCCTCAATGAGGAGAATCCTGAACCTGAAAAACCTGTTTTACTTCCTGGATGGGGTCAGTGGACTCACATACAAAGGAAAAAGGGCATTCCTTCTGTTATTACGGAAGAACATGAAAGAGCAAAAAGGAAGAGAGATGAAGCCCTCAAAAAAAGGAAGGATGCTCATCTTAAACATGTAATCATCTCAGAAAAGATTGACAAAAAGGTATTATTATTTTTCATTTGTAAAGACTTTGATATAAGCTTTTTACACTTCTCTATAGTCTTGGTAATTGTTTAGTCTAGATACAGTTTCTAGGAGGCACAGTTTAAAATAAAGTTTAAGTTCCAATTGTATAATTTCTTTTTTGTGACAAGGATTGACATACAAGCAGTGTTAGCTAGTAGAAAACTTGTATTTTAATACTTGTCTGTCGGTGCTTCTTTTATGACTTGAGTTCAAATTTTTTAGTGTCTTCTCGGATAGAAATATTACAATATCATCTCTATCAGGATCATGCCAAGAATCATGTTTTAGCAACATGTTTACATTAAGAAGTAATACTGATCCTTTGTTTATTATGTTTATTATTTTGGTTGTAATTGACATTCCTATCTTTAAATGAATTTCTTCTTAAACTTAAAAATTCTGAAAGCATCGCTGGAAATTGTCTATATAATGTTTTCCATTGTGCTTAAATGATAGATTTTTATGGGACATCTTTTCAAGATAATATTGGGGCACGTTGTTGACATTGCTTTTTCTTTGTTAGGCTGAGAAACTCCATGCGAATACTTTGCCCTTCCCTTATACTTCTAAGGATGTTTACGAACAGAGCATCCGCATGCCCATTGGACCGGACTATAATCCCGCAATATCCATTGGCGCTCTTAATCGACCAGCTGTGAGTATCTATTTTGTATTGATAATTTACCTTATGAGAAAGTTACTGTTGACATATTTTTTTACCTTTTGCTTCTCTTAGCTCCAGGAATTCCAAGTCGAGTTAATTTTACTTGTTCATCTAGATGTCTGTTTTGTTCTACACTTTAAAATATGTTGATGATTGGATCATTTGAATTAGGGGCTCAAATGATGACAAAAACGAATTTAAAGTAGAAAGGAACTGAGGTTTTAAGCTTCCTACATAATTCAAGCCGATGAGTTTGGGAATATGTTAGGAGCTCATTTAGTGGTTGGATGAAGGCAGAAGTGTTTTAGGCTTGCAAATATTTTTTTTACAGTTTTGAGTTTGAATTTCTGATTTTCTTGTTTGGTTGAATGCATTTTAAAAAAAAATTAATCCAGAGTGTTTGCTGTCCAGATAGATGCACTTGAAATTTTGTTTCCTAAATTCCATTCATTCTTAATGTTTGAGGTAAATCTGTTATGAACATTGACTTGCCTTATAAAATATTAAGCTGGCTAATTATTTTTCCTTACGTATGGGCCTACCGTTTTTCACAATTTGGATGAAAATTCTAGGTTAGTGACTAGTGAGATCCTTGGTCCATGCAAATATATGATCTTCTAGGTATAGATTCGCCAACCCGATGTGTCTTTGCATCCAACCATTCTGTCAGTCCCTTTATGTAGCATATGATAGACTAGTATATCTCTCCAAGCTCATCGCCGTAGATGAGGCTCGACTGCTCACCAAATTCAGCCTTGAATTCCACCTCAAATGCATTGATATGTGGTTCGAATCTCACACGCTCTAGCCAATTTATCATTTCTCTGTAGGACTTCAGGCTTTCGGTGAAGCTTTGCCCCCTATAACCCCCCGAAGATGACAGAACATTCCTTATCTCAAGCACTAACTCTGCCCACCCACGCCATGTTTTTTGGGAGACAGAATCATGTGAAGCCAAGGAGATCTGACACAAGATAGTTCTAAATGAGGTATCGTGAGACTGCTAAGGATGATTGTATGTGCAAGACACTAATCAGGCAACTACACTTGCAATAAAATAAAGCACAATAGTTACATTCAAGTAGAGTTTCTATTAAGGAAACTGTTAGAAAAGTCCATGTAAAAAGGCCCATGTTTGCGGCCCATTTAGTCTTTTATTGTTTCTCTTTATACATTAGTCCCACACCGTGTATAGGGGACTCGTCTCTCTTTCTCTCTCCTATATATATGTATTTATACATTGTATTTGATAATAAAGAAGTATTGACAAGGTTCAACTTTACTCTACATGGTATTAGAGCGACAGGTCCTTCCTACGGTTTCGGGCGGACAAGTCGATTTCTAACCGCCCAGCTTCTACGGTTACTCCCTTGCTATCCACCCTCTTCTTTCTAACCGCCCCTTCTGCGATTACTCCCTTGTTATCTGCCCCTTCTGTCTACTTGACTTCTCCTCTCCTCTCGTGGAATCCCCCACTCCGCTTTTATAACTTTCCTCTCGTAGAAACACCCCCTTCTCGCGCGGTCTCCCCCCTAGCCGCATCTCTCCCCTGCTGTAGTCGCGGCTAGTCTGTTACCGATCTCTCTTCTAGTCGCGGCGACCTCTTCTCTTCTATTCGCGGCGACCTTCTTGTCGCTGGCCTCTCTGCTGTGGATTTCTTGCCGCTGCGATCTCCACTGTCCTAAATCGCAGCCTTCTCTTGCGTGGGCCCCTCTTCTAGCTGCCATTGTCTTGTCGCGCGGTCTACCCCAGAGTCCCTCCTGTTCTAACCGCGTGGTCTGTCGCGCGACTTGCCTTTGCCGCTGCTCTTGTCGCTGCTCTTGTCGCTGCGCTCTTCCCTGCTTCCTGCTTCTCAAGTTGCGCGAACTCTCCTCGCCTTCTCGCCGTGTGCTTGTCTTGTCGCCGCAATCTCTGCTAGTCGCCACGGTCTTGCCGGCATCTCTAGTCGCTGCTCCTCGCGACGCGCAGCCTTGCTGAACTATCTTGCCTCACGGTCTAGGCGCCTTCTGCTCTTCCCCTTGCCGATCTCTCTAGCCGCGCGGTCTGGGCGCATTGTGCGACTTGTCCGGTGCTCCTGCTTTGCCACGCGGTCTGTCCGATGCTCCTGCTTTGTCGTTGTAACCTTACTGTTGTGACCTTGCCGCTATTCTAGCCGCTGTTCTAGCCGTTTTCTTGCCGATCTAGCCGTTGTGACTCCATGGGGTCCTCAATTGATTCTTCAGAGCAGCCCACACCTCCTCCTCCAGCCCGATTGCTCCCTACTCTTGAGTTGCGTGATGAGTTGAGAATCACCACTAATTCCCTCACTGGGAAGAACTTCATTGAATGGGTGCATTCTGTCAGACACGTTCTTCAATCTAAGGGCCTTCTGCAGCATCTCACTACGAATCCTCCTTCACCACCCACCGATGACTGGCTTTGTCATGATGGACGTGTTCAAACGTGGTTCCTCAATTCCCTTGCTGATGAACCTTACCGCATGACCATGTATCGTGAGACGGCTAAGACGATGTGGGAGGAACTCCATTCTCTATACTCTGGCAAGGATAGTCTTCAGCACCTATATGACATCATCACAGATCTTCAGACTCTTGACACGGGTGGTGCTGCTGATTTGACCTCCTTTGTTGCTCAGGCTAAGACACTGGCTGAGGCCTGGATCTGCCATCTGCCCCTACTATGGATATAGCTGCCCATCGTGCTCAGAAGGAAGCCGTTTGTATTGCCATGATGATGGCTCGTGTTCCGCCTCATCTTCAGAGCGGTCGGGCTCAGATCCTCTTATCAGCTGCTATCCTCCCACTCTCTGATGTGTGCTCCATGTTGCTCAAAGTATCACCACCTCCTGATACTACTAGACCCCCCTCGCCGGCCCTCCTTCGGCGAACTTCTGCGCCCTTACTACCTATCCCTCCTCCTGCCCGTGGAGGGCGTTCAGGCTTTTGAGGGAGGAGTCGTGGTGGCCGACCACGTCCGAAGTGTTCCTTCTACGGAAAGGATGGACACCTTGAGGCGACCTGCTACCGTAAAAATGGTCTTCCTCCTCGTCCGGTTGCGTCTGTTGCGGCCAATAACACCTCTGCCACTCGTGCTGACCTTGAAGAAGTCCACCTTCAACTCCAGCAACTTCACGGCATGATCAGCCGCCCTCCTGCCTCCGTTACCTCCGCTGCCTCTATCTCCAATGAAGGTATCACTTGTCTCACCACTAGTCCACGCTGGATAGTGGATTTAGGTGCTACTCACCATATCACCTCGCTAAAACCATCTCTATACTTGGATTCTTCGCATCCTAAGTGTATAACAGTGGCCAATGACGACACCGTTCCTGTCTCCGGCTTCGCCGATATCCTCCTCAGTTTCTCTCTCGCTCTCCGGCCGACTCTTCATGTCACGGGCTCCCCATTTAATTTACTTTATGTCAGTTGTCTTACTGCTGATTTGGATTGCTCTGTCATATTCACACCTTCTTTTCTGATGCAGGATCAACAGATGCAGGATATCATTGGTAAAGGACGACCGCAAAATGGGCTCTACCTTCTTGATGTCCCTCATACTGATTGGCATCGGTGCCTTGGGCATGCTCCTCTTCTCGTGCTCCAGAAGGCTCTTCCCGAGATCTATCTATCTGTGTTTAAGTGTGATTCATGTATTTTGGGCAAACAACACCGTTCTTCGTTTCCTCCTCACTGTACTCGGAGCTATGCTTCTTTTGTTTTAGTACATTCTGATGTTTGGGGCCCGTACAAAATTGCTAGTGTATCTGGTTATCGATATTTTATCACCTTTATTGACGATTATTCTCGCATGATATGTCTATATTTACTCCGTGATCGCTCCGAGTTTCCCCGTGTGCTTCAGGCTTTCGTTCTTGAAACTCGCACACAGTTTTCCACACCAATAAAAACTCTCCAGACGGATAATGCTCGCGAGTACACGAGCCATGAATTTGTTACTCTATGCTCTGAATTTGGCATTATTAGCCAGACGTCGTGTGTCTATACCCCCCAACAAAACGGCGTTGCTGAACGTAAAAATCGACATCTTCTCGACGTTGCTCACTCCTCATGATTCACAGGCAGGTCCCCAAGACTTACTGGAACTTTGCGCTGTCGACGACATGCTATCTCATTAACCGTCTCCCTTCTTTCGTCCTTCAAAATGCAACCCCGTTCAGTCTTCTCTTCCCCTCTACTCCGCCATTCTCCCCCACCCCTCGCATCTTTGGTTGTACCTGCTATATTCACCTACTTGGTCCATCTACGAACAAGTTGGATCCTCAGGCAGCCAAATACATGTTCGTAGGCTACTCAAAATGGGTATGTCTGCTATTCTCCTACTACCCGCAAAGTGACGGTTACTGCGAATGTGACCTTCTAGGAGGATCAACCGTTCTTCTGCCCCCCAAACCCACTTATTCCACCACATTCCGTCCCAAGACCTGTCATCCCCGTTACCTCTCCTCCACCACGGGTCCTCCCTGACACGGCTCCAGTTCTCCACAAGCCTCCTCTTATCCGTGTCTATACTCGTCGCCCTCCTCGCTCCGCCGCCCCGATGCAGTCAGCTTCGACCTCTGACACTCTGCGACTTGCTGATCCGGCATCAACCTCTACCGCTCATCCCATGACGAACTATGTATCGTTACATCGTCTGCCCCCGCGGCTTCACACCTTTGTCACTTCTTTATTCTCTATTTCTGTGCCTAACTCTGTGCAGGAGACTCTCCAACATCCGGGCTGGCGGGCAGCCATGAATGACGAAATGACAGCTCTCTGGGCTAACCAAACATGGGATCTGGTTCCTCTTCCTCCAGACCACATGATTGTTGGGTGTAAATGAGCCTTTGTCATCGAACATGCTCCTAATAGTACAATTGACCGTCTTAAAGCCCGACTGGTGGCTCGTGGCTTTACTCAACAACATGGTCTTGATTATGAGGAAATGTTCTCTCTAGTGGCCAAGCTTAACACGGTTCATGTCCTTCTCTCTGTGGTTGTACATCGCCACTGGCCCTTACATCAGCTGGATATCAAAATTGTATTTCTAAATGGTGACCTACAAGAAACAGTTTACATGCAACAACCGCCCGAGTTTGAGAGCACGGGGATTTCCGAGTTTGTCACCTTTAAAAGTCTATTTATGGTCTCAAACAATTCCCTCGGGCATGGTTTGATAAGTTTAGTAAGGCTATTCAGGAAGTTGGCTTCACTCGGAGCTCGACAGACTTCTCTCTATTCACTCGACATCGAACTACGGGAACAGTTCTTCTTTTGGTATATGTCGATGACATTCTAATTACATGAGACGATTCAAAGGGAATACAAGCCGTCAAATAGCATCTTAGTTCAGTTTTTCAAAAAAAAGATCCGGGGAACCTTCGATATTTCCTTGGTCTTGAGATCGTTCTGATGGACTTGTCTTCTCTCAACAGAAATACTGCCTCAACGTTCTTCAGGATGCCGAATATTCTGGATGCAAGCTGATTAACACCCCTATGGATGTCAACCACAAGCTGTGCGCACATGCTTCTGATGCAGATCTTCTTCTTCCAAATCCAGAATACTATCACCGACTCGTTGGAAAACTTATTTATCTAACGGTCACAAGACCGGACATATCTTTTGTTGTTGGGGTGGTCAGCCAGTTTATGCATGCTCCTCTGATGTTTCATCTACAGGTCGTCGAGCGCATCTTGAGATATCTAAAATTAGCCCCTGGTAAAGGGCTGGTATACAAAATTTCTTCTTCTACTCCCACCTTGGTGACATATTCAGACGCAGATTATGTTGGTTCCCTGGACGATCCACGGTCCACCAGTGGATTCTGTACCTACTTTGGAGGTCACCTTGTTACCTGGCGCAGTAAGAAACAAGCTGTGGTTGCTAGATCTTCAGCTGAAGCTGAATACCGGTCGATGACATCAGTTGTCTCTGAGTGTACGTGGCTTGAAAGTCTTCTCGAGGATCTAGGAGTAAAACTCCCTTCACCTGCTACCTTACTATGTGACAGTCAAGCTGCTATACATATAGCGAAGAATCCAGTCTTCCACGAAAGAACGAAACACATTGAAGTGGTTTGCCACTTTGTTAGGGAGAAAGCTCAAATGAAGAAGCTAGAATTTAAGCATGTTCCGGGCACTAAACAATTTGCTAATCTTCTCACGAAAGCTCTACCAAGTACCCTATTCTTCCAGTTCCTATCCAAGCTGGGTGCCTACGACTTGTACGCTCCAGCTTGCGGGGGAGTGTTAGAAAAGTCCATGTAAAAAGACCCATGTTTGTGGCACATTTAGTCTTTTATTGTTTCTCTTTATACATTAGTCCCACACCGTGTATAGGAGACTCGTCTCTCTTTCTCTCTCCTATATATATGTATTCATACATTGTATTTGATAACAAAGAAATATTGACAAGGTTCAACTTTTTTCTACAGAAACAAGTATGACTGTACACTTACAATACTTGGAGAAAACACAAGCAAATAAAGCCCTACAAGCTACATGATGCCTTGGCAACGAGATTACAATACAATATTCCAATAATAGTCATAATATTCAACACTAGAAATTAACAACCATAAACAAACTCACAATGAGTGGGATAGAAGGCTCGACAAATGTTCAATGAGAGATCAGTGATTGCATATGTATTGCGATTTGCACGATTTACGAAAGATGTTGATATTTAATTTGACATTTTTAAGTGAAAATTGAAAAGCAGTGATTGATAAGCACAAGACTATATATTTATATTATCATAGTAGGCATGGGGCTGTAGTGAGTTTTTTTTTAGAGGATGAAAAAAAATATAATAATAATAATAAACGGGCAGCAGTTTGGTTTTACTTCGGCCCTTCGGATCGGGTATATAAATTATGAAACCACTCAAAACCTATATGTTGCGGTTTCGGTTCCAGTTTCGGTCTAGATAATAAATGATGGAACCGCACTTAGATTATTGTTTTTCATGGTTCTTGAATTCAAACCAGACCTAAATAATTCACGAATGGCTCGTCCCGCTTCTTGTTCGATTTACACTTATCGGTTCTAAGTGATAGTTCTAGTCGCATGCAGGTAAAGGAAGAGGTCATGACGTGCCTTCTATGGGTATTACATATGGTGCGAGGCCTTAGTGCAATGGCTTAGTTGGGTGCGGAGGCTTGTGGTAAAGGATGTCAATATTATAGGCTTGTTGTGCACATTTAGTGCATGAATGATAAAGGATGAATCCAGACAATATGTATTGCATCAAGTGGAGGTTCACACTAAAAGACACATGAGTGTACCATATTAAGTCCATACACATGCAAAAAGTGTTAATACAGTGTGCAAGACTTAATAGAAAATTATGAAATAATATGGAGTCTTCTAGAAGATTCTAAAGTCATGTAAAATACTCTAGAATATAATGAAATTTTGTAGATATTTCTAGAACAGTAGAGTATATAATAATCTAGAATATTCGAGAAGACTGTGAAATCTTCTAGATAATTCTAGGTGTGTGTGTGGAGAGTTTTTTAGAATGACGTGGATTTTGTGGAAATATGCAGTATTCTAGAATAGTTTAAAATACTTTATATGTTGCAAAATGGTGTGAATTCTTGTATAAAGCCATGAGATGAGGTAGAAGAGTATAAAAGTAGGGTGTTTTTCAGAGTCTTTCTTTAATTGGAGGGAAAACTTCATGGAGGTTATAAAAAAGGGAAAAGTGGTCATCTAGGCTAAACAATTGTGGAAGCAAACCTGGAAGCAATGTAAACAAGTCATCAAAGAGTCTAAGAGTTGTAGAACTTTGAAGTTGTGAATAGAAGTTTGATTATTCTTTCTTGAGTGTTCTCCCTCTTCAACATATACTTTCTGTGTGTGCATAATTACTTAGAGAAGATGTGGTGACTGATTTAGCTATTGCAAAGGGCGCAAAAAAGAAGCTAAGGAAGCACAGATCATGGTTTGAGCGCGGGGATAGTGTCGTGTCCATGACAACAGGCGCTAAAAAAATTTTGGGGTATGGTGACTAAGAGAGACACCCAATCTATGAAAAGGAGTCTTGTTTCATAAGACTTGAGTAGGTAGGCTATTTATAAGGTAGGTATTAGGAAGAGCAACATCTCCCCAATAGCATCGAGGAAGATGCATGGTAAAGAGGAGGCAACGAGCAACCTCAAGAGGATGACAATTCTTCTATTCAACGACCCCATTCTGAGCAGGATAATGAACTCATGTTTTTTGTTGCATTATCCCCCGGGTAGTGAAATATGTCTTGAAGAAGGCATCAATGCATTTATGGTCATTGGTGCTCCGAAGAATTTTAATGGTGACACCAAATTGGGTAAAAATCATGGTATAATAATTTTTGAACAGACGAAAGACCTCATTTTTATGGTGCATCAAATATTCAAGTAGTTTGTGAAAAACAGTCAGCAAAGGTAACAAAAAACATGAGTTAACAAACTGTTATTGCGTTCAGTCAACCAGACCACAACTTCAAACCGTGGAAACCGCCAAGCTCCAACTGCGGTTAGGCCACCAGACTGCAATTGTAGTTAACAAACCGCCCGGATTGATCTGTGGACTGCCAGACTTCATCTGCGGTTTGCCAAACTGCCAGTACTTGCCAAACCAAACTGCTAGTGTGCAAGACTTGTTCGCCAAGACAAAACTGTAGTCCGACCGGACTCGATTGCCTATGTCAAATCGCCAAAACTAATCGCCTATCCGCTCGGACTCCAAAAGCTCTAACACTCCCCCTCAAGCTGGAACATATATGTCAACCATGCCCAACTTGTTACAGACGTTTGAAGAAGGGGTAACTGGTTTGGTAAAAATATCGGTAAGCTCTTTGTCAGAGGTGACAAACAGAGTGCAGATTTGATTTTTTAATACCTCTTCTTTGATAAAGTGACAGTCTACTTCAATATGCTTCGTTCTTTCATGAAATACTGGATTCTTTGAAATGTATATAGCTGGCTTGTTGTCACAGAACATTGACAAAAGATGATCATAATTTTCTTTCAAATCAAGCAGTAGTGCTCGTAACCACTTCAGCTCACAATTAGTCAAAGTCATGCTTCTGTATTCAGCTTCAACACTTAACCTGGAGATTACAGATCGTTTCTTGCTCTTCCAGCTGACTAGATTTCCTCCTACGAAGGTGCAAAAATCAGACGCAGACTTTCTGTTCTCCTTGTCATCTACATAACTGGCATCAGAATAGACTTTAATTCTCAAATGATTATTCTTCTGAAACAGAAGTCCCTTTCCCGGAGATCATTTCACATACTCCAAGATTTTTAGAGCTGATTGAAGATGACACTCCTTGGGTGCTTGCATAAACTGACTCATCCTTTCTACCGCATAACAGATATCTGGTCTTGTGATTGTCAGATAAATGAGTTTTCCCACAAGCTGTCTATACCTGGTGACATCTGCAAGGGGAGGTGAATCCTCATTCGAACACTTGTCATCACTAACAGTCATTGGACACCGAGCAGGTTTAGCCCCAAGAAGACCTGTCTCTTTCAAAAGATTCAAGATATACTTCCGTTGTGAGAGAACTACCGAATTGGGCTTCCGGGAGATCAATTCCCATGAAGTACTTGAGAGACCTCATATCTTTAGTAACAAAATGTTGAAGAAGATACTTCTTGTTAGGTCAATTCTCTTATTATCATTCCATGTAAGTAGAATGTCATCCACATAAACAACAAGAACAACTAGCCCCGTAGAAGTCTTGCGTATGAACAGAGAGTGATCTGCAGCACTTCGAGCAAAATCAATAGCAGAGATAACTTCACTAAGCTTCTTAAACCAGGCCCGCGGGCTTTGCTTAAGTCCATAGATTGCCTTCCGCAACCTACACATTTGAGACTCCCCCTGAGCAACATACCCAGGAGGTTTCTTCATATAGACTATCTCCTGTAGATTGTCATAAAGGAATGCATTCTTGACATCTAACTGAGACATCTCCCAATCTCTGTTAACGGCCTCAGAAAAGAGAATATAGATCGTAGTAATCCGAGCAACTGGAGAGGTGTCAAAGAAGTCCACACCATAAGTCTGAGTGAAATCTTTAATAACAAGCCAAGCCTTATAGTAGTCAATGGTACCATCAGAAAGAAACTTGATCATAAAGACCCAGCGACAGTCAACTTCATCAGCTCCTGGAGGGGTAGGGACAAGAGTCCAAGTACCTCGTTCGGTTAGTGTTTTCATCTTTTCATCTATGACGACTTTCCAATGAGGAATATCAAGAGTTTCTTGATAGGTGGCCGAGATGACATTTGTCGAAAGGGCAAGAGGAAAGCTCTTGCATGAAGAAGAGAGTCGAGCATAAGAAACAACATCATGAAGATGATGTTGAGTGCGTGCACGAACTCCCTTCCGAAGGGCAATCGGAAGATCAAGGTCCGACTTATTTGTAGTATCGGATCCATTCGTCGGAGAGACTGCTGGCCCGGGAATTGTCAGCAGCAGCTCTGGGAGAGAAGTAGAATCAGGAGAAAGAGAAGTAGACTCAAAGACTGGTGGAGAAGAAAGAGACACATGTTCACGTGGAGGTACAGAGATAATAGGTAGAGAAGAGGGATCATCGGAAGAAGATGAGAGAGTAGTGGTGCAAGAAAAGTTAGGAGAATCTTCAAAGAAAGTGACATCTGCATAAACATATGGTTTCCAGAGAAGAGGATCATAGCACCGATATCCTTCTGTATCAGACAGTAGCCCATAAAGATGTACTTAACTGAGCGAGGAGAGAGTTTGTC
The DNA here is from genome assembly GCA_039513925.1 of Platanthera zijinensis. Lineage (NCBI taxonomy): Eukaryota > Viridiplantae > Streptophyta > Magnoliopsida > Asparagales > Orchidaceae > Platanthera > Platanthera zijinensis. The sequence goes on along the minus strand of CM077082.1, from coordinate 3,358,547 downwards.
ACGTCCAGGTGAAGGAGAATGAACAAACGCTATGCATCCAAAGATACATGAAGGTAAAGGAAACGACGTCGCACCAGGATACAAAATGGAGAAAGGAGTTTTGTCGTTGAGAACCGAAGAAGAAACTCGGTTGATTAGGTAGCAAGAAAGAAGAACAACATGACCCCAATACGACCGAGGAACACTCATCTGAGTTAGAAGAGTGCGAGCCACATCAAGGAGATGACAGTTCTTGCGTTCAGCAACCTCATTCGGTTGAGAGGTATAAGAACAACTAGTTTGATGTATAATGGCACAATGCATACAAAAGATGGAAAACTGATGACTCAGGTACTCCTTGACATTATTAGTGTGAAACACTTTAATAGAGACATCAAACTGTGTACGTATCTCGTTATAGAGCGCATTGAAAATGATTTTTTTTAAAACGTTCTTTCAACAAGTACAACCGAATACATCGCGAAAAATCATCAATAAAGGTGAAAAAAATACAAACTACCCCTACCAACTGTCTTGGTAGGAGCAGGACCCCAAATATCAGAATGAAATAAGTTCAAAAGGACAAAAAGAAATACGTGCTTGCTTTGCTGGAAAAGTTGAACGGTGGTGTTTGTCAAGTTGACAAGCTTCACAGTTGAGAGAAAGATCTCCCCAAGGTAGATCAGGTAGAAGATAGTAAAGAACATGAGTAGGAGGATGCTCAAGACGAATATGGCACTGTAGAAGAGAAGAGGAAGTAGAAAAGACAGGCACATTGTCAAGGTAGAATAAGCCGCCGCTTTCAGTCCCAGTAGCAATCGTCTACTTGGAGTGAGGATTCTGTAAAACAAGTAAACGAGGTAAAAGTAGTCGTGCAACTTAATTGTTTACACAAAGAAGTAACAAAAAGCAAGTTGCAAGGAAAATTTGGGACGTAAAGAATGTCCTCAAGCTGAAGAGAAGGAGTGACATGCACTGTTCCAGATCCACACACAAGGGACGGAGAGTCATCCACAATAAAAACCGGAGGTAACCGGTTATGTTTGTTCAGATAAGAGAAAAAATGAGGATTGCCCGTCATATGACTAGTTGTGCCAGAATCAATAAGACACTTACTCGTAGTGACCAAATGAGCAGCACCCGAAGAGGTAGCCAAAGAAGCAAACTTCTTTGAGGTAGTATCACCCGCAGCGGGTCGAAGATGCTTGACCTAACAGCGATCAACAAGGTGACCGGTCTTACTACAGTGAGCAGAGATATTTAGAGAAAGCTCGTCCACCGGAGCGTCCTCCACGACCGTCGGGAAAATCATGACGAGCCTAATGAGCAACAATGTCAAGAGGAGGCGAAGAGGCAAGCAAAGGGCGCTGAAGGAGAGTAGTAATAGCCGAAATGCGAGCAGCAGTAGTATCCAGATTAGGAGTCGGCCTCTCCAAGAATTTGGTGCTGAATCATATCATAAGACCCAGACAATCGAAGCAAATAACACACCACCAGAAGCTCCTGAAAGTGTTTATGTTGCTCAGCGAGATCTGTAGATAAGGGGCGATGCTGAAAAAGTTCAGCACCAATAGCTTGAAATTCCTGATAAGCAGCAGGAGTCATGACTGGTCAAGCAAAGAAGATCCGCGCATATAACGTATACATGTGTGAAGTTTGTGCACCCTGGAGTACAGAGCAGCAAGATGATTCCAGACAGCTTTAACCGTTGCATCATGTCGAATGACGGGAAGACACTCATCAGACAGACTGTTAGCAAACCATTTTCTCACCAAAGCATCACTGGCATCCCAGTCATCAAAAGCTGCAGACCCGTATGCAGGAGGGTCATCAATATGATGATGACGCTTACGCTGAGAGCGTAGCAGAAAAACAAAGGAAACACTCCAGTCGGGATAATTCGGTCCAGTGAGCTTGGAAAAGGTACCCAAATTATCAGAAGCAGAGAAAGGAGCGGATAGAACGGGGGGCACGAATAGAGTAGAGGAATAAGAGAAATCCGATGTCTCCATAGAAAGAAGAGAAAACGGGTAGAAAGGGCAACCCGCGTGGACAAAGGGAGAGACCGCACAAAGAACAAGAAAGCCGGCAAAGAGACTCTAACCGCACGGTTAGAGGAAGAGGCCGGGAAAGAAGAGAACAAATCACAGTAGGTGCGAACAGAGCAAGACCGCGCGAACAGAGCGAGACTGTGGGCACACGTCAGAGGCCGCAAAAAGAGAACTAATCGCAGGAGGTGCGACTAGCAAAGGGAGGGCGGGAGGGAGACCGCGGGTAAGACCGAAGAAACTGCGGAAAGAAGAGCAAGCGGTTAGAACAAAAAGAGACTGCGAGCTCTGCCAGGAGATCGAATAGCAAACCAGAGCAAAGAACCGGTTAGCTCTGATACCATGTGAGAAAACAGGTAAATAACAAAATTTTTATTGCTCCAAAAGATAAATAATACAAAGGGATGCCCCCTTATTTATAGAAGACAGGGGAGAGAGGAAGAATACAACAGGCAATGAGGGACTAAATACAAGCCGCGCGGGCTATGCTGTTTGAATAGATCAAACTGCATGACTAACAGGCTTCTGTGCGGCATCTGACAATTCTCTTGTTGGAATCCGCCAAGCTCCATCTGCGGTCAGGCCACTAGACCAAGACTGCGAGATACTCGGACTGTACTGCGGCTTGCTACCAAACCGCAACTGCGTTCTGTCCACCAGACCGCAACTTCAAACCCTGGAAACCGCCAAGCTTCAACTGCGGTTAGGCCACCAGACCACAATTGCAGGTTAACAAACTGCCTGGATTGATCTGCGGAATGCCAGATTTCAACTGCGGTTTGCCAAACCTCCAGGACTGAACTACGGATTGTCAAACCACCAGGACTTGCCAAGCTTCAACTGCGGTTAGGCCACCGGACCACAATTGCAGGTTAACAAACTGCCTGGATTGATCTGCGGAATGCCAGATTTCAAATGCGGTTTGCCAAACCTCCAGGACTGAATTACGGATTGTCAAACCACCGGGACTTGCCAAACCAAATTGCCAATCCGCAAGACTTGTCCTCCAAGACAAAACAGTAGTCCGCCCGGACTCGATTCCCTAAGTCAAACTGCCAGAACTAATTGCTCGTCCGCTCGGACTCCAAAAGCTCTAACACAAGTAGTTTGTGAAAAACAATCAATAAATGTAACAAATGGTTTATAATAAAAAACAGAAGCAATTGGGCAAGACACCCAAACATCAGATTGAATGACATCAAATGGAATAGTAGACGACGATACTAACAATATGAAGATGGAGTCTAGATACATGCAGAGCTTGGGATGAAGTAGTAGAATCAGCACATAACGACCGTTTTGCTTCCTACCAGGGCCAATCATTTTCTTTTTCTACATTTCCCCAAAAACACAATGAGAGGGGAAAAAGATAATTCAGCATTGCATGATGTAGTCAAGTGACTAACAAACAACAAATTTTGAGTATAGCTTAGTGCATGGAGGACATAAATTAAAGTAAGATAGCATGAATGTATACTTTCTCTGTATTGGAGGGAAGAGATCCTTTCACAATGGGTCAACCAAGACAGATAATTCGTATTGCGGAGGCGAATAGTTGTAATCAGAGAGACTTATGATCATGTCTACCCTGGGTGGATCCAATGGGAGTCGACTAGTCCCTTGAATTGACAACATTTGATATATCTAACGACAAGAAGGCAAGAGTTAAATCAAAGCACAAAATACCCCTTGAACGGTCGCCAAAAGATTGGTCAGAGAATCACTGGGGTTGGAAGAGATTGATTAACCCTTCATTATGACCGATCAGTACCGAGAACACATCATTCAAAAGGTTTGACGGACATTGAAGAGCCAGTTGTATGGTAGAGACATTTTTCTCAAGCAGGAGGGAAGAATCATAAAAACCTAGATCAGAAATATAGAAAGATCCAACCAATAAATCAAAGAATCCCTTTAGTGTGACATAGGGAGGAGACATGTGAAGCCGTGAAGGGAAATTGGAGTGGTTCTGACGGTCAAATGGGCTCAGTACCCCATTTTGATTGATCGGCGTCGATCGACACCACTCGACAAGCGAGAACGAGCCGAAGGACGGTCTTCTCGCTGTATGAGGCTTCTCCGTCGATTGGAAGGGATATTGCGGGGTGCTGAGTTGCGGTAAAGGATCAATAGTGCAGCAAATGGGGAATCGGCGGAAGCGGGCAGATGGGCGGAAGTGTAAGAGCGGAACCCTATTTCGGCTTCACACCTCTATATTATAGAGTAGTGTATACAACATTTCTAACACTATCCAACATTTTCTCTCATGTGTATGGTCTTTGATCTTTAACGTTTAGGATCCGTTCAGTGCACAAGCATTTGCTTTTTGGAATTGGCTTTGGATTCCAAAAAGCCAATTCGGTTGTTCAGCGCACAAGAATTGAGATGATATTGACTTTGAGGCCAAAAACCAAGGGTTTGATTTTAGCCTAAAAGCTAAAGGGTCGAATACATACCTCTTTTCCATGGATTTCCGCGGTTTTGGCTCCTGATTCAGATAATATCGCGTCCGGACTCCCGCGACGATGGCGTCGACTGCTCCCGTGACGATTCTCTCGATTTACAGAGCCTTCTGCGTCATTCTCATTATCCCGAGTTGAGCTCTTCTCTCACCTGGTTCCCTCTTCGTTGGGGCTTCGATTTCCTCTTCTCTCCTCCTCTGATCAACGTTGTTACAGCGGGACATCGTCTTCCTCCTCGGCGGCTCTCTTAGTTACAACACAAATTGAGGGCTGCGGCGTTGGTTCGGTGTGAGATTGAAGATTTTCTTCTGGTTTTTCTTTCTTCTTCCATCCGACTGGTAACTTCTTTTTTTGCCGCTTTGGGTTGATTGGTTACTTCACCGTGTGTAACTTCTTCTCCCCCTTCTTCTTGGACTTCTCCTATCTGCTGGTGGTTTTAAAAAGGGTTTTTCTTCCTGTGAATATCTGAGGCATTGTGGTTTAATGTTGCTATTTCTTCTTATGAACCTATGTTTGTATAGTGGATTATTGTAGCTGTTACTTTTGCTGGAGGTTTGTATTGAAGTATTGCTGCTAGTGTTATAATAAGGCTATTTCTTCTTATGAACTTATGAACGTTGCAATAGTATTTTAGTTGTATTTCAGTTGATATGTGCCTGCTCTAGCAGAAATTTGATTGGTCTTAGGTGGGGGGGATATTGTTGTTATTTCAATTTCCTAAAAAATTATGTATTGTTAAGCTCGGCTTTATCTTATCAATCATCATTATAATTAGCTGTGTTTGGAACCTGTTTTTGATTTACCATCACTTAATTATGGTAATATTTATTGAAATTGGCTATATATTTGACAGTGTGAGATTGTAATGATTAATTTTCTAGTTTAAACTGGAGCACAAAACCTTGGTATCCACAATTATTAGCAATTCATATGGGCACATTTTTGTTTTTTTTTTCTTTATGTTCAATTTTAAGGATCATGAATTTTTAAAATTTCAATTCTAGAAAGCCAATTTTATTGTGCGGCCGAGCAGCTTTTAGGTATCAATTTCAATTCTGTTCATTCAATTCCATCCTACAGCCGAACAACATAATTGGTTTTCTGCCTAAAACCAATTCTTGTAGATTTTGATTTTTTGACCAAAGGCAATTCTAGAAAATCAATACCTGCGTGCCGAACGGACCCTTAGAGTTATTTTTAGTTGAGAGGGCTCATAAAAGAGGCCATTCAGCCTATCCTGCCCTTGTGCCATGTTAGAACCCCAACTTGCAACCAAAAAGCCATTGCTTTGGAGGTTAAGCGATCCAGGATCTATATTAAGTTCACAAACTCATACGATTTTCCAGACGAGGGACTATATTCAAAGTCTAATATTACACATTATCCTTAATCTGTATCTGAATAAACTGATGGATGAGCTTATCGAGCAGGTTGTGAAGAGAACTGGTGTTATTATCAAGCCAATAAAGTATGAGGATGTTGATCCACATGGAAAATATGAAGAATCAAAGGAAACAAAGAACACACAGAAGCCTAAGAAAAACAAGCATGCAGAATCAAAGAAATCGAATAAGAGCATCCAGAAGCCAATGGCAAAGAAGGCTAAACTAGCTGGAGGAAAAGTCTTCAGCAAGTAGTCAGTCAGTTTTTTTTTTGCATTACACAGGATTTCTGCCATTATACGCTCTTTTGCTTCCCGAGCCGCCGGAGAAGAGAGCGAAATTAGTTGATCCTCTCCAGGCGCACCAACGAATGAGGAGACAGTTCTTGGTGAGTTTCTTTCAACTGTATATATTCTACTGAGAGTAAATTATATTCAATTGTTATCTTAATTATCAATTTGTTATCCTGAATAATATTTTCTTGTACTCCCGATTTCAGTTAATGGCGCCATTTTACGCAACGAACAGGAGCAGGCGCCGGTCGGGCGCCATTTTAATCTATTTTGTCTAATATTTAAATTCGAACTTTTCTTCGCCCCGCCCTGCCATTTCTCGCGCATCTTTTACTCCTAATAAGCAAAAAATATGTGGGGCTTGATTTGTTCCTCCTGTAGATAGCAGCTTGGCTGCTTGTCCTTGTTGGCTTGAAATATTTCATGTTTTATGCTATTTTGCATAATTGATTAATTACATATGCTCTATATATTTCAAAATTTCATTTGCCTTGGTGCAAAATGCTTTGTAAACTAGATCTAATCAAAACATTCCCAAATCGGGCCACGCCACGATTTGATTTCACACAAGTTCTATTGAGGATATAATCAAAGACTCCGTTTGAGGGGACTTATTTTCACCGGTCAAGCGGTTACGACTGCGTGAATCAGACCTTAAATTAAAGTCCGCTTTATGCGATCGTAACCGCTTGACCGGTGAAAATAAGCCCCCCCCCCCCCCCCCCCCCCCCCCCCCCTCAAAGAAAGCCTAAATCAAAGGGTAAAGGGTTATTACCTTGAGAGCTCTCCTTGGAGCCATGAATCTCTATGTTGCTTGGATGGAGAATAACTGCAATGGCTCTAGCACGCTAACTTTGGCAATGACTCGTTGATCTGATTGCTAAAGCTCCGACAAGAGCTCCTTCCTGACCCTTGGTGGAGACCCCTCCCTTCCTCTTGACCTAAACTTGGGAGAAAACAAGAGTGGAACTGAAATTAGGTCTTCAACTAGGTTTTAATGGTCTTTGAGAACACATTGTGGCCGTTGGATAAGCTCTAAGAGGTTCGGACGGCCACGATCACGATTCTTGGCTCCAGATTCGTCCGTGAGTTTCCGCGCTGCGGTAACTTTTATTGGCTGTAGCATTTGAGCTGCTTTTCGAGGTCACCGCTACCACCTGCGGTAACCCTTATCATATGGCGATAGTCCCCAGTTTTCCAACCCTCTAGAGATCCGGGTGTTACGGTATGTGTGGGTGTGTGTTGTGTATGTGTTGAATGTGTTGTGTATGTGTGTTTGTGTTGAATGTGTTGTGTATGTGTGTTTGTGTTGAATGTGTTGTGTGTGTGTGTTTGTGTTGAATGTGTTGTGTGTATGATGTGTGTGTGTTGAATGTGTGTTGTATATGTGTGTATGTTTGTATTTTTGTTGAATGTGCTGTGTTGTGTGTTGTGTGTGTTGTATGTGCTGTGTGTGTGTATGATGTGTATGTGTTGAACGCGTGTTGTGTATGTATGCACGCCCGTTTTGAATATAGTGTGTGTGTGTGTGTGTTTGTGTGAATTGTGTATGTGTTGAATGTGTGTTGTGTATTGAATGTGTTGTGTGTTGTGCATGTGTGTATGTTGTGTGCCTTGTGTATGTGTTGAATGTATTGTGTGTTGAATGTTGTGTCTGTTTGTTGAATCAAATTTTTGTTATGGTTTTAGATAGTATAATGTAACTGCCGACACATTTGTCTAAGGAGAGTTGGAGAATGTAACTCTAAAGTTTTAGGAATGCACAAGGAAAATATATATATGAACACTATTTAAAAATAAATGAGACCAATTGAAGATTGGAAGTTATAGAAAGAATCAAAGCATGATGCAACAAGTTTAGCTTGGAATTCATCAAGAATTATAATTGATGTATTAGAAGATTGATGGAAAAAACACAATTTTCAATTCTAAAAATACAATTTTGAATTCCTCTTTTAAACTACTCTATAACAACATCATTTTAAACTACTCTATAACATTTTAAACTACACTCTAAAATGACACCATTTTAGGCTCTGTTTTGTAGGGCGGCGGTGGCTGTAAAATGGTGGCTCCGGCAGGAGGGGGTGGGCTATGTTTGGAAACTGTGTATTTTGGCGTTCCAGCGTAGGAGGGCGGATGCTATCACCGTCACGTACGCAACTCAGATTTGTTTTCCCACCTTCTGGTGGCTGCCGCCTATCCAAACAAAACCTTGCACTCTAAAAAGGGATTGAAAAGTTGACTTGTTACTCGCAGGAGAATCACCGTGCAAGCACAATTTTGCAAGAAAATCCAATCTTATATTTTAGCATCTTCTTTTGAGCACGTTTTTTGACACGCTAACCTGCCACAATATATCATGGGTGCTGTTATAAGCAAATCATATTTCGCTTCTAGCAACCCAAAAAATATTCAAAATATTAATATTTATGTTATTTGAAATGGCTTATAGGAAACCCTATTTTTCTTCGCGCTTTTTTGAACTGCGTCCTCTACGTGCATTTTTATGAGAAATGTTCATCACAAAATTGTAGATCTCGACAAAATATTCAAAATATTAATATTTATGTTATTTGAAATGACTTCTAGCAAACCCTATTTTCCTTCGCGTTTTTTCGAACTGCGTCTTATACGTGCATTTTTATGAGAAGTGTGCATCACAAAACTTGTAGATCTCGTCGAGGTATACTAATTTCATGTTGAACACTTTTTAATTTGAAGTCGTTTAAGCCTCTGATTTGGTCCCCCGAAAAAAGTCACGCCAAACCCGTGTGTCCGTGCATATGTTCGGCATGACTTTTTTCGGGGGCCAAATCAGGGGCCTAAACTGTTTCAAATCAAAAGGTGTATATTCTTATATACACTTAACTCGTGTATACAACACACCCTTATAAGAATTAGAAATCAAATATATTTTGAGGCATCTGCAACTTAAGTTTTAAGCCAAATGATATATTATAGTGCAAATATTTATTTTTGGGAGTTTTTTTTTAATCTTTTTTGAGTGATTTGCTAGTAACCAAATGATTTTCAAATAACAATTTTCAAAATTTATGATTTGTTAATATTAATGATTTGCTAATAGCAAAAATAAGTTTGCTAATAACAGCAACTGTATCATCTCCCACCTTGCCAGCTTCAAGGCTCTGTTTGGGAGGGTTTTTTAGAAAAGAAAAGAAGTGACAAAAGTAAGGCAAGAAAATGAGTTTTTGAAAAATGTATGTTGAAAAAGAAGATTTGTTTGAGTAAATTCATTTTGTAGAAATTTTCAAAAACGAGAATCACTTTATAAACCGTTTGACAAATCTCTGTTGTGATAACTTTTTTTTATTAAAAATGTGCGTCCGGGGGAAAATGAGCGCCCGGGCAGAAAATGCGCGTACAGGCCGAAAATGCGCACCCGACCAAAAATGCGCGTCGGGGGGAAAACACGCCATTTTTTCCCCTGGCGCTGTTTTTTCGCCCGGGCGCGGTATTTTCGCCCAGGCGCGGAATTTTCGCTCGGGCGCGGAATTTTCGCCCGAGCGCGGTATTTTCTCCCGGGCGCGGTATTTTCGCCCGGGAGCGATATTTTCCTGCGAGCGCGGTTTTTTCGCCCGGGCGCGATTTTTTCATGCGGGCGCGAGTTTTTTCACCCGAATACGGTTTTTATGCCCGACCGTAAATTTTTCGACCGACCGCTATTTTTTTGGGCGAAGGCTATATTTTCGCAAATTTTTCAGCCAGACGCGAATTTTTCCGGCTAAGAGCGAATTTTTCGGTCGGACGCGAATTTTTCGGCCGGGCGCGAATTATTCAGACGGACGCGAATTTTTCGGACGGACGCAAATTTTTCGATCGGGCGCGAATATTTTGATCGGGTGATTTTTTTGCACCGGCGTGAATTTTTAGCCCAGATACAATATTTTCTCACGGACTTGATATTTTCGCCCGAAAGTGAAAAATGCATTCGAGCAAAAAGAATAAGATCCGAGCGACAAGTACGATGTGGGGCAAAAACATTACGAACGAGCGAAAAAATCACGCCAAGTCAAAAAATTTGCGTCCCAACGAAAAATTCACCCCCGGACGCGCTTAGGGGACAAAATCATGCTCGGACGAAGAAAATGCGCCCGGACAAAAAAATATCGCTGATGGGTAAAAAATTCGCGCACGGTCGAAAAATTCACGACTGGTCGAAAAATTCACGACCAGGCGAAAAAAACAACGCCCGAGCCAGAAATTCGCACCCAGGTGAAAAAAGCGCGTTCAGGTGAAAAATTTGAGCCCGGGCGAAAAAACAGCTCTCCGGTGAAAAAAATAAGCTCCGATGAAAAATATCATTCTCGGGCGAAAATTTGAGGTCAAGCGAAAAATTCGCTCCCGGGCGAAAAAATTGTGCCCGGGCGAAAAACCGCTTCTGGGCCAAAAAATCGCGCCCGTGCGAAAAAAGCGCGCTCGGGTGAAAAAATGCTCCGGAGTGAAAAAAACGCGCTTGGGTGAAAAAATCGCGCCCGGGCCAAAAAACAACGGTCCGGCGAAAAAGCCGCGCCCGGACGAAAAAATCCGCCGAGGCGAAAAAAATGCGTCCGGACGAAAAAAATCATGCACGGTTGAAAAAACCGCACTCGGGCGAAAAAATGCACCAGGGAAAAAAACGTCCGGGCTCGAATTTTTCCCCCGAAAAATCGCGCACCGACGAAAAAATCGCGCTCGGGCGAAAAAACGCGCCCGGACGAAAAAATCGGTCAAAACAAAAAGCGCGCCCGGGTGAAAAAAAATCGTGCTCGGGCAAAAAACCCGCACTCGGGCTAAAAAATGCACCTGGGCGAAAAAAAATGCACAGGGGTGAAAAACCCTGAGCCTGGTCAAAAAATCAGATCAGTGCGAAAAATTCGCGTCCGGGCGAAAGATTCGCGCACGGACGAAAAAATCGCGTACGGACAAAAAATAGGCCCGTGAAAAAAAAAGCACCCGGGCAAAAAAATCGCGGCAGAGTAAAAAAATCGGCCATGGTGAAAAAAAATTGTGCACGGGCGAAAAAATCGCACCCGAACGTAAAATACGCACCCGCCGAAAGAATCACGTCCAGACGAAAAAATCGGCCCAAGTGAAAAAAATCACGCTCGGGCGAAATAAACCGCGCACGGGCGAAAAAACAACACTCTGGCAAAAAAAAAACGCACCCGGGCGAAAACCCCGCGTCTGGGCGAAAAATGCCAGCCCAGGCGAAAAATTCGCGCCCGACTGAAAAAATCACGCTCAGGAAAAAATATGACGTCCGTGCAAAAAAATTTCGCCCAGGAAAAAAATCGCGTCTGGAAAAGAAAAATTTAGTTGAAGATTTTTTAAGAGAAACGATTTTGGGATAAGGAAGTACTTTTCGAAAAAGTTGAAAAGTAGGTGACAAATATTTTTTCCAAAAGATGAGAAAATGGAGTTTTCTGCGGTAGCTTTTTCCACCGGTAGACAATCCAAACTGTTTCTTAAGTGTGATAGCGTTTTTCAAAAAACGAAAAGAGCTAAAAAAAAACCCTTCATGCCCAAGTCACACCATTTTAATTGCAACGTTCTTGCTTACCATTTTAGGAAATCCCGACATTTTTCCCCCTTGCGTCGCCGACATGGCCTTTTAGAGTTTTAGTAACTCCCACCCTTCCTTTTCTCCCCTGCTGCTGCCGCCGCCGCCGGTATGACAAACTCTTCATCCTCACCTGCTCCAGGAGAGAACCTCTCTGCCTACGATGTCCTCCGAAGCTACAACTTCCCTGTCGGGCTCCTGCCGGAGGGCGCGGCGAGCTATGCCCTAGATCCGACCACCGGCAAATTCTTCGCCTACTTCAACCGCACCTGCTCCTTCTCTATCCAATCCGCTCTCCACAAACCACCTCACAAATCTCCGCGGCATTATCGCCAAGATTCTCCTCTTCTGAATAACTTCGCGGAGATCTCGTTTCTCAGTGGGGATGGCATCCGCTGATTTCACCATTGATAATTTCTATGTATGCCCACAGTGTGACTGTGGATTGAGTTGTGCGGCCATCAGCAGTCGCTTGGAGGAGCGATTTCAGAAGAAGCTGAATAGGTTAGTGATAGAAGCAGGTGATTTCGTTTTCAACAGTAACTGGAGGAAGCCAGCAGAAGAAGGGGTTCGGGAGGAAGACGAGTTGAAGATAAGAAACTTCATTAATTTCTTAAATCGATCATTACAGAGTTTAACTATTTATAAAGCCTAAACACCTAAAAATAACGTTCTAATTAAATTTGCCAGCTGGCAGTCTCTCCTCCGCTTGATCTGAATCCACGATCGGACGATCCTAACATCTGCCTTCTGCTTTTAAAAGCAATGTCCTCATTGTTGTGTTTCTCCATCTCCCCAAAACCCCTAAAGCCTGGGATGTCGGAAGGGCGGCGGGGTGTGTAGCTGGAGCCGTTTGAAGATAGTTCGTCGGAGTGGACCACGAAGATGCTTTCCATGATAAAGTCGGTGGTTGCTGGTGTCCCGGAATGAGACCCGAGGATTTTCTCACGGTCGCCGTTGCTTGACGGGCTGGAGGTTTGTGTGGCTGAAACTTTGGTCTCACTTTCAGTCTGACGGGATAGTGGAGTAACTGAAACAACTCAGCCTGGCACGATCGAGCTCGACGGTTGGTTCGTATCCCTGTCTTCAGCCATGTCTTTTCCTGTAAAAGGTCTTGTATAGTTGCCTCTGGTTTCTTATTTTTGGACGATCTCTCCCGTGGTGTGCGCTTTCGGTTGTTTGTCCAGGTACCCATGTCCCCTGCTAGCTCGATCCCGGCGGATGCTGCGCTTTGACTGATTAGGTCTGCTTCCAGGGAGTCTTCATCTTCCCAGGTGCTGTCAGCCGGAGGCAATCTCGCCCATTGAACCAGTGCTTGTTTAATTTGCTTGCCCCTCATGTTAATTTCTCTTGTACTAATTATTGCCAGTGGTGTATGTATGGGACTGTTGTTGCATTGTAACTGTAGTATAAGTAGATCCATAGTATCGCTTGAGCAGTGATATGTGGAACACCGGATGAATCTTAGAATCTGCAGGTAAAATAAGCTTGTAGGTTGTTTCCCCGATTCATTCAGCAATGGTCCGTAAAATTTAAGAGCAAGTTTCCGCGATGCTGGACGCTTCATGGAGGTTTGTCGGTAGGGTTGTAGGCGAAGTAGAACCCAGTCATTTTTTCTGGAATTGTTTATCGGTGCGGTGTTTATCTGCTTGCATCTTCATTCGTTGTTGTGATTTATGTAGATTATCCCGTAAATGTTGAATAAGCTCGTCTAGTTCTCGTATTGTAGTCTCTACTGCTTCTATTTTGGTAGTACCTGCACAATATGAAAGTAAACCAGGAGGTGTGCGACCGAACATAACCTCAAACGGGGTCATGCCAGCTGCTGAATTAAACGTCGTATTGTAATGATATTCAACCGTACTTAAATAATCAGACAATTTTTTTGGATGTTTAAAAGAAAATAGTCTTAAATATTGTTGTACGCATCGATTTACTCGTTCAGTTAACCTGTCAGTTTGAGGGTGATATGCTGAACTATATTTCAGCTGAGTGCCCTGTATTTTAAATAAATCTTTCCAAAAGTTGTTTAAAAATATTGTGTCGCGGTCTGATATTATGGTTTCCGGTATTCCATGAAGTTTGCCCACATTATTCCAAAAGACGGTAGCTACTAAAGGTGCTGTTAACGGTGGAGTAATCGGTGCGAAATGCGCGGCCCGTGAAAAATGATCCACAAGTACAAGAATGATGTATGATTTAGATATTGGCAAATGTGTTATAAAATCCATGGTGATGTCCTCCCATAATTTTGTTGGGGTTGGTAAGGGTTGTAATAACCCGTATGGTGAATAATTCGTAGGTTTTGCTTGTTGACAGATAATGCATTCTTTAATAAATTGTGTGACTTTTGTTTTTAAATTGAGAATATGGAATTGCTGTCGGATTCTGTGCATAGTGCCTCGTATGCCAGAATGCCCCCCAAAACCAGTACTATGGGCTTCTTTGATAATCAGAATTTTAATTTGCGAATTATCCGGAATGAATAAGCGATGTTTAAAATATATATACTCCCCATGTATAGTCCATTCAGGCGCGACAGTGTTATTGTGTAATCTGGGGAGCAATTGTTGAGTAGAGACATCAATTTGATAATCGTGTATTAGGCCATCTAACAAGGATGATGTGACTGATGTCAATGTGTGCAGAGTAGCTACAGGAAGGCTACTAGCTGGATATTTGGACAGTGAATCGGCCACCCTGTTTTGTGTTCCGGGTTTATATTGTATTGAGTAATCGTATCCCAGTAACTTAGATAGGAATAACTGTTGGTCTGGAGTGTGTAAATCTTGTGTTAATAAATTGTGCAAGTTTTTGTGGTCCGTAAAAATTGTAAAGTGGTGTCCGAGTAGGTAATATCTCCACTTTGCCACTGCTGATGTGATCGCGTACAATTCACGAACGTATGTAGATTTACGTTGCATTAAGTTTGTAAATTTATGGCTATAATATGCAATGAGTTTAGAATTTTGAAGCAAGACAACACCAATACCAATACTGGAAGCATCAGTCTCGATACAAAAAGGTTTCGAAAAATCGGGTAGTGTTAAAATTGGCATTTCGGTTAATAATTTCTTTAGAGTATTAAATGCAGTTTGAGCCGAGATATCCCACTCATATGAAGTGGACTTTAATAAATCTGATAATGGCGCAGCTAGTATGGAGAAATTTTTAATAAATTTCCGATAGTACCCGGCTAAACCTAAGAAGGCTCTAATATCCTTTTGCGACCTAGGTTGAGGAAAATTAAGTATTGCGAGAATATTGGTGCCCGTTGGGTATACCGTACCTTTCGAAATTCCGTGGCCTAGAAATTCGATGGTGCTAGTAAGGAACATGCATTTGGAAAACTTTGCAAACAGTTTGTGTTTGTGAAGCAAGTCGAAAACTATTGTGAGGTGAAAATAATGGTCTTCCTCTTTAATACTATAAATGAGGATGTCATCGAAAAAAATCACTATGAATTTTCGCAAGTAGGCCTGAAAAATAGTGTTCATTACGGCTTGAAAGGTTGACGGTGCATTGGTTAATCTGAATGGCATAACCGTAAATTCATTATGGCCGCGGTGTGTACGAAAGGCTTTTTTGTGTATGTCGTGTTCGGCCATTCGTATCTGATGATAGCCCGCACGTAAATTCAGTTTGGAAAAAACTCTTGCCAGAAATAGTTCGTCCAGTAATTCGTCAATTGCGGGAATGAGAAATCTGTCCTTAATGGATATTTTATTTAAAGCCATATAATCGACACAAAAACGCCACGTATTATCCTTTTTCTTAATGAGGATTACTGGGGCGCTGAAACTCGATGTGTTCGGACGAATGTAGCCTAATTGTAACAATTCTTTAACTATTTTTTCGATTTCATTTTTTTTGAAATTGCGGATATCGAAAAAGTTTAACGTTGGTTGGTGCTGCATTTGGAATTAGTGGGATTGAATGATTCAAAGCTCTGTGGGGTGGTAACGAGATTGACTCTTGAAAGAGCAAGTGGTACTGGGAGAATAATGATTGAAAATTATGTGGCAGGAGTTTAATCGAATCCGAATAGACCTTTTCCTGTGGCATATGCGTAGCGTGCAACAAGAAACAACATGATTCACCTTGTAAAGACATTAGACGTGTCGTTTGCAGGTATGAAGCTTTTGAGAGGTGTGAGGAGCTATGTGCTTGTAATATAATAAGTTCGTTCTCTCCATTAAACGATATGGTTTTCTTGTCGTAATCTGTGGTGACCGGTCCTAGTGAATGAAGCCATGGTGCTCCTAGGATAATATCGGAACCGTGTAGGTCTAAGACATACAAATGCAGTTTAAAAGAGTTACCCTGTATGAGTAGTGTAGTTGATGTGCATTTTCCTAAACAATTAACCGACGTCCCATTTCCCATATAGACTAGAAATGACGGAATATTTGTAACCGGTAAGCGAAGCAAAGAAACGGCTTTCGTTGAGATAAAATTATGTGAGCTTCCACCGTTGACTAAAGACTCGAGCGGTTGAGAGTTAATGAAGGCAGTAACTCTTAAGCAATGTGCTGGTATCAGACCATGCAACGTATGAATAGATACAGCCGAAAGGTTTAGCTCGTCTATCTCTTCGTCAGGGATAGCATCTAGAACTTCATCTTCGCCGTCCTCCGTGCCGTCAAAATACAAGAGAGTACCTTTCCCTTTACAATGATGTCCATATGCGTATTTCTCGTCGCAATTATAACACAATCCCTTGTCTCAGCGATATTTGCAATTCGCCGGGCGTGAGGCGCTTTATTGGTAATTTAGACGTTGGTGGTTGTATGGTTGAATGGATTGGTTTGGGAAAAGTATGTTCCGACCACTTGCTTTGTGATTGAAAAGTTAGTTTTGAACGTGTTTCCTCCTTCGCTTCATCCTCAAACATGCGAGCCAACGAAAAAGCATCATATAAATTTGATGGACGTTGTGTTCGAACCATATGCCTAATTTGTGGGTTTAGACCCGAAACGAAGGTGCTAGTAAGGGCAGCTATGGACATACCCGTGACACGAGTACAAAGGTCCTCAAATTGTTTTTGTATTCGTGTACGGTGGTTGTTTGTGTCAATTTTGTGATACTCGCCGTAGGATCATCGTATGAAGAGGGCCCGAATCGTTTAAAAATTACGTCAACAAAAACCGGAAAAGATAATGCCGGTGTATCACGCAAAGAAGCATGATACCAACGCGAGGCCGGCGGGTCTAGGTGAACGGCGGCTAACACAACATAATCTTGTGGTAATACATTATTATATTGAAAAAAAAAGCTTTAAGTCATATAACCAATCGGTGGGATAGCCATCACTAAAACGTGGACAAGTAATTCAAACAGGTTTATGATAAGGGGGCGGTACTACCAGGGTTTGCGGAGGAGTTCCGAACTGTCCAAGGATGCCTGTGAATGTTTCTTGGCCTGGTGGTGCGGCGGCGGCTGGAGCCGCAAACGCGGCGGCGAAATGTCCAAGAACTGGACTTGTTGCCGAAGAAGAAGCTGGGTCGGTCGTCGACAGCGAAGCAAATGGGCTGGCGGCAACGGTATGTCGTAAACCCGTTCCCGGATCTCTGGTTGCGTTTCTTGTGTTGGCGAAGAGGGCCAGGATCTCCTTGCGGAATGAAGAGAACTGTTCCGACGATGCTTCGCGATTAGCAGCTAGCTGTTGTGCTATATCAGTGTTGATTTCCCGTTTTACTTCGTCAATCTGTGCTTGGCGTGCCGTTTGCTCAGTCTGTAATGCCGCTAAGAATTGGTGTTGAGAGTCATAGGATCTTGTTTTATCAGCCATGGCGGTAGATGCTCGGGATGCTTGAAGGAAACAGAAAGAACGACGACAACACCAAATGATAGAAGCAGGTGATTTCGTTTTCAACAGTAACTGGAGGAAGCCATTACTGGCGGGGCAGAGCAGAAGAAGGGGTTCGGGAGGAAGACGAGCTCAGCATCGCTCTCCCATCCATCCTCAACAACTGCAGCAACCTCCTCAGTGGCGTCGCCCTCAACCTCAGCACTGGGCTCGCCAGAATCCTCAATCAGCAAGTTCCTGGTAGGGCATTGTGCTGCAAAATTCCCTCTGCCAGAACAACGATAACATTGAATGCCCCCATGTTTGGGGCCTCCTGGAACAGTAACTTTCCCTGTCGCGTCTGTGGGAGCACGAGGGGTGGCAAAAGTCGTGGCAGGGATGGGCTTCCTGAATGTGGAAGCATCGGGTCTAGTGGGAGCCTATCTCGGGCCAGCTGAGCGCAAATACTGCTCGTATTCGAGGGCAAGTTGAAAGACCTGCTCAACCAACTCCATCCTATGAGGAATTAGTTCCCTTCGAATGTCTGATCTAAGACCAGCACGAAAGCGCGAGGCAGTGGCAATGGGCTCCTCCATAGTGTCTCTACGAAATACAAGTTTGTCAAATCGAGACATGTAATCAGCAGCATAAAGAGTGCCCTGACGCAGCGCGTACAACTTATCTAATAGCTGATCTCGATAGGAAGTAGGAAGATACTTATCCTGTAAGCGCTGCTTCATTTCATCTCATCGGGTAATGGGGTAGTAGTCATCACGCTCCAAAGATCTCTCCAGACTCGACCAATATATCTTTGCTTGGCCAATTAGTTTCATTTTTGCGAACCGTACTCGCCTCTCGTCGCTAATCTCGAACCATTCAAAGTAGTGGTCCATGTCCATGAGCCAATAAGTGAACGCCTTCGGGTCCAGGTGACCATCGAAGGTGGGAGCATCAATACGGATCCGTCGGGTGATGTCATCCTCCTCTAGAGTCATTCCTCGACGTGGCTCACGGAAGTCACCGTATTCGTCATCATCGTCATAGTCATATCGGGGTCTATCTCTACGACGAGGTGGTGGAGGACGTGGTTCATCCAAAGGACGATCTCGTCGAAACTCGTAACCACGATAATAATTCGCTCTTGGTGGGAGATCTCGGCGAGGGCCGTCTCTACCACGTCTCCCGGGAGGGGGTGTGGCATCTCGAAGGTCCTCAAGAGGTTCTTCATTAGGTATAGGGTTTGTTCGATCTCTTGGTGTCTCTAACTGGTCTACCCTCATGCTAACCCTCGCAATATCACCTCTAAGTGTGTCGAATTGGACACCCATTTGATGAAATCGATCGAGGACAAGCCTTTGGAATTCTGCGGGTGTCATGTTCGTCTGAGAGCTAGCGGTTCTATCGTCGGGGTCGGGTGTTGAAGCCAAAAATGACCGAAGCCAAAATTGACTTCCGTGGAGTTCGACCCTTGGGGAAAGGGGTGACCTCACACCTACTACACTCGGAAGAATGTCACGGACTTAAGACCTAGGAAGCTATGAACCGACCCTTAGCTCTAGCGCGGAGGTCCCACCTCACACCCAGAAGACCTTTGAGGTCTCCCCCTCCCTAGCCAATGCTTGAGCTAGGCGCCTTGGAGGAAAGCCAAAGAGAAAATAGTGGCTAAGGAAAGAATGACAAGCTCCTCTCCAAGGCACCCCTAAGGGTCTATTTATAGTTTTTCCAAGTCTTGGGGGTAAAATGACCAAAACGCCCCTGGGGCCAAAATGCCTCCAGCCAATAGAAAACCTCCACACCGGGGGGCAAAAAGGGAAAATCCACCTCGGGGGTAAAACGGTAAAAGCATGAGAGGTCACGCCCTCAGGCGCCCCCCCCCCCCTGGTCGGTCTCGCCCGGCCTGACCGCGAGGCCGCGAGGCAGGGGCGAGAACCCGGCCCCGGGCCGGTCTCGCCCCGCCTGCTCTCGCCCAGCCGCGAGGCAGGGGCGAGAACCCGGCCTTGGGCCGGTCTCGCCCCGCCTGCCCTCGCCTAGCCGCGAGGCAGGGGCGAGAACCCGGCCTCGGGCCGGTCTCGCCCCGCCTGCCCTCGCCTAGCCGCGAGGCAGGGGCGAGAACCCGGCCTCGGGCCGGTCTCGCCCCGCCTGCCCTCGCCTAGCCGCGAGGCAGGGGCGAGAACCCGGCCTTGGGCCGGTCTCGCCCCGCCTGCCCTCGCCTAGCCGCGAGGCAGGGGCGAGAACCCGGCCCCGGGCCGGTCTCGCCCCGCCTGCCCTCGCCTAGCCGCGAGGCAGGGGCGAGAACCCGGCCCCGGGCCGGTCTCGCCCCGCCTGCCCTCGCCTAGCCGCGAGGCAGGGGTGCGCCTCTGGACTCCGGCCGGTCCCGCAGCTTCCCCTCACGCCTATCATGCAGGGACGGGTGTCTGCCTACTCGCCGCCCCCGCCCCTCAAAGGGGCTCAAAAGCTTAAAACTTACTAGCATGCCTTATGCCTTGCTTGGGTCCTCCCGTCGCGAATACGGGGTTGTACACGATCCCCGCTCTTTTCGAGGTTGGTACAAGCTCGGAAAGAAACATCCAACCCAACGTATTCGCTGAGCGAAGCTTGCTCTCGCGGTATCGAAAGACTGAGGCCTCTTCCGAGGGGTCAACTTGCCATGCCAGCTGATGAGAGCCTGGGTGGCGAGACCCCCTCAGGGTAAAAGGATCTAACCTCCTGGGGGCGTCAACCTGCCATGCCAGCTGATGAGAGCCTGGGTGGCGAGACCCCCTCAGGGTAAAAGGATCTAACCTCCTGGGGGGGGGGTCAACCTGCCATGCCAGCTGATGAGAGCCTGGGTGGCGAGACCCCCTCAGGGTAAAAGGATCTAACCTCCTGGGGGGGTCAACCTGCCATGCCAGCTGATGAGAGCCTGGGTGGCGAGACCCCCTCAGGGTAAAAGGATCTAACCTCCTGGGGGGGGGGGTCAACCTGCCATGCCAGCTGATGAGAGCCTGGGTGGCGAGACCCCCTCAGGGTAAAAGGATCTAACCTCCTGGGGGGGGGTCAACCTGCCATGCCGGCTGATGAGAGCCTGGGTGGCGAGACCCCCTCAGGGTAAAAGGATCTAACCTCCTGGGGGGGGATCAACCTGCCATGCCAGCTGATGAGAGCCTGGGTGGCGAGACCCCCTCAGGGTAAAAGGATCTAACCTCCTAGGGGGGGTCAACCTGCCATGCCAGCTGATGAGAGCCTGGGTGGCGAGACCACCTCAGGGTAAAAGGATCTAACCTCCTGGGGGGGGGGGTCAACCTGCCATGCCAGCTGATGAGAGCCTGGGTGGCGAGACCCCCTCAGGGTAAAAGGATCCAACCTCCTGGGGGGGTCAATCTGCCATGCCAGCTGATGAGAGCCTAGGTGGCGAGACCCCCTCAGGGTAAAAGGATCTAACCTCCTGGGGGGGGTCAACCTGCCATGCCGGCTGATGAGAGCCTGGGTGGCGAGACCCCCTCAGGGTAAAAGGATCTAACCTCCTGGGGGGGGTCAACCTGCCATGCCAGCTGATGAGAGCCTGGGTGGCGAGACTCCCTCAGGGTAAAAGGATCTAACCTCCTGGGGGGGGGGTCAACCTGCCATGCCAGCTGATGAGAGCCTGGGTGGCGAGACCCCCTCAGGGTAAAAGGATCTAACCTCCTGGGGGGGGTCAACCTGCCATGCCAGCTGATGAGAGCCTGGGTGGCGAGACCCCCTCAGGGTAAAAGGATCTAACCTCCTGGGGGGGGGGGGTCAACCTGCCATGCCAGCTGATGAGAGCCTGGGTGGCGAGACCCCCTCAGGGTAAAAGGATCTAACCTCCTGGGGGGGGTCAACCTGCCATGCCAGCTGATGAGAGCCTGGGTGGCGAGACCCCCTCAGGGTAAAAGGATCTAACCTCCTGGGGGGGGGTCAACCTGCCATGCCAGCTGATGAGAGCCTGGGTGGCGAGACCCCCTCAGGGTAAAAGGATCTAACCTCCTGGGGGGGGGGGGTCAACCTGCCATGCCAGCTGATGAGAGCCTGGGTGGCGAGACCCCCTCAGGGTAAAAGGATCTAACCTCCTGGGGGGGGTCAACCTGCCATGCCAGCTGATGAGAGCCTGGGTGGCGAGACCCCCTCAGGGTAAAAGGATCTAACCTCCTGGGGGGGGTCAACCTGCCATGCCAGCTGATGAGAGCCTGGGTGGCGAGACCCCCTCAGGGTAAAAGGATCTAACCTCCTGGGGGGGTCAACCTGCCATGCCAGCTGATGAGAGCCTGGGTGGCGAGACCCCCTCAGGGTGATCCTAGGGCTTGGCTCCCACGAGAGATCAACCTGAACCCACCAGCTAGTGAGAGCCTGGCAGCGGAATTATCTCGGAGCTAAGGGGCTTGGATCCCACGAGAGATCAACCTGAACCCACCAGCTAGTGAGAGCCTGGCAGCGGAATCATCTCGGAGCTAAAGGGCTTGGCTCCCACGAGAGATCAACCTGAACCCACCAGCTAGTGAGAGCCTGGCAGCGGAATCATCTCGGAGCTAAGGGGCTTGGCTCCCACGAGAGATCAACCTGAACCCACCAGCTAGTGAGAGCCTGGCAGCGGAATCATCTCGGAGCTAAAGGGCTTGGCTCCCACGAGAGATCAACCTGAACCCGCCAGCTAGTGAGAGCCTGACAGCGGAATCATCTCGGAGCTAAAGGGCTTGGCTCCCACGAGAGATCAACCTGAACCCACCAGCTAGTGAGAGCCTGGCAGCGGAATCATCTCGGAGCTAAAGGGCTTGGCTCCCACGAGAGATCAACCTGAACCCGCCAGCTAGTGAGAGCCTGGCAGCGGAATCATCTCGGAGCTAAAGGGCTTGGCTCCCACGAGAGATCAACCTGAACCCACCAGCTAGTGAGAGCCTGGCAGCGGAATCACCTCGGAGCTAAGGGCTTGGGGCATGTTACCTGAACTCCTGCCAAAATTCAACATCCTCAAAAGGGGAAAAAGGTTGGGTTACATGACCCTCTTGACCCTATCGGCCGGGGGTTGGACTCATTACAACAACATAAAAGAAAGATACATTACTCCGCCGAGGCGAGGCTTCTTCAGGGGGTCCGGGCATGGTGGTCGCCCTCCGATTACTTCCCACTAGATACCTCCATCCTGCTCAGGCTCTCCATGATCTTCTCCATCTCTTCTGCCTTAGCCAACCAAGAGATGGTGTTGACTGCCGTGACGTAGCACTGCCTCGCCATCCTGGAGTCTCCCTTGATCCTGACCTGGATCCCATCTGAGTTGAACTTGAGACATTGGTGGAAAGATGAGGGCACGCACCGGAAGGCGCTGATGAGGGGCCTTCCGAAGATGGCATTGTAGCTGCTTGGAGCGTCAACAATGACGAACCTGCAGTTCCTTGAGGTCCCCCCCAACTTCACCTGGAGTCCGACTCCACCTTCCACCTCCTTCCTCTCCCCTGAGAATCCAAACAGAGGTCCATCCGACGCCACTATCCTCCTTGGCTCCACCTTCATCCCCTCGAACGCCTTCTTGAAAATGACGTTGACCGAGCTTCCGTTATCAATCAAAATCCGGGAGACGGTGAAGCCTTCGACGGCTGCTTGGATGACCAGGGCGTCGCAGAAGGGATCCTCATGCTCTGGCATATCCTTTGATGAGAAGGTGACCCTTTCCTCCGGGGGAGGGGTCTGGGATGTCGAGGCAACGCTCCGCCGATACATCACATGGAGACTTGCCTTCCGAGCGGCTTCGATCCCCACCCCCCCGTGGATCACAGCTATACCACCTCGGGGTCCTACATCGACCCGGTCCTCACACACATCATCACCCCCTCCTTGGGGTAGAGCTTCAATCCGCTCCGGCTGCTGCTGGGTTGGAGCTCTCGCCCCTCTCACCTCCAGGAACTCGGGGCAGGTAGCCGTGGCGTGACCTTCCAACTGGTGGAAGTCACAGTACGGCAACTCTACCCTGCCTCCCCCTCTTCCCTTGCGGTTCCTCCTATCTCTTCGGCCAATCACCATCGCTTGCTGGGGTGGGGGCAGGAGATGTCTTGGGGCCTGCCTTTGGAAGTTGAACCTCCCTTGGCCCCCATGATGGTTCCCTCCATCCTGGATGAGAGCCCTTCCTGGACCATGGGCAGGTCCTCCCTGCTGCCTCCAGCCTGGCTCCGGACCCTCCTGTCTCTGGAACCCTTGAGCTCTATGCTCCTCTCTCCTTCTCCCTTCATGATGCCTCGAGCCGCCTTGCTCCTTTGACTCCACCTCTGTCAACCTTGCCAACTTCTTCACAAAGGCCGGGTTGGCTGCCTCCATGGCTATCTCCTCTGCCGCCCTTTCCATCAGCTCCTCAAAGGAAAGAGGGGCCTTCCGAGTCAAGCTCATCTTGAAGAACCCTTCGCGCAACCCCACCGTGAACGCCATCTGGAGGGCATACCCTGGCACCTCCTGGATGTCAAGGACCTCCTCCTGGAACCTGTCAACGTAGTGGGCCAGCGACTCCTCAGCCCTTTGCTTTAACAGGAAGAGGGACTCAGGACCCTTCTTCCTCTTCTTGGAGGTGGAGAAGCGAAGCTGAAAGCTCCGGCTCAAGTCTTCGAACCCGAAGATGGACCTCGGAGGGAGTTGATGAAACCAGTCCCTTGCCTTCTCCTTCAACGTGATCGCAAAGAGGCGACACTTGAAGGCATCCGTCATCGGCCTGATGGAGACGACATCCTCGAACCATTGCAGATGCTGGACGGGGTCATCCTTCCCGGTATAGTAAACCGTGTCTGGCTCTCTGAACCCCTCGGGAACGGGAGCTGAGGTGATCAACTCACTGAAGGGTGACCCCCTAAGGGGAGCTCTCGCCACCTCCACTCGCGCGACCTGCTCGCCTGGGGGGTTAGCTCTCGCCGGGCTTGGGAACAGCTCCCGGCCTGAGAGGTCTCGCTCAACCCCTTCCACCATCCGCTCTTTCCCAGGCCTCCTGTCCGGCATGCTCACTTCCCCCCTGCTGGGGTGATCTCGCCTTGCCCCCTGGGAGCCAGCTCGCCGAGACCACTCTGGGTTAGCTCGCCGAGACCCCTGGGAGCTAGTCCCTGGTTGGTGGGGGTTGAGCTGTCAGCCCGAGGGGCAATGCTTCTAAGCATCCCCATGATGCCTTCGATGGAAGCCATGAACTCCTCTCTTCCTACAAAGGGTCCTAGGTTGGGGAGACCACCGAGGTCATCACTACCTCCCTGATCTCCAGTCATGACACTCTCCTGAGATCTTCTGTGCTGGTCACTCTCCACGCTCACCGCACCAAAACTGTTGAAGCCAAAAATGACCGAAGCCAAAATTGACTTCCGTGGAGTTCGACCCTTGGGGAAAGGGGTGACCTCACACCTACTACACTCGGAAGAATGTCACGGACTTAAGACCTAGGAAGCTATGAACCGACCCTTAGCTCTAGCGCGGAGGTCCCACCTCACACCCAGAAGACCTTTGAGGTCTCCCCCTCCCTAGCCAATGCTTGAGCTAGGCGCCTTGGAGGAAAGCAAAAGAGAAAATAGTGGCTAAGGAAAGAATGACAAGCTCCTCTCCAAGGCACCCCTAAGGGTCTATTTATAGTTTTTCCAAGTCTTGGGGGTAAAATGACCAAAACGCCCCTGGGGCCAAAATGCCTCCAGCCAATAGAAAACCTCCACACCGGGGGGCAAAAAGGGAAAATCCACCTCGGGGGTAAAACGGTAAAAGCATGAGAGGTCACGCCCTCAGGCGCCCCCCCCCCCCTGGTCGGTCTCGCCCGGCCTGACCGCGAGGCCGCGAGGCAGGGGCGAGAACCCGGCCCCGGGCCGGTCTCGCCCCGCCTGCTCTCGCCCAGCCGCGAGGCAGGGGCGAGAACCCGGCCTTGGGCCGGTCTCGCCCCGCCTGCCCTCGCCTAGCCGCGAGGCAGGGGCGAGAACCCGGCCTCGGGCCGGTCTCGCCCCGCCTGCCCTCGCCTAGCCGCGAGGCAGGGGCGAGAACCCGGCCTCGGGCCGGTCTCGCCCCGCCTGCCCTCGCCTAGCCGCGAGGCAGGGGCGAGAACCCGGCCTTGGGCCGGTCTCGCCCCGCCTGCCCTCGCCTAGCCGCGAGGCAGGGGCGAGAACCCGGCCCCGGGCCGGTCTCGCCCCGCCTGCCCTCGCCTAGCCGCGAGGCAGGGGCGAGAACCCGGCCCCGGGCCGGTCTCGCCCCGCCTGCCCTCGCCTAGCCGCGAGGCAGGGGTGCGCCTCTGGACTCCGGCCGGTCCCGCAGCTTCCCCTCACGCCTATCATGCAGGGACGGGTGTCTGCCTACTCGCCGCCCCCGCCCCTCAAAGGGGCTCAAAAGCTTAAAACTTACTAGCATGCCTTATGCCTTGCTTGGGTCCTCCCGTCGCGAATACGGGGTTGTACATCGGGGTGATTTTGACTCGACATGGACTGACGATAATCCTTACCACTACGTAACATGCAATGACCCTAACCTAGACGCTTTGATACTAATTTGATGCAGTGATAGGGCTGATATGGGGCGGACTCTCTAAATGCACACCTATATGCGAAGACGTGAAATGCTAGTGCAAGAGTTCTCCACTTAAGATTGCAACATGTAATTAATTATCATAACTAAATGACAGAAGCACGGACGATTGCAAGTAATTAGTAAGGAAACGAATATTAATTTTAATTTGACTGAGGCGCAAATATTTCAAGCGATCACAGAAGTCGCCCTGCAAGTACTGCCAACTGGAGGAGGTGGATGGCTGGCTGTCGGTGGTTGAGGACCTCCAGCAATTGGCGGGACAACCAAAATAAGGCAAGGAAGAACAATAACAACCTGAGAAACAAACCCAGCGATACTGTACGGGGTGGGGAGATGGTATTCTGTAGGGGACTGGCGGGTGGAGTAATATCGGAGGGTCAAAAAGTGGCGGACGGGAGGTATTTCGCTGGAAGTAGGAGGCGGGTTTGGTGGTTATCGGGCTCGGTGGTGAAGCACGGGAAAGGAAGAGGAAGAGGGAGGCGGAAGAGGCGGAAGGTTTACCAGAGAGGGAGGCGGAGGAGGTGTCGCCGGCGTCGCATCGAAAGGGGGAGAGGAGAGGGGAAGGCGTCGCACCACCCGTGACCGGCAGCCGCCTATATTTATAAACCTAATTTCAAACTGCCTGTTATAACTGCAACCCTAATCAGAAAATAAACCCCCGATCGGACGGCTAATACTGTTTTGGTCCGATCAGGACTAAATACACCTCAAAATAAAAAACATAAAACATGAAAGTGACTAGAAACGATCATCCGGACGCCACCACGGGCTCTGATCGCCCGTCCGGGCAGCGGATCACCGCCTCCTGCGAGAATATACGCCCGTCGGTCGTGGCGCGCCGTCAATTTTTCTCTTCCTCTTTCCTCAACTTTATCTCCTTCCTCAAGCTCTAGGGTTTCAATGCCCTTGTATCTCCGCCGACCATAATACATCCACAAATTCTGAACATATATTCCCCTCAAAAAAATCAAACCCCCACAGGGTGTTACAGCCCCCTACTATAAATCTATGATAATACATTGACTTCTTAGACATCACATATAAGTTATTGTGGAGCGAAATGATGAGTATATGGAGTTATTTTTCCCCAATATATAATAAGATGACTCATCATAAAGTACCATTAAAGTTTAAATTCAAGTTTTACCTTACTGTAATTAGACTAATGATGCTCTATGGTTTTGAGTGTTGGCAGCGAATTGTGTGCATGAGCAAAAAAATAGGAGTTGCGGAGATGAGAATACTTTGGTGGATGTGTGAACACACAGACTGGATAAAATTAGGAATGAATGTATCGGTGTTAAGACATAAGTGACCAATTGCATAAAAGATGTGAGAAGCTCGACTAAGATGGTTTGGGCACGTATAAAAGAGACCATTAGAGGTAGGGGTGGATCCAAGATTTTTTTTTGATAATCAATACCTTTACCAAAATTTGCACATATATGGATATCACAATCGGGTCACAAAACACATTTGTTTCTTATTTCTTTAAAGATATCTGAACTTTATCTCTAATCAACTTTTAAACCAACTGGAATGTTGCATGATACTGACTTGATCTTGATTGCCGTACACATAATATTAACTTTTCAATAATTTCAGATGTTGTAATATAAAGAGTATCAACAATTCCAATTTGATTTGTTTGTTCAGGTGTTCGGGTTAAATGCTGGTGTGATAAAGTAAATAAATCCAAGAAAAAAATATGTCTGTTGCAATGAAAATGATTACGATGACCACTTTACTGTAAAATATGAGTTGCAATAAAAGTGTAAAGTGTTATCATCAATATTTAAACATTTGACTGACCTCATTGCCGTTATCAATCATCAATTATCCTAAGATCATATGGAAGTTCCTCCTCAAAGTAAGAGAACTCCGTGTTAAAACGAACCCAAAAAAATGTGTGGATGGGTGCTCCTACTGTAGAGAATGAGAATTTCAACAAAGGGAACCGAACCGTTCAAGAAGTTTGTGAAACTCGTAGTCAAAATTCATTGACATTAATCTCGTTTACTATTAGGGTGTAATAAATGAGACACTATTAAAATAAGCAAAATTACAAGAGTTGAGTAAAGAAGATGTCGCGCTATATCGTGCCGAAGGTGATGTTATTGTTTCTTTCAGAGATTCTGAAAAAGCTATAAGTAAAGAAGAAGATGGACTTGACGATGTTAAAATTGGTTGCAACTATCTCAAATAGATTTACATATGCCATCTCCATACAAATTATTTAAATCAGTTAGCTCTCATGTTATCTTTCTCCTCTTCCATTCAAAAAAATTTAAATGTCTCCACCTTTCCGGACTATTTTCTCTCTTATTCGGACGACATTTTTGACGTATACGTGGTCAAAATTCATTGGCTCGGCGAGAGGAATCTAAATTCAACATTTATTTTACCAAAATTCTTGGGGGGTGGGGGCATTCTCTATATCTGCCCTTGATTAGAGTTACCCGTTAGGTGTTGCGTGAGTTTAGTCACTAGACATGTTAGAGGGGAGGGGTAGACCAATATATTAGATGATGACTCATCAGTGATGAAGGACATGCGTCACACATGCCTGCCGTCCTAGAATCTCACCAGGTGGCGCGCCCTATAATCCACTAGGGCTGCTTTATCCGGGCTGCAACTCGCATACCCGAACTCGTCTCCAGCACCAGCTACAGTGCGGTAGGTTGTTGAGCCCGGGGATCAAACACCTGACCTCTTAGATAAGAAGCTCTCACTAGAGCTCTCATCACAATGGGCCCACCCTGGAATCAACCAGGGCGGCTTTCATCAGGCTTGCAACCCGTACACCCAACCCGTCTCCTTGCCGACCACAACGCGGCGGGTTGTTGTGGTCTGGGATCGAACAACCGACCTCCTACATAAAGAACTCTCAATTGAACTCCCATCCCCAACTAAGTTGCGCATCAATCAGTCATCACCATTTCTGTTGCTTTCTATATGAGTCGTTTAGCTCAAATTGTGAATCGCCATGTAGGAAAATCTCACCGTGAAAAAATCATAGCGGGAAGAGGATTGAGGTTGCTTTAGCTTAATTCATGTATAGTTTCATCCTCTTCATTTTATCTCCTATTACTAGAACTCTCAAAGGCTTGAGTGTTGTTGTTGTATTAGAACTCTCAAACTTTTTTGTATAGTTTCTGTCATCTCCAGTTTTATTAGAGTTCACTCCTCAGTCCTCACTCATCCATTTATAACATTGAATTAATGAAAAATATTCATAAAGTTTGTGTTTATAACTCATGCAGTAATGTTTCATATTAGATGGTAAACAATTAAAGGATAAAATATTGGTGACACTTTTATATAATAATGAAAAGACATTTGACATTTTGTAAGTTTTAAAAGGACTGTTGTAATCTCAAAATTTTCATAACCGAGACATTTGATTCCCGGTCAAAAGAATTTGTAGGGGATCAAATGTCTTGGTTTTAAAAAAATTAAGGATTACAATAGTCCTTTTGAAACTTATAAAGGATCAAATATCTTTCCTCTAAAATATATACGAGTACCACTAATACTTTATCCAATTTTAAAAATTGTTAAATAACGAGAAGCAAGTAATGCAAGAACATCAAAATGTTTGTTCAATGAGAAATTTATCTGTCATCAACAAAGTTAGTGGACTACATGTAAAGTGCAACAAAAAATATACAAGAAGGGGGGAAGGTAGGCGGTACTACCGGGCTTTCATTTCATCAAAAGATTGATACAGATTTTCTTCTTATCTAAAAGGCTTATAGCAATGCCCTTTAAATAGAAAACCATTACTGCTACAGGACAAAATACATTTAATAAAAAGCAAATACATCAACTGAGATAAGCACTGGCTTCAAAAAGCTCTTCCTTTTATCTTTTCCGGTGGTTTGATGTGAGATCGACTTCAATGCAGGTAAGGAGGAAATGAACGGGATCAGCGGCAGATTAATACTTCCAGCTAATACCCTCCCTTAATCGAAACCGCTGGTAACTTGCATCTTTCTCCTTAGATCTTCAAACTGGTTGACGGTAAGGGCTTTGGTTAGGGCATCGGCTATTTGTTCTTTGGAGTTGCAGAATTTCACAGAAATTTCTTTCTTGCTCACTAAATCTCTGACAAAATGCCATTTTAATTCAAGGTGTTTAGTTTTGTTGTGGAAGATGGGGTTATGGGCCAAAGAAATGGCTGAAGTGTTGTCCACTTTGATGATGGTTGGGATTGTCTTGCCTGTTATCTCCTGTAATAATCTCTTTAGCCATAGTCCCTCCCTTGCTGCTTCACTTAGAGCCACGTATTCTGCTTCTGTGGAGGATAATGCCACAGTTTTTTGTTTTCGGGAACTCCAGGAGATGGGATTGTTCCCTAAGAAAAAGATGAAGCCAGATGTGCTTCTCCGATCATCATTACTTCCACCCCAATCGCTGTCTGAGTAGCCAGACAAGATCAACTCATGACTTAGTTCCTCTTTTTCTTCATTACTGCACATAATTTCTTTTCCTTTCTCCTTCTTCCTTTCATCTGTACTGTTTCTTCCATTATTTTTTATGCCACTGAACTTAATACCAAGTTCTCTAGTACCTTTAACATACCGGAGAATGCGTTTAGCTGCTAATAGATGTTTAGCACTGGGTGAATGCATATACCTTGAGGCAAGGCTGACAGCATACTCTATATCAGGTCTTGAATTGGTGAGATAAATAAGAGACCCAACTATACTTCGATATTCTTCATAGTCAGCTTTTGGTTCTCCATCTTCTTTCTTTTGTTTTATACCAATGGGAATTGGCGTGGAAGCAGATTTAGCATCCCCCATGTTGAATTTTGAGATTAGATCATCAATATATTTGGTTTGGTTGATGACCAAACCTTCCCTTGATCTTTGTATATGCATTCCCAGAAAGTATTTTACTTGTCCAAGGTCAGTCATTTCAAATTTTGCTTCCATTTTTGATTTGATTTGGACAAGTTCAATAGGATCTAACCCAGTTGCAAGAAGATCATCTACATAGATACATATTAGTGTATATGCATTTCCATTCCTTTTGAAGTATAAGGCTGGCTCAAGATCAGTTTTTGTGAAGCCAAGATTTATTAAGCTTGAGTCTATTTTACAATTCCAAGCCCGGGGAGCTTGTTTTAGCCCATATAAAGCCTTTTTTAATTTAAAGACTTTGGTTTCATTTTCTTGCTCATATCCTTCTGGTTGCATAACATATATTTCTTCTTCTATCTCTCCATTCAAGAATGCAGATTTAACATCTAATTGGTATATTGGATAGTTAAAGAGAGTGGCTAAGGCTAAGATAATTCTTATAGACTCAAATCTTGCCACGGGTGCAAATGTTTCAAAATAGTCTATACCTGGTTTTTGGGAATAACCCTTAGCAACTAACCTTGCTTTGTGTTTTGAGATGGAACCATCTTCATTATACTTTATTTTAAATAGCCATTTCAGTCCTATGACTGATTTTCCTTGTGGTTTCTCAACAAGCTCCCATGTATTATTTTTAGTGATCATGGCTATTTCATTGTTCATGGCTTCTATCAAGCACTTACTTTTTATGGCTTCTTTGTAGTTAGTTGGTTCAATAATTGAAAACGCAACATTGCAATCTTGATAGATATCAGTAAGCATTCTATAATGCCCTGGAGATGATGAATCAGTTGAGGCATCTGAGATATTTCCTGAGGATTCACTTGAGCTTTCTTCATTATGAGTGGATGGCTGTACTTCTTCAACTGTGAAAGGTTCATTGTTGGAATCTTCATTGTTGTAGAGTGGGGCAACCCTCTTTGGATTCTGATCCACGATAGCATTCCATTCCCATTCTTCTTCTTCTGCAACTCTTACATCTCTAGCAATTATTAGTTTTTCACTTGTTGGGTTAAATAATCTATAGGCTTTAGATTCTTCACTATAGCCTAATAGAATAGTTTTTTCGCCCTTCAAGTCTAATTTGGTTCCTTTTATTGGGAGCAAACTGTATGTTATACTTCCAAAAATTTTAAGGTGATCTATGTGAGCCTTTTTGCCATGCCATGCTTCATAAGGTGTGCTGTTTTTAAAGGCTTTTGTAGGTGAACGATTTAGAAGATATGTGGCAGTACATGCTGCCTCTGCCCAGAAAGATTTGGGTAAATTTTTTTCTTGTAGCATACACCTTATCATCTCCACTATTGTTCGATTTCTCCTTTCAACTATGCCATTCTGCTGGGGGGTTCCTCTTACTGTCAGCTCTCTCTTAATCCCATTTTTTTCACAAAATAAGTTGAATTCCTTGCTTAGAAATTCACCTCCTCTATCGGTTCTTATGGTCTTGATTTGCATTTCTTTGTTTTTTTCAACTTGCTCTTTAAAATTTCTGAAATTCTTAAATGTTTCAGATTTTTGGTCCATAAGAAATAGCCATTGCATTCTGCTATAGTCATCTACAAGTAGTAGATAATAAAACTTTCCTGATAGAGATGGGACAGGGGCAGGTCCCCATACATCCATATGAAGTAATTCGAGAGGTTTGGAAGCTCTACTATTGCTTTGTTTTGGAAATGGGGTTCTATGTATCTTACTCTTTGCACATCCTTCACATATTTTTTGTTCTGGTTGGATGGAGGGCAGACCTATAACAAGCTTTTCCCTACATAGTTTTGTTAGGTCATGATAGTTTAAGTGGCCATATCTTTTGTGCCATAGCTTTGTGGTAGTGGAAACGCTACTTAGGAAAGCATGCTCTTTTATGGGAGGTAAAGACAAGGGAAAAAGCTTATTGTTGGTCATTTGACTGGAGGTAATATGGGTTTCTCCATCCTTTGAAATATGACACATGTCTTGATTGAATATAACCTTAAATCCTCTTTCAACTAGCTGACCAACACTTAATAGGTTATGAGCAATTTCTGGGACATATTGTACATCATGTATGTACTGTACTTGTCCAGATTTGGCTTTCACTGAAATAATTCCTTTTCCTTCTATAGTTTTGGTATTTCCATCTCCAATAATGACTTGTGATTTTTCTTCTTCATTTAACCAAACAAAGGCTTCTTTTAAGTTGGTCATATGATTTGAACAACCGCTATCTAAATACCAAGTACTTTCATCTTGTTTCTCTTTGTTGGAGTTTACATAGAATGCTCTGTCTAGTTCATTATCAGGCTTCTTGTCTTCTTCCCTTCTTACTTTCTCTGTTTTTTGTTGAAACCAACAGTCTTTGTTGAAGTGGGTAGGATTCCTACATCTTTTACATTTGTAATAGCAGTCCTGAGCTTCATGGTTATTTCTTTTGCATAGGTTGCAAAAAACTGTTAACTTCTTTTTCTCACTACCCGATTTTTCATTCAGATTGACCTTGGTTTGGAAGGCTTGCTCTAAATGGACTTCTTCATATCCTTTCTCTCTTTCCTCATGAGCTTGCAGGGATCCAATTAGCTCATTTAGAGAGAGAGAGTGTTCAGGTCCTTTGCTTCTTGAATGGCAATAGTTACAGCTGAGAATTTTCTTGTTATGGTTCTTAATACTTTTACAACCATTTTCTTTTCTTCCACAGTATCTCCATAACATTTAATTTGGTTTGTTATGGTAGTGATCCTATGGATATACTGATTAATATTCTCACTTTCTTTCATTTTGAGAGTATCAAAGTCTTGCCATAAGTTTAAGAGTTTTATGGATATTACCTTTGTGGAGGCTTGATACTCAACCTTGAGAAGGTCCCATGCTTCTTTTGATGTTGTTGCCCCCATAATACTTGGGAATATGCTTCTCCCAACCCCTTGTTGGATGTATACGAGGGCTTTAGCATCCCTCTTCAGCTCTTCATTGTAGGTGGTAACCACTGCTTGTTCCCAGTTTTGGAGAGGGTTGGCAGTAGTAGGCTGGACAAATCCATTTTGGACTATGCTCCATAGGCCTTGGGACAAGAATAATGTCCTCATTTGGACATGCCAAATGTCAAATGCATCACCCTCAAAAATTGGAACACCAGTGGGTGAAAACTGAAAGTTTTGTGAGGATGGATTGCTTGATGATGCCATATGAAGAGTAGAGAAAGGAAGTGGATGAAAAGAGAATGAGTGCAAACTGAGAGCAGATTAGCCAAGGCTACTTCTGATGGCAGAGAGCAAACATTCACCTGTCCCAGATTAACTGCTCTGATACCATGTAAAGTGCAACAAAAAATATACAAGAAGGGGGGAAGGTAGGCGGTACTACCGGGCTTTCATTTCATCAAAAGATTGATACAGATTTTCTTCTTATCTAAAAGGCTTATAGCAATGCCCTTTAAATAGAAAACCATTACTGCTACAGGACAAAATACATTTAATAAAAAGCAAATACATCAACTGAGATAAGCACTGGCTTCAAAAAGCTCTTCCTTTTATCTTTTCCGGTGGTCTGATGTGAGATCGACTTCAATGCAGGTAAGGAGGAAATGAACAGGATCAGCGGCAGATTAATACTTCCAGCTAATACTACAACCATATTTCTGTAATAAGAGCGCCATCTGAAAATTATTCTGAATATTCATTATTTGGTGCTCTAGTTTCTGAAAAGAATTAAATTTTGCCTGCTCTTATAAAATTTGACATATTTAGCAAAGAAATATAACAAAATTTAGAGATTGGAAGTAACACATGGCCAATGTTGCATCGTCTGTAAGCAAAGCACACTCGTAGTTTGCGTTATTTTTGTCCAAAAACGCCGCCAATGTCTTTGGTGCCGGTTTGCACCATTACGCCTTTGCGGCGTTTATAAAAATGTTGCCAAATTGACAACGTTTGAAAAATGTCAAGGTATCCGCCTACAAAAGTCGCAAAATGCCAATTTTGTTGCGGTGAATGTTACTTTACGAATTAATATTCAAAATGATAAATATATTGTAAAAGACTCAAGTTTGCAATGCAACCATGATGTTCATTAGGTAGGAATATAATAGAATCAGAACTCAATTGGAAGTGAATTGCTAATGAATAGTTTAGTTTTGGTTCTTGAACTAGAACCGGAGCCATAGGCACAACGGTTCCAAAAAATATACTGCAATTGAAAGCGAAACATGAATCGGTCAAACCAAAAACGGTTGTGGTTCTAATTTGAAGAGTTGTTGCCTTACCTGTTCGGTTCACAGTCTTAGCATGACCGGAACAATGCCAGCTCTATTGAGTACTCTCATATTCAGTATTATGATTTTTATCCAGAAGTGTCTTCCAACCGCATGCTGCGGCAAAAGACAAGGGTTCGGGTTCAAACGAAATGGAACTGAACCTATTTGATTCATTTCATGATTGTAAGTGGAACTGAATCAAACCGACCCGAATTATACCCCTATGCAACTCGCTCGATCATCTTCTATGGAAGATGATACAATGATGCATTCTCTCGACGTCATCACAAAAAACCAGCCTCAATTCATTGAAAAGCAAATTCGGTTTAAACCCTAGGTGTGTATTCAAGCAATACACAAATAAGGATGACAAGGCCTTCTTGACTTGGGTCTCACAATTGATGACCAACAATAAAAGCACCACCTTTTCCTTACAAGATCCAGCATGCACACTAAGGCTCCGTTTAGCATGGTGGCGGCGGTCGCAAAAGCAGTGGTTATCAACTATCGTTCATGAACGTCTGACCTCACCCAAGGAACTTCATATACTTTTATGCTCAAAACTAGTTTTCTTTTCTTGGTGGATGTCATAACCATCGTCTTGCTAAACACGCATTCTATGATGGTGGTGTGTTGAGAGCACCAAAATATTTCTATCCATGCCACCCCTTAGACTAGAATCTTGTGCGCACCACCAAGTGACCAACACACTGATGGAGAGGATTCGGTGCATGCTATCTGAGTCGAAGCTGCCAGGGATGTTCTGGGGCGAGGCTCTTCTTACTGCAGCGCATGTCATCAACCTCTCTCCGAGTTCAGCATTACAGGAGGATGTCCCAGATAGGGTTTGGTATGGGAAAGACCCCTCTTACAGTCACTTGCGGGTGTTTGGCTGCAAAGCCTTTGTGCACGTCCCCAGGGACGAGAGATCGAAGTTAGATTCAAAGACCCGGCAGTGCATTTTCTTGGGGTACGGCTATAGTGGAGAGTTTGGGTACAGGTTCTTTGATCCAGTTGAGAAGAAGCTTGTACGTAGCCGTGATGCTGTTTTCAGTGAGGATCAGATTGTTGGTGATCCTGAGGAGACTGGTGAGATTGAGGTTGACTCTCCCACTACTGCAGAGTTGCCTATAGTTGGAGATGACGACACTGAGGAGGCTGTTGAGCCTGAGCCGGCACAGGGTACTGATACCCTTCCGGATCATGATATCACCACTGATGGTGAACCAGGAGCCGCTGAGGATATTGCTGATGATATACCTGCACCGGCCCCGGAGCCGGCCCTGCGGAGGTCTGATCGAGCAAGGCACCCACCCGCTAGATATTCTACATCAGAGTTCATATTGCTGACTGATGCGGGGGAGCCTGAGAGTTATGCCGAGGCTGTGGAGAGCATCGAGAAGCGTCAGTGGATGGTTGCTATGCAGGAGGAGATGCAGTCGCTGCAGAAGAACCACACGTATGACTTTGTGAGATTGCCTAAGGGCAAAAAGGCCTTGAAGAATCGGTGAATTTTCAGGGTAAAGCAGGGTGATTTCTCCACACCTCCCAGGTACAAGGCCAGGCTGGTGGTGAAGGGTTTTGGACAGCGACAGGGTGTAGACTTCGATGAGATCTTCTCACCTGTGGTGAAGATGTCATCTATTCGTGTCGTCCTTGGCCTCGCTGCGAGGCTAGATTTGGAGGTTGAGCAGATGGATGTCAAGACCGCCTTTCTGCATGGCGATCTTGAGGAGGAGCTTTACATGGAGCAGCCTGAGGGCTTTAGTGTCAGAGGGAAGGAAGGTCTGGTGTGTCGCTTGCAGAAGAGTTTATATGGCCTGAAGCAGGCCCCGCGACAATGGTATAGGAAGTATGATTCCTTTATGGGGGAGATCGACTTCAGGAGGACCACCCTTGACCACTGCGTGTTCATCAAACAGTATGCTTCAGAGGACTTCATCATTCTGCTGTTGTACGTGGACGATATGTTGATCGTCGGGAGGAACACTGCTCGCATTGCTGAGTTGAAGCGACAGTTGAGTTCCACTTTTGAGATGAAGGATTTGGGTGCTGCGAAGACCATTTTAGGGATGCACATTCGCAGAGACAGGGGTGCCAGACTACTTTGGTTATCCCAGGAGCGGTACATCCGCAAAGTACTGCAGAGGTTTGATATGGATCAAGCAAAGAAGGTGAGCGTGCCGCTTGCAGCTCACTTCAGGCTTACCGCTGATCAGTGCCCCAGCACACCCGAGGAGATCGAGGCGATGCAGAAGGTTCCGTATGCATCTGCAGTTGGGAGCCTCATGTATGTGATGGTGTGTACTCGTCCGGATATTGCACATGTTGTTGGGACCGTCAGTAGATTTCTCTCCAATCCTGGGAGAGAGCATTGGAGCGCAGTGAAGTGGATACTGAGATACTTGCAGGGGACGTCAGACTTGACGTTGAGATTGGGAGACAGTGAGCCAGAGCTGCTGGGCTACACTGATGCTGACATGGCTGGAGATGTGGATTCAAGGAGGTCGACGTCCGGATACATGATTCTGTTTGCAGGGGGAGCTGTCTCGTGGACGTCGAGACTGCAGAAGTGCGTTGCACTATCCACCACGGAGGCTGAGTTTATTGCGGTTACTGAGGCTGGGAAGGAGTTGCTTTGGATGAAGAGGTTCATCAAAGAACTTGGATTCACTCAGGACCGATACACACTCCTATGTGACAGTCAGAGCGCTATTCACTTGGGGAAGAACCCCATATTTCACTCGAGGTCGAAGCACATCGACACTCGGTATCATTGGATACGAGATGTCCTGGAGCAGAAAGAGCTTGATCTTTAGAAGGTACACACTGATGACAATGGGGCAGACATGCTGACCAAGACCGTGCCAAGGGGGAAGTTCGAGCATTGCGTTAGGATCGTCGGCATGACGGTTCTCTCCACATAAAGCAAAGGGGAGAATAAGTTGTTGGGTACAGTTCCCGTCCTTTGTGGAAAAAGCTGTTGAGTTCGAGTCTCATTAACTCGAATTTAGTGTTGCTGATCGAAAGTGGAGACATATTGATGGAGGACATGGAGGGAGGCAAATTAAAGACTCTGGGAAGATTGTCAGAATGACAAGATTTCTTCACTTAGTCGAAAAGGGGGAGATTTGTTAAGATAATTTCCTCCTAAGTGTGAAAGAGGCTAACCAACTTTGATCATACTTTTCAAGCATGTGTTTCATGACAAGTATGAAAAGGATTAGCCGTCTTTGACTTGAAATTCAACATGTGCTCTTAAAGGAAGCTTCTAGGAAATTATCCAAAGGAAGTTTCATGACATGTGTTTTTGACCAAGGAAGCTTCATGGAAGCTTCATCCACATGCCATCTACCACACCTATCTCCTTGATTTTGGCCCTATAAATAGGGATGAAGGAGGAGGGGTAATGCATCCACTTCTCTCCAAACTCAAGCATTGAAAGATTTCTAGAGAGACCTTTGTGGCAATCGTCTTAGTTTGGGAGAGCTTTCAGACGTTGTTGTACGACATTGACAAGGAGTACTTCGCCTACACGGATTGGATCTGGAGCAGATATTGGCAAGGATTCGAAGAGGCATTTTGGAGAGGATTTGTGTAATCTGTCTCATCCGCCGGTCGGTAACTTGCAACTTTTTCTGTTACTATTTATTGTATTGTGTAGTGTGAAGCTGGTGAAGATCCTTTGTGGATCGGTGGAGGGAAAGCCTGTAATCCGTGCGTGTGTTTTTCACACACTTTTAGTGGAGGCTTTTCGGGTTGGACTCCGATCGTCCCGTGGTTTTTCACCCAATTGGGTTTTCCACGTTAAAATCTCTGTGTGCTTTTATTCTTTTTGCATTGTGTTATTTTGTTGCGATGGCATACCGCTCAACGCGGTCGCGCAGGTTGCTCGCCTAAAATTTAAAATAGGTGCTCTGGTCGGGATTGATTGCTCGCATTCCCAACAAGTGGTATCAGAGGGAGGTTCGTGATCGAGCAAGTTCAGTGACAGAGCAGTTACCGGGCTGACCTTTGGGGTTTCAGGACGAGTCGATCGAGATCTCGGGTGTGCAATTGGGAGTGGTAGTTTACGACCATTGGTCCGCTGGCTATCCTCTCCAGTTGCATACTTTGAGATAGTCGACTCAAAGATCAGTGGTTGGTCCG
Organism: Platanthera zijinensis; assembly: GCA_039513925.1. Taxonomy (NCBI): domain Eukaryota; kingdom Viridiplantae; phylum Streptophyta; class Magnoliopsida; order Asparagales; family Orchidaceae; genus Platanthera; species Platanthera zijinensis. The sequence goes on along the minus strand of CM077082.1, from coordinate 3,319,276 downwards.
GCCAGTTGGCAGAGCGAGATGGAGTCCACATCAGGTTCTGGTTCGGATCAGATGGTAAAGTTGAATGGTGCCAATTATCACCAGTGGCATCTACTGATGGAGAATTTGATATATGTGAAGGGTTGACATGCTCCTATCTTTGAGGAGATGCCAAAGGACACGGATCCTGCGAAATGGAAGGTGGAGCATCGGAAGCTGTGTGGGTTTATTAGACGGTTCGTAGAGCCGAACGTCTATAACCATGTGGCTAGTATCAATGATGCAAAGGACTTGTGGAAGACGCTCGAAACCTTGTATGCCAAGAGCACGGGCATCAATAAGTTGTATTTGCTGAAGAAGCTTGGAGAGTTCAGATACCGGGAGGGCTCTCCTATTTTGGATCATGTCAACGAGTTCCAGGGGATTATTGATCGCCTGACTGCTATGAAGGTGACATTCGAAGATGAGGTGAATGCATTGTGGCTACTCAAGTCACTTCCAGACTCTTGGGAGATGGTCAGAGTTTTTCTGATCAATTCCTCCCCCCAGGGGATTGTTTCCATGGAGATCGCCAAGAGTGGGATCTTGAATGAGGAGGTGAGACGAAAGTCTCAGGGAACTTCATGCTCTTCTTCACGAGTCGACGTTCTCTTTACTGAGACTAGGGGGAGAGGAAGGAGTAAGAGCCGAGGAAGGAAGGAGGACAGAAGTCAGAGTAGGGGCAAGTCGAATTCACGTTATCAGAACATGGAATGCCACTACTGCCATAAGAAGGGGCACATCAAGAAATTCTGTTATTCGTGGAAGAACGATCAGAAGAAGAATGTGATTGCCACTGAGGGCAAAGATGAGGGTCACACGGCAGCCACTATTTCAACTGAGGAGGACGACATCATTATTGTTGGCGATGACATCACGGCTGCACTCTCGTGTGACGATCGATGCTGGATCGTTGACTCTGGAGCTTCTGCACATGTCTCCCACAACAGGGAGTTATTTGCCACTTACACCACTCATGACTGTGGGGTGTTGAGGATGGGCAATGGGGATACGTCCAAGGTGCTTGGGCGCGGAGACATGCATTTGAAGACGAGTACTGGAGCCTTATTAGTTTTGAGGGATGTGCGACATGTGCCAGACATCCGCTTCAATCTGATATCTGTTGGAAGACTTGGAGATGAAGGACACCTAAGTGTCTTTGGAGGAGATTTTTGGAAGCTGATCCGAGGATCACTTGTGATGGCAAGGGGTTATAGAGATTCTGGCTTGTACTACATGGAGGGGAGGCCTGAAGCTGCTCAGGCAAACTCCGTCAGGGATGAGGCATCCGCTTCCTTATGGCACAGGAGGCTGGCACACATTAGCAAGAAGGGATTGGGATGCCTGGCGAAGAAGAAGCTGATCAGTGACATTTCTGACGTTCACTTGGAGAGGTGTGACCACTGCATGGCTGGGAAGCAGAATAGAGTTTCATTCCACAGCCACACGTCCACAAGGAAAACAGAGCCTTTGGAGCTAGTTCACACTGATGTTTGCGGACCTCTGAAGGTGCAGACTAGAGGAGGAGCTTTGTACTTCGTTACTTTCATCGACGATCATTCAAGGAAGCTTTGGGTCTATGCTATCAAGACCAAAGATCAGGTCCTTGATACTTTCAGGAGATTCCACGCTGAGGTGGAGAGACAATCTGGGAAGAAGCTGAGATGCATCAGGTCCGACAATGGGGGAGAGTACATAGGTCCATTTGACGAGTACTGCAGGGACCATGACATCAGACATGAGAAGACCCCTCCTAAGACGCCGCAGCTGAATGGCGTAGCTGAGAGGATGAATCGGACACTGATGGAGAGGATTCGGTGCATGCTATCTGAGTCGAAGCTGCCAGGGATGTTCTGGGGCGAGGCTCTTCTTACTGCAGCGCATGTCATCAACCTCTCTCCGAGTTCAGCATTACAGGAGGATGTCCCAGATAGGGTTTGGTATGGGAAAGACCCCTCTTACAGTCACTTGCGGGTGTTTGGCTGCAAAGCCTTTGTGCACGTCCCCAGGGACGAGAGATCGAAGTTAGATTCAAAGACCCGGCAGTGCATTTTCTTGGGGTACGGCTATAGTGGAGAGTTTGGGTACAGGTTCTTTGATCCAGTTGAGAAGAAGCTTGTACGTAGCCGTGATGCTGTTTTCAGTGAGGATCAGATTGTTGGTGATCCTGAGGAGACTGGTGAGATTGAGGTTGACTCTCCCACTACTGCAGAGTTGCCTATAGTTGGAGATGACGACACTGAGGAGGCTGTTGAGCCTGAGCCGGCACAGGGTACTGATACCCTTCCGGATCATGATATCACCACTGATGGTGAACCAGGAGCCGCTGAGGATATTGCTGATGATATACCTGCACCGGCCCCGGAGCCGGCCCTGCGGAGGTCTGATCGAGCAAGGCACCCACCCGCTAGATATTCTACATCAGAGTTCATATTGCTGAGTGATGCGGGGGAGCCTGAGAGTTATGCCGAGGCTGTGGAGAGCATCGAGAAGCGTCAGTGGATGGTTGCTATGCAGGAGGAGATGCAGTCGCTGCAGAAGAACCACACGTATGACTTTGTGAGATTGCCTAAGGGCAAAAAGGCCTTGAAGAATCGGTGGATTTTCAGGGTGAAGCAGGGTGATTTCTCCACACCTCCCAGGTACAAGGCCAGGCTGGTGGTGAAGGGTTTTGGACAGCGACAGGGTGTAGACTTCGATGAGATCTTCTCACCTGTGGTGAAGATGTCATCTATTCGTGTCGTCCTTGGCCTCGCTGCGAGGCTAGATTTGGAGGTTGAGCAGATGGATGTCAAGACCGCCTTTCTGCATGGCAATCTTGAGGAGGAGCTTTACATGGAGCAGCCTGAGGGCTTTAGTGTCAGAGGGAAGGAAGGTCTGGTGTGTCGCTTGCAGAAGAGTTTATATGGCCTGAAGCAGGCCCCGCGACAATGATATAGGAAGCTTGATTCCTTTATGGGAGAGATCGACTTCAGGAGGACCACCCTTGATCACTACGTGTTCATCAAGCAGTATGCTTCAGAGGACTTCATCATTCTGTTGTTGTACGTGGACGATATGTTGATCGTCGGGAGGAACACTGCTCGCATTGCTGAGTTGAAGCGACAGTTGAGTTCCACTTTTGAGATGAAGGATCTGGGTGCTGCGAAGACCATTTTAGGGATGCACATTCGCAGAGACAGGGGAGCCAGACTACTTTGGTTATCCCAGGAGCGGTACATCCGCAAAGTACTGCAGAGGTTTGATATGGATCAAGCAAAGAAGGTGAGCGTGCCGCTTGCAGCTCACTTCAGGCTTACCGCTGATCAGTGCCCCAGCACACCCGAGGAGATCGAGGCGATGCAGAAGGTTCCGTATGCATCTGCAGTTGGGAGCCTCATGTATGCGATGGTGTGTACTCGTCCGGATATTGCACATGCTGTTGGGACCGTCAGTAGATTTCTCTCCAATCCTGGGAGAGAGCATTGGAGCGCAGTGAAGTGGATACTGAGATACTTGCAGGGGACGTCAGAATTGACGTTGAGATTTGGAGACAGTGAGCCAGAGCTGCTGGGCTACACTGATGCTGACATGGCTGGAGATGTGGATTCAAGGAGGTCGACGTCCGGATACATGATTCTGTTTGCAGGGGGAGCTGTCTCGTGGGCGTCGAGACTGCAGAAGTGCGTTGCACTATCCACCACGGAGGCTGAGTTTATTGCGGTTACTGAGGCTGGGAAGGAGTTGCTTTGGATGAAGAGGTTCATCAAAGAACTTGGATTCACTCAGGACCGATACACACTCCTATGTGACAGTCAGAGCGCTATTCACTTAGGGAAGAACCCCATGTTTCACTCGAGGTCGAAGCACATCGACACTCGGTATCATTGGATACGAGATGTCCTGGAGCAGAAAGAGCTTGATCTTCAGAAGGTACACACTGATGACAATGGGGCAGACATGCTGACCAAGACCGTGCCAAGGGGGAAGTTCGAGCATTGCGTTAGGATCGTCGGCATGGAGGTTCCCTCCACATAAAGCAAAGGGGAGAATAAGTTGTTGGGTACAGTTCCCGTCCTTTGTGGAAAAAGCTGTTGAGTTCGAGTCTCATTAACTCGAATTTGGTGTTGCTGATCGAAAGTGGAGACATATTGATGGAGGACATGGAGGGAGGCAAATTAAAGACTTTGGGGAAGATTGTCAGAATGACAGGATTTCTTCACTTAGTCGAAAAGGGGGAGATTTGTTAAGATAATTTCCTCCTAAGTGTGAAAGAGGCTAACCAACTTTGATCATACTTTTCAAGCATGTGTTTCATGACAAGTATGAAAAGGATTAGCCGTCTTTGACTTGAAATTCAACATGTGCTCTTAAAGGAAGCTTCTAGGAAATTGTCCAAAGGAAGTTTCATGACATGTGTTTTTGACCAAGGAAGCTTCATGGAAGCTTCATCCATATGCCATCTACCACACCTACCTCCTTGATTTTGGCCCTATAAATAGGGATGAAGGAGGAGGGGTAATGCATCCACTTCTCTCCAAACTCAAGTATTGAAAGATTTCTAGAGAGACTTTTGTGGCAATCGTCTTAGTTTGAGAGAGCTTTCAGACGTTGTTGTACGACGTTGATAAGGAGTACTTCGCCTACACGGATTGGATCTGGAGCAGATATTGACAAGGATTCGAAGAGGCATTTTGGAGAGGATTTGTGTACTCTGTCTCATCCGCCGGTCGGTAACTTGCAACTTTTTCTGTTACTATTTATTGTATTGTGTAGTGTGAAGCTGGTGAAGATCCTTTGTGGATCGGTGGAGGGAAAGCCTGTAATCCGTGCGTGTGTTTTTCACACACTTTTAGTGGAGGCTTTTCGGGTTGGACTCCGATCGTCCCGTGGTTTTTCACCCAATTGGGTTTTCCACGTTAAAATCTCTGTGTGCTTTTATTCTTTTTGCATTGTGTTATTTTGTTGCGATGGCATACCGCTCAACGCGGTCGCGCAGGTTGCTCGCCTAAAATTTAAAATAGGTGCTCTGGTCGGAATTGATTGCTCGCATTCCCAACAATATCTTGTAGTTCTCTCTTTCTTATGTCTTCTTGAAAAACACAATAGGATAATGAACTAACATTAAACAAAAAGGTAGAACAATGAGACCTCGAATAATAGAGTATAGAACAGAAGATACTGAATTAAAGCTTTGGACCAAGAAGGTGAAGGCTCCGTTTGGCACGGATCGTAAATGCACGAGTGAAACCATCCTTCGTTAAGAATCATCTAACAAACATCATCCGTTTGAACATAAAAGTGAATGAAGTTTCTTAGGTAGGCGTTAACGAATGCCAATTTAACCCTCATGTTGATGACCGCGACCCCCATGCCAAGCAGAGCCGAAATCTCTCTGTTCGCTTTCCATAAAAAATGGGACCAATGAGATTTTGTTGTTATTGGTTAATAAAAATAGGTGATGAATATATGCAGGCTGACTTCAGCTATGAGCAGATCGTGCAATTGCATAATGGTTATAGGCATGCTAAGCCTCTTATAATTTTTTAATGACATTTGTCGTTCGCAGACCATAAACGTCTATTCGTAAATCAAAATTTTCATGTTTATAAATTTTATTTGTAGACTAATTTTAAACTTTAGCAATTGATGTCTTCTTCTTCTGAGCAAAGCCCGACAACGAAAGAACTTCTCCGACAACCTTTTGAGCTTGTGCCGACGACTCCATTTCAACAATTTGACGTGAATTTCACCATTTTGAAGTGAATTTCATCATTTTGACATGAATTTCATCATTTTGTCTCGGGTATTAGCTCAAGAAGTTGATAAAGATGTTCTTTCATTGTCGGACAATACTCAATACTTCGAGTAGAATACATTGATTGTTAAAATTTAAATTTGGTCTGCAGATAATAATTTATAAATATGAAAAATTTGACATGTTGATAACTTTTATGATTTCCGAATAACAATTGCCTGTTGTTAACCACAAGCCAGTTTTGGCTATATGCAAGCCACAATTAAAAAATATCTCAATTTTCCTTTTCGACTTACAGGCCATGGAGCTAGACCTAGATGCACAACCATCACCCACAATCCGTGCAGCCGTCCAACGATGTCAAGCTTCCCCTCTGATCTCCTCTCCCTCCTCCGGCAACTCCGGCCGGCGATCCTCTCCGGCGATCCTATCCGGCGATCCTCCCTCGCAATTGAACCATAACCACTACCTTCTCTTCCATAATCCCTGTTTGTCCACCCAAATTTCCCTGCCCCCTCTCACTTCATTCCTGTTGTCTTTACCCAGAAACTGCATGTAACCACCACACCCAATCCTGCTCCAAGACTCCGGCGCCACTACCCGCCTCGAAACTCGTGCAAAATCGCTTCCACGATGCTGCCCCAACCAAGAATCAACGACTATGGCTGCGTTTGACGCGGCTTATCGCAGCTTATTTGCTCCGGTGAGATCAGACAAAAACGTCATTGTCGTAGAATGTATGTTTGGTATCACAAATGTTACAAAAAAGAAACTAGTTTCAGACATAAGATTTTGATATGACAATGACATTTTTGTCCAACTTCATCGGAGCAAATAAGTCGCGTCAAACGCAACCTAAATATTCTCTGGAACTCCTATCACGTCGCTTTTGGCATCGCCAACCTTGGTGTAAAATGACCATCAAAGTTTTTTGGCCTGTTAATATGAAATTTAGCCTGCATGTATAATTTTTTGACCTACGTGAATAATTTTTTGATCTGACTTACATAAAGCCAAAAACAGCATACATATAACGGCAAAAAAGCTAAAATTGCACGAAATCTAAAATAGCTCGTATATAGCAGCAGAAAAAGCTAAAATAGCTTGCTCTCCACTTTTGTTGGTTTCGTAATTTAGCGTCGCGCCTTATTATCCCTGGTTCTCGGGCAATCCGCCTCTGACGTCGATTTCTTCCCCCGTGATGAACGGCTCTGATGCTCTCCAGTCAACGCTAAATCCAAACGTTGGTTACATTAGCCTGTCATCTGATATCGACGCAAGATGGAAGGTGCGGAACCCTTCCATATTATTTTTTACGCGCACATAAATTGCATAGGATTTCTGTCCAAGCACCATAGTGAAATATCCAATCCTATCCAGCATCCACTATCCCCTTCTCCCGCAGAATCATGGGCCTTCTTGATAAGCTCTGGGACGACACCCTCGCCGGACCTCGGCCGGAGACCGGCCTCGGCCGCCTCCGCAAACCCGCCCCACTATCGATCCGCTCCGATTCATTCAAAGGTGAGAAGAAAATCGAGTCCAGCTTGCTCTAATTTTCGTAGTTGAGATTTTTTTCTTCGAATACTGTGGTCTGATGGATGGATTTTGGACGGCGGAAGACGAGTTGGGCGACGGCGGCAGGGATTACAGCGCTGATTTGCCCGAGAACTCGCCGAGGGTGACGAGGAGTATTATGATCAAGAGGCCTGCTGGATGTCCATCGCCGGCCGGCGGAACGCCGCCGTTTTCGCCGGCAGATTCCACTCCTCCGATATCCCCATTTTCCCGTGAGTTTTCTTTGATTGGGAGTTTTTGCATCAGATGTATTACTTCCTTTTGTTCCTCATTTCTCTGAAGAACCCTAGATCTAAGGGTGTAGATGCTGGGGTTTATGCTGCAATTTCTTATTCTGTTTTAGAATATCTGTGGTATTAATTTTGCATTTAAGATGAAGATCGAAACACATATATTTTGAATCTGTCTAATTTGTGGAGATGTGTTGACTTTAATTGCTATTCAGGGTTTCCACTTTCGAAGTCATGGAGAAATTTAATGAAAATCTATTGAGTTTATATTTTTATTCAAAACAAACAAATTCATTTCTTAACTTTTTTTAAAATTGTTTCACTTAGGCTCAGTTTGGCGCTGCGTTTTTTCTTGGGTGAGTTTGGTCAAAAACGTCATTGGCCCATATGTTAGAACGTATTCTGTTACTCCCCTATATGAAGGGAACCCTACTATTGAATAAACAACACATTAGCCATAATTAACATGGTATCAGAGCTAGGACTCGCGAGCGGCTAAGAAATCCTCCTGATCCTGCTCAGGATTCTGATCGGCATTCCCGATCTCACTTCCGCCTCCCCTCCCTCCCGACTTCTCTCTCTCTTCCACTCCACATCTTGCCACGTTGAAGCTCTCTGTAGTGCCGATCAGCGCTAGTCCGCCTGGATGCTGCCTTTGACGAGTCTCCGGTGGTCCGAATGTCCGATTGACTTCAAACTTGGGCAAAAGTTTCACTTTGCCTCCCTCATCCCCCCTCTCAAGTTTCGTGTGATTCCAACGGTTGAATTCCGTCTTCCAATCTTCGATCTAGTGTTTACTTTGTTGACAAGGAGCATGATCCTAACCCACCATTGATGCTCGTTCCCCCTTCTTCTCTTTGACGGGGTGTTCTTCTCTACTTCAGTCAATCTTATAGGGGATTTGGTTTCATTTTGTTTTCATGTCGGGCATTAGTGATTTTGGTACCTCCACGACCCCCGCTGAATCTACCCGGGTTGGTCAAGACCACATCTATTCTCAGCTTACTACAATGTCTTAATGACACCATCTATTTGGCTTGGTCCTGCTCCATTACCCTTGCCTTAAAGAGTCGTCGTCTTTTTGCCTACATCAGGGACACCACCACTGCTCCTGCTCTGACTTCTGCCACTTGGCCTAAATGGGAGTCAAAAAACTCACTTGTCATGTCATGCCTCATCAACTCCATGCAAGAATCGATTGCGCAAAATTATATTTTCCAGTTTCCTGGACATTGCGACAGAGATATGGAAGCACGCTGAGTCTACCTATTCCCGCAAAGGGAATGTGATCCAAATCTTGCAGTTCGCTGTAAGATTGGGAATCTCCGCCAGGGGGATCGTCCTCCTACTTTTTACCTTGAATTTGCCCAACTCTATCAGGAGTACGATCATTTTGAATCTCTCGTTATGATGTGCAATGCGGATGCACTCTTGCTGAAGAACCGCGAGAATCGAAATCAGCTATTTGAGTTTGTACATGAATTGCACAAAGATTTTGATCAGATTACTGTCCAGATCTTGGGGCCCGTTCCTATTCCCTCACTTCCTGAGGTTTACAATATTGTTCAACAAGAGTTTGATCAATGACAATCCTGGAACACCTTCAACCTTTTGGAGGGATCTGCTTTGGTGTCTCATCAGCCCAATTTTGACAGCCGTGCTTCTCGTGATTACAAACCTAAGCCGATAGATAAGGATCATCTTACATGTGACTTTTGTGGCAAGTCTCGTCATACTTGGGATACTTGCTAGAACCTCCATGACTTTCCTCCTCCTAGAGGTGGCTCGACTTACCTTGGTGATTGTGGTAGGACTCCTGGACGGCCTCCTCACAAAGTGCAGGCTTTGTGGCATTACAATATTTTGTCAAGTCTAAGTCTGAGCGATAGGTTTCGTCAGCTAAAAATTTTCATCAAGTCTATGGTTGAGCTGTAAATTATAATATGAAATTTTCCGCATACCCACCTTTCTAGAATCTCGGGCTTTATATGCTAGAACTTGTCGAGGTACTTGAATGCAAGTGATCTGAAAATATTGTATAATTAATGATAATAATGATGATTCATAAAATTATTTAAATTTTATTACGCACTCATCAACATTATGAAGGAAATTTTTTTCCCATAATTAGAGACATGCCAGGAAAAGGTGTAGTAGTGATCGTCGAGAAGAAAAATAAAAAAATTTTGATCAGCCCAATTTTTAAGGAATTCTTTAAATAGTCTTCACAAGTCAAATGGTGGTGATGATTCTTCGATCCGATCACCGGAGCTCAAGAAATTAACTCATGGAGGTTAATTTCTTCAAAAATGAATGACCATCAAAACTCCATGAAAACCTTAGATTAAGGACTCTATTTTATGTGTTTTCCTGGAGGAGCCCAACACAACGTTCAAATTTGATTTTTGTTGTGCGGTTCAAGAGAAAGCGACCTTTAAAGTTTTATAATCCCTATGAACCACAAAACCTATTTTTTGCCGAAAATTGAACCCGGGCACGTGCCCTAGTATGCCCGTGAATAGTTACGCCCTCGGCGGGGGTTATAAACCGTTTTTCGTGAATGCCCGACCTCACCTAATGAACTTCATTCACTTTTATGTTCAAAACTAGCTTTAATTTTTTGATGGCGGCCACAACCGTTGTCATGCAAAACATGCATTCTATGGCGGTGGCGTTTTTATCCAAACTCACCGAGCAAAAATGTTGTGCCAAATGGAGCCCTGATTTGCCAACTATTGCCCTATATAATATAATTCCCAGTTGAATCTCTTTCCAATCTTATTATGAGCTCAAATAGGTTTAGATATGTTGTAAGGAGATTCTTATTATGAGCTCAAATAGATTTAGATATGTTGCAAGGAGAATTAGATTTGAATATTCCGACATATTTTAGCCCAAGATTTGAGAAATATTTCCTTGAAATATCTTCAATTGTTGAATTCTGCTAGATTTTTTTTTTTCATATTGTAAAGAGATAATTAATTCTAATTGTCTTAATTATTGTTTCACACCTTTTTTTTTATGAACCGAGACTTCCTTGACTCATGACACGACTGACCCGAGGGGAGCAACATAAGCTGGCCGAGGACTGGCGACTCAAGGAAGGGAGGAGTCTGGAGAAAAGACGGGAGGAAGAACTTCTCTGAGAGCCGCAACAAGGACCTGCGCACGTAGAGATTGCCATTAATCCCGAATGACGTCGAGGCTACAAGCGGAGAGTGCGCAACCCCTCTCCACCTTGCGAAGCGATGACAATCTCCCTACGAGGAGATTGTCGGGGTGGGCGAGGAAGATAACAACAACGCAAAGGCACCGTGCCTTACTATGACTTCCATATGGAGGAGGGTCATGACATGACAACCTGCCAGGGTTTCTATGACTTGATGGAGAAAATGAACAGGGAACGATGATTGTCGAGAATCAGCCCGACGAGACGGAAGGACTCCCTGAACACCACAGATGAAGTATGCATTCTAGGAAATGCCTCTGCGCGACCTCCTTGTGAGGATGACATGGACTCGAGACAACACGATCCTTGGGGGGGGGTCGTCTACGAGGCCTCGCACAAGTACAACCTGAGCATGATCTATCAGAGGGACGTCGCCTACACCACGCGAGTTCCTCCTTCATCAACGAGATTGTCTTTTCCGCAGAAGACATGCCTGGGCATGAGAATCCATTCCATGACACCGTGGTTAGCAAGGCGGTGATCGAGGATTTCACGGTTTCTAGGATTCTGGTTGACAATGAGAGTCATGGAACGTGGTTTTTAAGGTCTTTGAGTCCGTGGCATTGGAGGTGGCAATGGCCATGTTTTCGGACGACCATCTGTTTGGTTTTCTGGCGAGAGGAAGGACGTTGAAGGAGCAGTCGAATTGGTGGTCGCCCTTGGTAGCACCATGAAAACTTGTCGGTTCGGCATTATCAACGCTCCAAGCAGCTACAATGTCAATCTTTGGTAGACCCCTTGATGTCATAAATGACGGGGAAATAATGGGTGAATCTTGCATGCAACCATACACAAATACGACGACTTTAAGACTTGCAATAATAATTGTTTTATAAATCAAAATTTAAGATAGCCATAGTAGTTGAAGCTTGCAAACAATGCCACGCGTGGAGTTGCACAAATGCAAGAGCTCAAATCAAATAATCTTCAAATAAATGGGAACATACACTGTTTTCAATAAAATTTGGCAACAATGATTATAAGTAAACACGCCTCAAGTAGAGAATGAACACACAAATCAACACAAAATAAATGATAATCAAGCAATATGCTCACAATAATCTTGTGATAGAAGGCTCAGTGGATGTCCAACAAGATACATGTGACCGGAGAGACGATGGTTGTGACCGGAGAGACTATGGTAGGTTGATTCTGAACTTCTGGAGAGGACTTGGAGGGCTGGATGAGGCTTACCGAGTACTGCATTGTGGTCTCAGTGAGGCTAAGGAGTAATGGCGGGGGCTGGAAGGCAGGGAGCAGTGTTGGACAGGGTTTGGAAGTGATTTGGTGCTGCTGCAGGGTTTATGTGGGCTGGTGCAGGCACTGGGAGGAGGCTGGACTAGCATTGGAACTAACTGGAATTGCCCAGCAGGGGTTGGAAAGGGGCTGGAAAGCAGGGATATGAGATATTGAGTGCTGGAATGATATTCCAGAGCACAGAAATTGGTTTTTTGGGCTGTGCAGACCATGGACAGGGGAGATAGGAGACGAGAGTGTCTTGGAATTGTGGAGAAACCTCAAACTTGTATATAGTTTCTCAATAATCAAATACAAGGTATGAATACATATTTATAAGAGGGAGAAAGAGAGAAGAGATCTCTATACATGATGTGGGACTAAAAAAGAGAAAAGAAGAAAGCTAAATAAAAGGGCTCCAATATGGGCCTCTTTACATGGGCTTTTCCAACAGGAATGAAATTCTAGAAATCAAAAATTGGTTTTGGGCTGTTCCACGATGTGAAAAGAGGGCTGGACAGTATTCTGGACCCGGAATTTGAGGTTGGACATGAGTAGTAGGTCCCACTAGGTGGGGAAGGGGTGGTTTATGGTATGGAGGAAGTGGTCAGGAAGTTTAGTGAGATGTTAAGTAGTGGCATGCAGTTTTAGCAAGTTATATTAGGAGTTTATGGGTAGTGGAGAAATGAGGGATGAGGAAATTTAGGGGAGTGGCCTAAGTTTTAGGGAGAGCAGATAATGGGAATAGCAGGAGGTAGCTATGAAGGTTATGTGGTGGTGGGATGGTGGCTGTCCGGAGGTGGTTTCCGGTAATCACCGTAAAATGAAAAATGTAAGGAATTTTGTGGAGATGATGGTGGCTTGACGTAGGTGACCGGAAATGTTTTCTGCCAATCGCCGGAAAATTGAAGATGGATGGAAGTGGATGGGGGAGGTGGTGGAGGGGGTTTGGAGGGAGTTTGAGGTAGTGGTGACTATTGGCTAGTGGAGGTGGGGAGGAAGGGGAACCAAACAAGGAAGGTGAAGGAGGGGTGGCCGGCTAGGAGAGGTAGAGGGGATGGGGAGGAGATAACTTTCAAGATTTGGCACTTGGATTCCGTTTATGGTATGGAGGAAGTGGTTAGGAAATTTAGTGAGATGTTAAGTAGTGGGCTGCAGTTTTAGCAAGTTATATCAGGAGTTTATGGGTAGTGGAGAAATGAGGGATGAGAAAATTTAGGGGAGTGGCCTAAGTTTTAGGGAGAGCAGATAATGGGATTAGCAGGAGGTAGTTATGAAGGTTATGTGGTGGTGGGGTGGTGGTTGTCCGGAGGTGGTTTCCGGTAATCACCGTAAAATGAAAAATGTAAGGAATTTTGTGGAGGTGATGGTGGCTTGACGTAGGTGACCGGAAATATTTTTCGCCGATCGCCGGAAAACTGAAGATGGATGGAAGTGGATGGGGGAGGTGGTGGAGGGTGTTTGGAGGGAGTTTTAGGTAGTGATGACTGTTGGCTAGTGGAGGTGGGGAGGAAGGGGAACCAAACAAGGGAGGTGAAGGAGGGGTGGCCGGCTAGGAGAGGTAGAGGGGATGGGGAGGAGATAACTTTCAAACTTTGGCACTTGGATTCCGTCTTCGGCGCTGGGTGATCGAAAGGTGACCATTTACTATGTAAATCGGGTATTGGCGATCTCTATGACAAAGTATCCTATCCTAGAGAAGTGGTGGCGGTGGCCAGAGGTGGTTTCCAGCAATCACCGGGAAACGAAAAATGTAAGGAATTTTGTGGAGGTGATGGTGGCTTGACGTTGGTGACCGAAAATGTTTTCCGCCGATCGCCGACAGACTGAAGATGGATGGAAGTGGATGGGGGAGGTGGTGGCGGGATTTTAGAGGGGAGTTTGAGGTAGTGGTGATGTTTGGCCAGTGGAGGTGGGGAGGAAGGGGGATCGGACAAGGAAGGTGGAGGAGGTATGGCTGGATAGGAGAGGTGGAGGGGATGGGGAGGAGATAACTTTCAAGCTTCAGCACTTGGATTCCATCTTCGGCACTTGGATTCCGTCTTCGGCACTTGGATTCCGTTTTTGACACTAGGTGATCGAAAGGTGCCCATTTACTATGTAAGTCGCGTACTGGCGAACATTTAGACAAATTATCCTATCCTAGAGAAGCGGGATTACGCCTTGGGAGTATTAGCCTGAAGGGTTAGGCACTAGGCCTAAAGTGCGGGGGCTCCATCTATATAAATACTAAGCAATTTCTATGTATCAACAACTTTTGATCATATTGTTAGTTGTTTGTTTAGATTATGTTACTAGTAAATTTCTTAAATCCTCTTTATTTATAGTATTTTATATGCATAAATCAATTGAGCTTATTGATTCATTCTCTCCAATATCTGTTGTTCTTAAAATCAATTTCATATAATCTTTTCACATTTTTATTTCATATTACAAAGTATTTTAACTTACACATTTATTAGTTGATACTTCTTTTATTTTTAACATAAATCTATTAAGCACGAAAGGATTTATTATCAGATAAGGATATCTAACATTTAAATTTTTTTATTTATTACCAAATTTAGATCTATTTAAATAAAATTATTGTATAATATTACATGTATTTTATAATAGAGTGAAATGACACGGACCTTCGGCCCTACGTGAGTGCAAAGGCACGGGCCTTCGGCCCTACGTGAGTGTAAAGTCACGGGCCTTCGGCCCTACGTGACTGCAGCAGCAAGAGCCTCCGGCCCTATGTGGGTGCCACGACACGGGCCTATGACCCTACGTGAGTGCAACGAAATGGGTTGATCTTGGGGTTAAATAATCTAGGAGGAAAAATGATTAAAGCTTAGCATGATCCAAAAATCTATTCGCGTAAATAATTTCACCCGGTTGAACAGTTGAAACCTTTGAGTAAACATATAAAATTAAAAATAATAGCTCACACAATAAGCATGAAGTAAACCCAAATCACACAATTTCTTAAATCAAACATAGCATATTAAGCAAAACCTAAGATTAACCCTTAATTATGTTTTCATGAGCACGAATTAAGCCAAAATTTATAAAATTTAAAATAAATAACACACAATAAGCATGAAGTAAACCCAAATCAAACATAGCATATTAAGCAAAATCTAAGATTAACCTTAATGACAATCCCCTACTTTTCCCTGGCATGCATAATTATGTTTTCATGAGCGCGAATTAAGCCAAAATTTACTGATCTTAGAGTTATTCATACCTGGAATGAAGGCTCCAGCAGTTCTTAGAAACATCCGATTCCACACCAACTTGGAGCTCCAAAGAATATAAATGTAAAATCCATCAAATAAACAAAAAGCCATGAGAATCCTTCATCGGAGAAGGAAGACAAGAAGAATTCAATCCCCCCGAACATAAGTAATATGCTACTTCACTCGAAAACATGTTAGCAATTAGCTCTCTAAAACCTTCCCAAATTAGCTTCACTTCAGAAATACTAAATCCAGAATAAAAATTACTTCTATTTAATTATGTTGATGTATTGCTTCAATTTTTGATATGAGGAAACTTGGAATTTTCTCTTTCATATGACTTCAATCTCAGTAACTGATAACAGATTGTAAAGAACTGGACGTCCCTACCTTTGCAGTAACAGAAATGTGCAAAAGATAACAGAAATGTGCAAAAGATAACAGAAATGTGCAAAAGATAACAGATTCCGAAAATGAAAAAAGAATTTTTTGAGTAAGCATGACAGAAATGGACCTCCATACCTTTGAAAAATTATAAAAAATATGATATAGGTTGAACACTAATTGAAAAATGAAACAGGCCCGTAAGCAAAAGAAAAGAGAGACAGCGAAGGATATTGTACTGGAAAGCATTTCTACACAAAATAAGTAGCAAATTACTTCAGCTACAATGGAATTGAACCAACTTGTTGGTGAGGATTCCAGATTCTTATAGTAGCATATTTCCGATGTAATGGATTGATGTGCAGAGCCTAAACTGTGAATTAGGTGAGCAGTTGTTGATAAAATTAGAAGCTCTAAAATCTACTAGTTTTGATTCTCATTGAATATGTGGCAACCGTCTGTAAAATTGATGAGATAAAACTGCAAAAATATATGGGGTTTGATTCTCATTGAATTAGTGGTCCCTCTGTCCAAAAGCTAGAGGAAGGAAAGAGGAAGGCAATACATGTCAGCATAATGTAGGAGGAGGCTTTGAAGTGGATGATGACCTTACTCCTCCAAACACAATCTGTTGGATTTAATAATGACCTGGCTCACCCAAAACTGTTAAAAATTATCAAGACAAAAAAATGGTGAGCTTGAATAGATGGGGGAAAGGATGCTCCCCCACCCACTCACCCACAATGCCGTAGAGACTGAAGCATCAGTAGTGTCGAGCAACATCGGCGTCGGCGGTGTCGATCTGAGCAGTAGCAGAAGTGAGAAACTTTCATAATACCTATAAAGCACAGATGCGGTTAATGGGGAAGAGACAGCAAAGGTGATGGCAAAGCCAGAAACAAAAGGCATGGGAGTGGGAAATGCAGAGGAGCGCCTGGTAGAATAAAACCTGATCAGTAGTCATAGAAGGATCCGTGTCTCTTTCATGTGAATGAGAAGAGGCATCCGTTGGATAGGGTTTATTATAGGGGAGAGCATAGAACTTTGCACTGGTTACTTGAACTCGAGCCGGCCATGATACATAGCAGCCCCAATTCCAATTTTGATCTGGATTTCCCCATTCCAATAGTGATTTGATATGGTCTTCTCATTGCCAAATTTCATACTTCCTGTAAGTAAGAAGAAGGCCAGGAAAACCATCGGGGAAGACGAACCAGAAGAGAAGAAGCCACCTTGAAACTCATGTCGTTGACCTATTTATGAACAAAGAATGATAAGCCCAGCAGCTTTGAATCCGCCAGCGCTCCCCTCTAGTTCTCTGACCACTTAGGTTAGGCGAGGAGGATGACTTAGAGTGAAAAGGGGGAATGATGTTTACCAGTTGAGGGAGTGAGACGCGATAGGTCGACGGGATGAGTGCGGGATGCATAGAGAGGGGAGTCGATGGCTGATGTGGAATTGCACTTGCTAGGGCGGGCGCAGAGGAAGAGCCGCTCGGGGAAGAGGGTTGTGATTCTTGCGAAGAGGTTTGGCGTCGAAGTGAAATGGCGTGAGGAAGCACGGTAATAATAAAAACCGTGGATATATGAATGAAGGCCACGATTAATTCAATGGCTTTTAAATTCATGGCTGCCACGATTAATTCAATGGCTTTTAAAAACCATCTCATACATCTTTTTAGAATAGTGTAGATATATTTGTATTTGCTAGTAGTTGTCGTAAGTGTTTCTAATATTTTATTTGGATACTTTTTAACTTTATGTTGAAATTTACATGATTCATTGCTCATCTACTTGTTATGTTAACGTGTTAAAGAGATAAAAAGTCATATTTTGAATATTCACGGCATGTCTTAGATATCCGAAATTTCACTAATCAATTTGATATGTTGTTTGACATCCGATATTTACAATCTTGAATGTAGGAGGCCCCCAGAAAATCAGAATTGTGATGTCGATAGCATTAAATTAGGCCTTCAAGTGATCGCGGCTATGGGTTCTTCAACGATTTTTCTCTCAGAGAAAATTTTGCCAACTGAGTGAATTTGTGCCCGATCTATAGACATCATAGGGGGTACCATGATCCTTATATAAGATATTCCTTGTAGTTATCATGGAAGAAAGATGGAGATTGCACATTTCTATGATCACATCATGATCAAATGGCGAGGGATCAAACTTTCGATGGTTCGAGATCATAACAACTTCGACAAGTTTGAAGCTTTCAGCACGTATTGCATAGCAACTTCACAACCGCCGCGATTGGGAGGTCGCCGACCTGCTGCTTGTGGCGAGGGGAGCGATAAAGCCAGTTTCGAAATTCTCAGGCCCCATTCGAGCAACTAATCATCATCAACTCAATCTTATGCGCTGGATAAGTTTCATTTTTGCCCATTCGTGCAGGATTCATATCATCCTTATTATTTTGCGACTTGTTCTTCCTATAAATGTGACAATAATCGGTCTTGTACTCTTTATCCTAACTGTTGGGTTTGCTTTCTGAATCCTCATGTCTTTATTGTTTTCTAATACACCCATTCTTTTCAATTTTATTTAAATATTTCTCAATTTTTTCTGATTTTTTTTGTATAATCTACCCATTTGAGCAGGGGGCAAGGAATGGAATCGATTTCGAAGGTATTCTTCCTCTGATGCATACGAAGGAGGGGCCAGAGGAGGGCTGGTGAAGGCGCGCTCCTCTCCTTATGAGGTGTGAGCTGTTCCCGCTTCCGGTCCTAGTAAAGTATCCGCCTCTCCAGCAGACGTCGAACCCAAAACCTTGTCCTAGGAGATACCGGAGAGGTTGGGTAGCCAACGGAGAGCGAACAGGTAGTGCGTGAGCGAAGTAGAAGCCTTCTTCTTCTTCTCCTGGTACTGTTCTTTAAACATTGTGTCATTAATGTGCTCGTTTCTGTATGTATGTGTGCGTGCGTGCATGAAAACTGTGAGATTTTCACTGTGTTGTGAAGCCTGAGCTGGAGTGGGAGTTGCTGTTATAGCTCTGGATATGAATAAAAGGCGCGGGTTTTGTTAGTTTCTCATGTTACCCTATGCATTTGATATAGATTCTGATCTCCAGTCCCTCGACCTATAGATTAGGCCCAACTGGCCATTCACACGCCTTCCAATTTTAAAAAAAACCTACGTGTGAGAGGTCAAAGACTTTGATACGTGTACAACAGCGGAAATTAATGTAGCCTTGTGCACTTAATATAGAAGATTATGTCCCCTTTTAGTGGATCCGGATCCCCTGGAGTTCCTCCGGGAACTCCAGGGGGTGGAGTTCGCATTTTGCCAATAAATGGGGCGGAATCAAAAAAAATGGTTAACATGAAAGTTGTAGATATCCCCGAGACGAATAACTTTCATGTTGACTTTTTTTGATTTGAAGTCGTTTAGACCCCCGATTTGAACTCCAAAAAAAATCTGCCCGAAAATTATTTATTTAATATTTTTCGGACATATTTTTTTCGGGACCCAAATCGGGGGTCTAAACGACTTCAAATCAAAAAATGTTCAACATGAAAGTTATTCGTCTCGGAAATATCTACAACTTTCAAGTTAACCAATTTTTCTGATTCAGCACCATTTATTCGCAAAACGCGAACTCCACCCCCTGGAGTTCCTGACTCCAGGGGATCCGGATCCCCTTTTAGCATAGATAATTGATTTTATGTTACATGCTCTAATTTCACGATTAATACTTCTTCTTGATTGGTTTCGTCTCTTACCCGTAATCTTTCTCCGTCTCCTGCCCGCACAATCATCGTATTTCTCTGATTTTACCGATCATTTTCCCTTGCTGGCATCATAAACCGACCACCTTAGCTGCAATTTTGAATCATTTGTGTTTTTATTTCATGAATGTTGTGTTCTTGAGGAATTTTGGGGTTTTGTTGGATTTTTTTGACGTATTATAGGAATGAATGATTGTGATATTAGAGTAGTTGACTTATTGTTGTTTTTTTGGCAGCATGAGTCTACCTCACGAGTTCATATAGTTTTAAACTTGGAAATTTATGGCTTCATTTGTTGGGGTGTTTTTTTCAGTCAAGTTTTTGAGAAAACCCAAACGTTATTTTTAGCTTGTTTGAGCAGCCTTCATTTGGACCCACTAAATGATGTTTTATGATTGATTCCAACTGCAGGGAGAGAGCTTCATTCAAGAACATTGTTTTATCTTCAATTTCGACGGTAACAACCCACCCAAACATGCCCTTAGTGTGTTATCTGATTGAGATTTGTTGGATCGATAAACCCTAGGCTTGCTCTGCTTGATGTTGGCGAGGAACGTCGGATTTAACACTGCGACGGAGAAGACAATGGCAGGGCTGATGAAAGAGTTATTAAAATATGTACGATAAGTCATTGACTATGAGCAAGGCATGCTCGATGCATCGATAATTTAATCATATGACGAGTGAATGTGCCTATTGTAGTTTGTATTTTCTTTTTGTCGGGATTACTGGTCGGTCTTTTTGGTTCAAATCATGTTTCAAGTTAAAGCCATAATAATTTTATTCTCATCCCTACCATAAAGTTGGTCCCGAATCCTGAAGCTCCACCTTGAATGCCTAAGCAAGGGATAAAAGTAATCCGCGAGGTCGAAACCAAGGCTTTGTGGATCGAAGTCAACACGTGTTCAAGAGCAATTTCGTAGCAGCAAAGGCGAAGAAGAAAGGAGCCGTTATCAATGCATTTTTGCTCCGGTGAGTTTGTAAAAAAAAATGGTTGGTAAAATATGTGAGCCATGATATCGGTTGTGACCGCCATAAAAAAAAACAAATTTAGAAGATTAATGTGAATTAAGTTCCTTAGAAGTCTGACATTCACGAATAACAATTCATAAATGTATACAACAATTCATAGCCGTGTTCACGGCACATACCGTCGTGCCACACGGACTCTAAGTTATTGATTTTGTGTTATACAGACGTTATTTCAATTTACCCTTTGTAAATATTTCATTAGAAGATACTAGTTTATCTTTTAAAAAGAACATATTTTAAGTATATATTTTTTAAAATATAATATGCACCGCTATGCACATAGGGCTGTTAACAAATAGTATAGTTCGTGAATAATTCGAGATTCGATCCGTGAAAATTCGATAAATATTCGTAATTTTCGAATTCGAATCCGGATTCGAATCCAAATTCGAATTCGAATAATTTTCGAATCCGAATCCGAATAAGTTTATCCCTATTCGAAGTATTCGCGAATAGTTCGCGAATAGTAAAATTACTTAAATAAAATTATATATATTTAATAAAATTATATATTTAATAATTCTTAATAGAAAAAATCGAATCCGAATTCGAATCCGTGTTCGAATCTTAATTCGAACCCGAATTCGAATACAACATTTCATATCGAATTCGAATCCGAATCCTAATATTCGAACGAATCCGAATCCGAATCCGAATCTCTGCATTATATGTGAAATTTGGATTCGATTGAAGAGATATTCGATTCGATTCGGTTCGTGAACAGCCCTAATGCACATAGGCGTGCTCAAAACATTCAAACAAAAATTTGCAAATAAATCAAAATTGCAAAATAAAATTAAATGCAATAACTTTCGGCCCGTAGGTGTCGGGCCGAGTGCGGCGTCGGACACTTTTGCATCGACCTGATCTGAGTTGGTCTCCACCATACATTCATTTGGTCTTTTTTTTTGCTCGGATGGGTTTGGACAAAAATGACATTGTCATAGAATGTTTGACATGACACTAGTTATGACCACCACCAAGAAAAGAAAACTAGTTTTGAACACTAAAGCTCAAGAAGTTACTTACGTGAGGTCGAGCGTTCGTGCACGGTTCATAACTATTAGGTTCACGACCGTCATCACCACACCAAATTTGTGTGACCATATTTTAACCATAACCACCATGCCATGAAGAGTCCATGGTTACAAAAATATTAAGCTTCACCTTCTTGTAATCCTAACTCCAAAGTTTTTGTTAACGAAAATTCCGCAATGTAGCTTCGGGGCGATACGGGTCCAACTTCTAGCTGACCATCACTTTTAGTTAATTTGTGTTCTTCAATTCCTCAGACTTTTAGTGAAGAGCATGAAACTCCTTCGAAGGCGCTGCAGTGTGTGCGCATTTCGGGGCGATACGGGTCCGTCAATCGGGAAGGATGGAGAGAAGGTTGTTTGCCCATCACGCAAGAGAAGGCAAACCAAGGCGCGCTTGCGAGAAATCTTCCTTTTATCACGAGGTAAAATTGGAGCAATGGTGTGGAAAAGTGTATGTAGGCGATGGCGATCGGAACTTTCGTGAAACGGCTCCTTAGAATAAAGGAGCTCGAAACTCAGGACGAAAAATAAAAAAAAGAACTATGGCAAACAATAAAACCCACGGTATATATAGAAAAAAACAAGTTCTATCTATCATGTGCGTCATGTCGGGATCTTGCTTGGGTATCGGCCCCCGATAGGTTTCGTTAAATTTGGCTGCTGGTTGTAGTTCCCTAGCCGAATCGACACCCCGATTGGCTATTGGCCCCTCATAGCCCATGGACTCATTCTTTATGCCCTGGATCGAACCGGGCCTCAGATAGCCAATCGGGCTCCCGGTTTACCCGGAACTCAATAGTGGTGACGAGCCATAACTTCATCAAATGAGTAAAACATGAGAGAAAAAAAGAATTTTTATCCTTCTTGGATGGCGGAGTTCTCATTGAAATGACTAAAGCGGTGATTATGAATTATTGTTCGTGAACGCCCGACCACAGAAGGAATTTCACCACTTTTATGTTCAAAATTAGTTTGCTTTTCTCGGCGGAGGTCATAACCATTGTATTGCCAAACACGCATTTTATGACGGTGATGTTTTTGTCCAAATTCATCGGAGCAAAGAAGCCTTGTTAAACGAAATTTTCTTGGGTACAAGCACGGACCCAGAAACGGAACCAATGAGGAGGCTCAATTTAGTGGCCCCCGTGCAAAATGTACGGCAGACATCCCCTATTCACAACGGGGTCCATTGTATGAAGCCTCTTCATTGGTCCCGGACGCCAGCGCGTCCGGGACGCGGACGCCAGTTTTGCCCGTGTTAAACGGAGCCTAAAGAGCGATCTCTTTTGGCAGATCAGAAGTGATAGAAAGAAATCTGCAAAACTCTAACAAACAGTTTAATTTAACAAACACTTTCTAACAAACAGTTTAATTCTGCACGATTGATTAAGGGTGCTACGGTTTAACTCTAGGCTGGAAATTAAGGCTCCGTTTGGGGGACTTATTTTCACCGGTCAAGCGGTTGCGATCGCACGAATCGGACCTTAATGAAGGTCCCCCCAAACGTAGTTTAAGACTCAGTTTGGTGGCACAGTGTAGTTCGTGGTGAACACCGGATCTGAGCTAATGAACTCCATCCATCCATTTTTATGTTCAATATTAGTTTGTTTTTTGTCATGGAGACGGTCATATTTGTTGTGATCTTGTCAACCATATTTTATGACGGTGGCTATTTTGTCCAAACTCAATGCAGCAAAAAAACGCGCAGATGACGAACTGTTGTAATATTAGAGAGTGGTGTAGTCTATAAATAGTCAGGTTTTGCTCTAGTAATATTATGCTTTTGTTTCAACTGGGTATCGGAGTCGGGGGGAGGGAAAAGTGCGGCTCCGCATAGTGCTTCCGCTGCCGACGCCGAACGATGCTCGTCTTCCTGACTCCGAACGACACCGCATCGTCGTTTCCGACGCCTGATTGCAAGAAGCTACTTTCAGGACTCGAACCAGTGACCTCAAGGTCACATGACAACACCTCAACCGGTGCGCCAAAGCTCCCCTTCAAGTCGTAGTATCAAGTAATGAGGAAAAAATAGAAAACTTCAGCAAAGCGTAGGGGTGAAAAACATGTTGCTGAAATTTAAATAAACTTCATTTCTCAAAATGTTAAAATTTCTGGAATCAGAAAGAATCCATACAGAAGAGGATCAACAGAATATAGCATTGCACAAATTGTATTGCAACTACATTCCACACAAATTGAAAATTTCTGAAAGGAGTCAGCTTCACCCTTGGTCAGAGGAATGAGGGAATGCAGAATATGGAACCGAAATTTTGGGTTTACCTGTGAAGGTGTTGGACGATTGCAGCGTAGGGGCGAAAAATTCGAGTTGAGGTTGCCAGAGGAGAGTTGTGAAGCGATGCCTTAAGTCGGAGGTGCGTGAATGGATGATGTAAGTCTTCCCCTCCTGCGACGTCATGAGGAATCGTCGAGAGTTCTCGAGGGAAGAGGAATAGGGGGAGTGAAAATTTTAGATTATGGAGATGCGTGGAAGATATGTGGAAATTTTATATCATGGAGATGTTCTTGCAAGCAGGTTAAAAAGCCAATGTTGCTAGGGGAGGTAAGAGGGATCCGGATCCTCTCAAATTCGGATGATATGGAGGGGGTCCATTTCATCATTTAATGGAGAGGATAAATTCACAAGATATCAAGTGGACAGGATTTTTTTGACTTTAAAAAAATATAAAAGGAGGGAAAATGATGAACCCGTCGGATCAAAAAGCGCGGGAGCAGAAGAGAGAGAATCAGGAGAGGTATTCAACGGAAGAGATTAATAATGACCTAGCACGTGATTTCGATTTGGCCTTATAGATCTACTACTCCTAAAATCCTAATTAAGTTTGTTATTATGGCCCCAAGATCGAAGATTGATAAAAAATGGCTCTAGATTAGACTTGAAGATCAAAATGAGATCGAGTTTTGGCTCTATCAAGCCGGTCTCGATTGGTGAAGAAGTATGGTGTGATTTATCTTATTATGGAGAAAGTGAGTAAAGGAAGAACTCTTGCTTTGGTTTTTCCTCCCAACCTAAAAAGATTATGTTGCGGTTCGCTTAATGCTCTCGGTAGAACGGTTCCGGATCGGTCCGTCTTAGTCCCGGACGATCAAGTACGCACACAGTCAAAGTAGAAACAGAGAAATGGTACACACACAACTTTAGCGTGGAAAACCCCGGAAAGGGGAAAAAACCACGTGGCCGAGTCTGTGCCAGCCAAGATCCACTATTTGCCTATGTTACAGTGCTCTTGTAGAGAGAATGCGAGGGCGACAGGCCGCGCCTCATTACAAGTACTGGGGGGTTGAGAGAGCTCTCCTCGGGTGACAGGCCACCGCTTCGGAGTTTGCGCACTTTGACGTGCATCCTTCTTGAGTGCTTGTTTTCTGGCTTGTGCTCTGCAGGATGTTTGCACTTAATCCCTCAGACTGAGGAGGGTTGCCTTCACTAGCACTTCGCTTCCTTCCTTCTCTGGGCGGCGCTCGCAAGAGAACCTGCCAAGTTAGTGAGTGAAAGAGGAACGGAGGGGGAAAGTAGAGAGAGAAGCTCTGGGGAAAAGGAGGAATGAAGAGAGAGAAAGAGAAGGAGAGAATGAAGTCCGATCCCCCAAAATGAACTATCGGGGGCGTTTATATAGGGTTTCTGAGGTGGTTAGGGTGGTTACGGTGGTTACTCGCGGATCGAAGGGCCGTGATCGTTTGTGGCGATCGGAGGGCCGTAATGGCCCGCCACGATCAGACAGTGGAGAGAAGGCCAGCCCACGATGGTGGTCGGAGGAGGCGCGCTGGCCGGCGGCCGCCCGAGGGAGGGGGCGACCAGTCGCGAGGAGGCCGGCCATGGCCGCCGGCCGCAAGGGGGCGGCCGAGCGCAAGGGGGCGGCCTGCCTTGGGTGGCCGGCCGCGGCCGCTGGCCACAAGGGGGCGGCCGGCCGCACGGAGGGGCCGTCCTCGGCCGGCCGGCTACGGTCGCCGACCGCACGGAGGGGCCGGCCGGGGCCACCGGCCGCAAGGGGGCGGCCGACCTTGGGTGGCCGGCCGCGGCCGCGAGCCGCAAAGGGGGCGGCCGGCCGCACGGAGGGGCCGACCTCGGTCGGTCGGCTACGACCGTCGGCCGGACGGAGGGGGCCGACCAGAGCTGCCGGCCGCACGGGGGAGGCCGGCCTTGGGCGGCCGGCCGCGGCTGCCGGCCGCATGGGGGCGGTCGGCCATGGGTGGCCGGCCGCCGGCCGCCCGTAACGACGGCGGAGGTTGCGATTCGTCATGCGGTTGTTACGCGATCCGGTGCGCGGGAGTTATGATCCGGTGTGCGGGAGTTACGATCTGGTGTGCGGGAGTTACGATCCGGTGTGCGGGAGTTACGATCCGATGTGCGGGAGTTACGATCCGGTGTGCAGGAGTTGCGATCCGGTGTGCGTTAGTTATCATAATTATCTATAAATTATGGGGTACCCATCATTTGCCCCCCAAAATTCAGCTGTCTTGGAGCGAACGGAAAGCGTGAGAATTTTCTTCTTTGTGACGGGGCTTGGCGGCGATGGCCGGAATAGGTGCCAACTCCGAGACGGGCGGCGATGACGACAGTGCTAAGGTAAGAAACCGACCGAGGAAAAGGTCCGGGCACCAGACTAAGCTGGAGGGGAGAAACCCCCCCTCCCCTCCTCACGCCCACACACGCATGCGGTGCGTGCGGGCGCGGGGGACGCGTGGCGCCGAACCCGCGCGCGGGTGCGTTGGGGGCTGACCCCGCGCACGGGAGCGGGCGGGGCTGACCCCTCACGCGGGTGCGCGCGGGGCTGTTCCCGCGCGCGGGGCTGGGCCCGGGCGCGGGTGCGCGCGGGGCTGACCTCGCGCGCGGGTGCGTGCGGTGCTGACCCCGCGCGCGGGTGCGCGTGGGGCTGCAGTCGCGCGCTGGTGCGCGCGGGGCTGATCCCACTCGCGGGTGCGCGCGGGGCTGAACCCGCGCGCGGGTGCGCGCAGGGTGGGATCCGCGTGCAGGGCGCGCGTGGTGCGGCCACTCTGCTTGCGAGAAGTTCGATGGCATGTGCGGGCTGATTTTGTGCGTGCTTTGTGTACGTGCATGACTCGTATGCGTGGGCGCAACGTGTACTCGGACTTGCTTTTCTGACCTTACTTTTTTTGTTCTTTCAGGTTTCCAAGAGGGGTGTGCAGAGTCGTCCTATGCGGCTGCGCTCGAGTCTCTCCCTCGAGCACGTTAATACATGGAGGAGGCGCTTCAACCTGCCCCCCGATTTGGAGGTGCGGATCCCTAGTCCTCAAGAGTGGGTGCAAAACCCCCCGCACGGCTGGATGACCCTTTGTGAGTCGTCTCTTTAGAGCGGCTTTCGTCTTCCGGCTTGCGTGGAAGTGGTTGAGATTTTGAAGTTCTGCGGCATTCCTACGTCGCAGTTTACCCCTGTTGGGATAATGCAGATCATGGGGTTTATCACACTCTTTAACGAGCGTGGATCGAGGTTTTCCTTGGATATTTTCAAGGATTGGTGTGAGGTGCGCGCCGACGGCGGAGGCCGCGTGGACGTCCTCAGTAACAAGCGGTGGCTGGAGTTTGCGACTCGGGCGGATCGTCGCCACGGGAATACCTTGTTCGGATATGTCAGGAACCCAGGTGGATTGCCAGAGGTGTGGAATGCGCTTCCGGACCGTTGTCGACGTTCTAGAGGACACGTGCAGGAGTTTACTCCCGTCCTTAGTTTTGTAGAGCCCCGAGAGCTGGGGAACATCTTGTACATCATCTCTACTTTCGTTGATGAGAAGCGCCTGCTGCTTTGCGGGTTGTCTGTTGATTCGGGACGTGCTGTCGCCATTCCTCTCTCCCGTGACATGAAGAGGAAGCTAGTGTTTGGAGGCCGTGGAGCTGAGGAGGCGGGTCCTAGCCTTCTGCCGCGATAGGATGTTCTCTCATAGGGGGCTGCCCCTTGCGGTTCTAGAGTTGGAGGCGAGCCGGATGACGCGAATCTTGAGGTCTTGGGCTCCTCTGCCCCCCAGGCCTCCCCAGTACGAGCTGCGGTGCGGCAGGTGGTGAAAGGAAAGAGGGTCTCCTCTTCCTTGGAGGCGATGAACCATGCAGTACGTATGATCTTAACTTTTGAGTAGTGGCTTTTGAGGAAAGCTCTTCTGACTTGTCCCTTTTCTTTTGCATATGGAGACTCTGGCGAACATTGCGCTTACGTGGAATGACCACTACGTGAGCCTGAAGGACGGCTATATGGCCCTTCAGGGTGAGCTCCGGGAGCCGAAGAGTGCCCTTTCGGATCTGAAGGGGCGACAGGAGCGCGATATTTCGCGACTTAGGCAGATTGGGTCCGAGCTGCGGTGCGAACTGGAGGACGCCAAAGCTACGCACAGGGCTGAGAAGACGGCTGCGGAGGAGTCTTTGCGTCTTCTAGATGAAGTTTGGGGAGAGATGGAGCTATCCAGGGCAGAGGTGACGCGCCTTTCCTCCATGGAGCGGGAGGTTGAGCTGAAGGCGGCTGGTCTGACAGAGTACCGGGACTCTGTGGATTACATGCGAGACCAGTGTCTGATCTCGAAGGAGGTCCGCGAGGAGGTGTAGACTCAGGAGGTGGAGCCATAGATGGAGGACTTGCGGGAAGTCGCATTCTGCCTGGGGATGGCAAAGACCCTTCAGATAGTGTCCCAGAAGCGGGGATGCGACGTTGCCGGCCCCGATATTGAAGATTTGTCGGAGGAGGAGGGCTCCGATGCTGAGGCAGGCGAGGCTGCTGAGTGACAACAATATCTCTTTGGTGTTCTTTATTGTTTTGTATGTATGTACTTCTTTGTATTTTTGAACTTGTCTCAGTGGATTCGTACCTTTGTACTTTTTCGATTTATACCTTTGTACTTGATATGTTTATTGAGTGGTTGTCACTGCTTTTGCTTCTGACTATCGTGGCCAAATTGTTGTCTTAGCCAAGCACCAACTACTAGGGGCAGACCCTGAGCGGTGGAAGCGTGTTTGCTTTGTGAAAGATAGGGTAAGCTCTGAAAAACTCTAGAGGGGGGGGGGGGTGAATAGAGTTATTAAAATCTTTTTGATTTTTGCTGAAATAAGAAGTCTTTAATAAAATATATTACTATGATATAAGTGTATGAGTGTACAAGTGCAGCAAATGAACTAGAGAAAAATAACTAAGCTACACAACAAAATATATCACAGCACAAGCACACAAGAAGATCACAGCCACACAGACAACACAAGAAATTTATAGTGGTTCCCCAAACTTGGGTACATCCACTCTTCTACTACCCTAGGTATGAATCCACTACAGGTTTTGATCAGGTGATTGCCACCAATGAGCTTTTGATCAGGTGCTCAAAAACCAACCCAAGTCTTTTGGAAGGAGACTTGCAACCAGAATAATTTTGAAGGGAATTAAAACCCTGTACAAAGGTGGGGAAGAGAGTTTGATGGAAGTCTTTTTTTCTCAAGTCAAAATGAGAAGACTATGTGGATTCTGTGGTGTTGTCAAAGCTCCCCCTGAAATCTTGAATGGTTCAGGAGTGGAAGCTTTGCTAAGGGTGAGTAGGCCTTTTGCTATATAATCAACTCTCCAGAGATCCTTTGACTGATTTGAATAACTTGTCACTTGAGATCCTTGAAAACAAAGAAGGAGAGGAAGAAAGACTCTTGATTGTGATTGTTGTTCTTTCTTCTTCTCTTGAGAGCAGTTGATTTTTTGAGAGCTGTATGCACTGCACTTGTTCTTGTCTGTATTCTTTTTCGTGTCACTTGCTTGTTGATCTCAAAGGGTTTCTGTATTCCTTCTTTTTCTTAGCAGAGGATGATCAAAATGATAACTGCAACTTGGTCGAATTCAAAAACCTGCAATAAATGCTCAGCCGAAATCTAGGGAATGAAAACGGCAAGAATGCTGTCATATATTCTATTCTATGTCTGTCCCGAGATATAAACAATTAATTCCATGAAGGATATTTGCAATCAATGCTGCCAGTAACGGCTCGATTCAAAGAATATAAGTGCATTGATTATCCAGGGAATTAACAGTCTATAATAGATATAAAATAGGGAGACAAAAAAGGAAAGAATAAATAACAATATGTCTTACAGTTTTCGTCGACCAGAGAACAGCTTTCGTCGACCTCTGATCAGCTTTCATCGACCTCTGATCAGCTTTCATCGACCTGTGATCAGCTTTCGTCGACCTGTGATCAGCTTTCGTCGACCTCTGATCAGCTTTCGTCGACCTGATCTCTGCGAACAACTGCACTGCATAAACTAACTGATTCTGTGCTCTAAGTTCGTCGACCTGAGAATGTGAAATTAGTCGACCTAAGAACTTGGTTAAACTGACGGAGTTGAGATAATAGTACATCTGGCGTTGAGTCGTTTGAGAGTGTTGAGTCATTGATATCGTTGAGAGCATTGAGTGATCTTTGGCTCTGAGTCAGCTTTGGCTTTGAGTGAACTATGGCGCTGAGTCAATTATGGCGCTGAGTGATCTCTGGCGTTGAGAGTTGGAGTATTAGTCGACCTGAGAATACAGATCGTCGAACTCAGCTCAGAGAATTTTTCTCTGAGTTAGTCGAGCTGAGCACGACTATCGTCAACCGGAGATCGACGAACGTAGATCTCCTTTTTCTAAAACTTGAATTCTCTAAGTCTTGAGTCTTTGATAGTGTTGGAGGCTGGTCCTTTGTACTGATGACTCTAAGGACTTGACATAGACTCTAGAAACACATAAAACTTGACTCTTCTATACAACATGGGTCACACCCTAAGAAGAGAACCTAGCCCAAATCACCTAGGGGTTCCAACAATCTCCCCCTATTTGGGTGAGGCTACTTCAAACAAAAACAGAGAAAGATCACATGACAAAATGAAGTAGACATAACATGAAACTGAGATAGCTGATAGAGTAAATAAGCTATCAGTACCTTTATAAAGCTATGCACCCAAATTGTTCACAATAAAAATAGAAACATAAAGTAAACAATCTAAATGTCCTTGGGAGAATCAGAAGACTTAGCAAATTTGATTACTCTGTTTGGATCTTGTGCTTGCCTCAGTGTCATGGTCATATCTGCATCTCCAAGAGTCTTTTGAGAAGTAGTTCTTGGAACAACAGCTTCAGGATGTAGATGCATGTATTTTTCAGCATTGAACAACTTTCCAACTTGATATCTTTCAAATTCTTTCTTCCTGTAGCTTGATATTGTTGAGAACTGAGAAGGATCCTGACCTTTTTCTCTGGCTTGCCTTATCTGAGAGAGAGCCACAGATTCTTTGAATCTAGCCATTCTGGTAGTTGGACTAGTCTCAGGATCATAGCCTAGAATTGGAGGTCCTTCAGGGCTGTTTGCTTGGCCAGGAGATGGAGGAGGAGAGAATATTGGCTTGGGGGCAGACTGCTGAGCACTGTATGAACTTCTAGAGGAGAGATGATGTCTGTGTTTGTGCTGACTATCTCTAGAATATTGAGAGGGTCTTCCTTGTCTCTGATAGGTTTTGGTGAAAGTAGCCTTGGTGAGTGCATCTGAGCTTTGAGAAGAGGTTCCTGAAGCACCTGCAGGTGGAGGAGGAGGAGGAGGAGAATCCTTTTTAAACTTCTGTGGAGGAGGAGAATATCTTCTGCTTTTCTTTCTGGTCTTTTGTTCATTTTTGGAGAGCCACATCCAAGCTGGCATACCCTTATATGGAGTTATATTTTGTAGAATATAGTAGGGAGTGTCATTTGTTGGGTTGAGTTTTGGAGCAGGAGGAGGAGGAGCTTTTCTTTTCTTGGAGATTTTCTTCCTCTTTGGATCCTCATCAGAGTCATCATCATCATCATCAAAAGAAGACTGGGGATTGTCATACATAGCATCAATCTGTTTTATTACATCCTTGGGGATTTCTTTACTTACTAGAGTGGGGACAATTTCAGCCTGAGCTGCTTCAGCTTCCATAGCAATGTCCTGATCTATAAGATCATCAAGATTAGGGAGAGGGCTATCATCCATAATATAGGATTGCCCAGGAGGGCTAGATCTCTGATCATCAGACAATAATTCTGGAGGAGCTGTCAAACTTTTCTTTACAATGTCTAATACCTCCGAGCTGACAGGAGGGGTGTAGCACACTATTGCTCTTATGATAGAATGGGAAAGGTATAATAAATATATGATCCAAATATTTTTAGCAAGGCTGCTAGATTTGCTTTAGGATTGATAACATAGACCCTTCCAGGAAGAATTTCGGGCAAAATAACTTCTTGAGTATTTAACACTACAATACCTGTACATTAGACATATGTCTCCATGTCAGATTCAAGAAAATTTAAAACATCTGTTTCCATAGCAGCTTCTGTTCCTGCTGCTGGAGTTACTGCTGCTGGTTCTGCTGCTGGTGCTGTTGCTTCTGCTACAACTGCTGGTTCTGTTGCTGCTGCTTCATCATCAAGTATCTCCCCCTGCCTGGTTTCAGTAGGAACTGAAGCCAGGCCCCCAAATGAAGAGGGAGCAAAAGTTAGGGCAGAGATTTGGGTAGCAAGAGATGATATGGAGGCAGCTAGAGGAGAAATACTCTCAGCTATGATGGTTTGGAGGAGTGGTTTAAGGAGTTCAAGGAGTGGTTGGATGATGGAGGGATCCAAGGTTGTAGAGGCAGAGGTTGTGGCAGGAGATGATTGAGTGGGGATAGTGGTAGTGATAGTAGTTGCTGGTGGAGTGAGAGGTGGAGCATCTTGCATATGAATGTCTTGTGAAGGTTCATTTGGAGGAGAGGGAGTGTTTATTAGAGATGAGAATAAATTGAAGGAGGGGAGATTAACAAGATGAGATGGAAGAGGAGATTGGGATGGTGTAGGTATGGATGTATCAGGCTGAGGTGAAGGAGGAGTGGATGGTATATGTGTAGGGGAAGAATGTATTGGAGATGCTGGTGGTGTTGGGGTATGGATTAGAATGGTAGTGGAGGGTGGGGTTGGTTGGACTTGTGATTGGGATGGAACTTGAGGGGCAGGAGGTGGTGGAGGGGTGGAGAGAATCCCTTCAGTGGGGTGGGGAGTGGCTGGTGCAGCCCTTGTACTTTTAGAAGTTTTAGTGGAGGAGGAAGCCGTAGTTGGCTTTGTGATGGTCCTCCCCCACTTGCTAAAAAGAGCACAAGTGAGTCTCTTAGAAGCA
This sequence comes from Platanthera zijinensis, assembly GCA_039513925.1. Lineage (NCBI taxonomy): Eukaryota > Viridiplantae > Streptophyta > Magnoliopsida > Asparagales > Orchidaceae > Platanthera > Platanthera zijinensis. Next base: position 3,286,699 of record CM077082.1, on the reverse strand, counting down.
TTAATGGATATGGTCGAGAAGACCAGGGATCCTGCACCCTTTTCTTTGAGGAAGATCCCTATGATCCTTCCAAAATACACCTCTTTCTTGTTGTTTTTCTTTTTAATCAAATCAAACAAGATTTGAGCCCAGTTCACAGATTTCTTATTAACTATAGAACACATAACCAGGAACTGATGCTGGTGATGTAGTCGTGTGTAGTGTGCTTTCCTAGCAGTACTTTCCCAGTTACATCTGCGAGAAACTTATACTCGGCAGACAAGAGTTTCTTAAGAAGTTTGTTTGGAGTATCTCCAGAATAACCCATTGTACTTAGCATCAAATCATATTCTTCAGAATCAATTTCTAATTCATCTTGACCATTTTTCAGTCCAAAAATCTCGGTTAAAATATCGGGGGTAAGAGGAATAGCGTTACCCGCGATGGTTCCAATCATTGTATTCCCATCTGAGATAGCTGTATATACCCACTCTCTGATCTCTGTTGCAGATATCTTGATGTGAGTGGAGAGCAGAGACTTCAGTTGTTGATCTTCCAGGAGTTGTAGAATGTCCATGAAGATTTGATCAGAATATTGGAAAGATTCAAAGTCCATATCGAAACCTGAGTCGAACTTCATTGTAGCAATAGATCCTGAGGAAATCGCCATGAGAGCACCTGCAAAAGAAAACAAAGATCAAGTGCAAAGGGAAATGAAAGCGCGGGACGGAGGTCGAAGAAAACCTAGATATAATGTTTTCCGGAATATGAAATGACATACTTCGTTCCACGAAAATTAAAAAAATATCTTCGATCTGAGGTCGACAAAATAATTTAGAGTTAAAAAGTTCGTCGATCTCAGTCGGAAGAGTTGAAGATATTTCGTCGATTTCAGGTCGACGAAAGTTTTCTGAAGTAAGTTCGTCGATCTCAGGTCGACGAAAATTGCTTCACCAAGAGATTTCGTCGAGCTTAGGTCGACGAAAATTCTCAAGAATAGTTATCAGTTCGTCGATCTCAGGTCGACGAATAGAGATAATTCTTTGACCACAGACCGAGTATTAGATTAAATCCCGACCATTTATCATACCAAGCTGATTGACAAAGAACAGATGCTTGGATGAGTCCAATGGCTTAGTGAATATATCTGCTCTTTGCAAATCAGTAGAGATAAATTCAAGTTTAATCTTTTGTTTGTCAACACAATCTCTAATGAAATGATGTCTAATGTCTATATGCTTGGTTCTAGAATGCAATACTGGATTTTGTGCAATTGAAATAACACCTGTATTATCACTTAGAATAGTTGAATTATTTAAGTTGACACCATAATCCAGTAGTTGATTTTGTATCCACAAAATCTATGAGCTGCAACTACCTACAGCCATATATTCAGCTTCAACAGTGGATGTTGAAACAGATGTTTGCTTTCTACAGAACCAAGATACAAGTCTGTCACCAAGGAATTGATAAGTTCCAGAGGTGCTTTTCCTGTCTACTCTGCATCCAGCATAACCAGCATCAGAAAATCCAGTTAACACAAATGCTGATTCTGTTGAATACCAGAGGCCTAGATCTGGACAACCTTTTATATATCTCAAAATCCTTTTTAAGAAAATAAGGTGAGATTCTTTAGGGTTCACCTAGAAACTAGCACAAAGACATGTGACAAACATAATATCTGGTCTGCTTGCTGTTAAATACAGTAGGGATCCAACAATGGCCATATACCTGGTCTGATCAACTGGTTTTCCAGATTCATCAGCATCTACAACAGCATTGGCAGCCATGGGAGTTTTCATGGCAGAGGCATCATTCATCCCAAACTTCTTTATAAGCTCTTTAGCATATTTAGACTGAGAGATGAAGATCCCTTCAGGGGTTTGTTTCACTTGGAGACCAAGAAAATATGATAACTCACCCATGCTACTCATCTCAAACCTTGAGTGCATTAAATCAGAAAATCTTTTACACAGATTAGGATCAGTAGAACCAAAAATTATGTCATCTACATATATTTGTACTAAGAGAATTTTATCATGATGCAACTTTGTAAAAAGGGTTCTATTTACCATGCCTCTTGAAAAACCATGCTCTAAAAGAAAGCTGGCTAAGGTCTCATACCAAGCTCTTGGAGCTTGCTTTAAACCATAGAGAGCCTTATGCAATTTAAAAACATAAGATGGATGAGATTGAGAGATAAAACTAGGAGGTTGTTCAACATACACCTCTTCTTTGAGTTCTCCAATTAGGAATGCACTTTTCACATCAATCTGGTAAACCTTAAACTTTTTGAAGGCTGCATAAGCTAAGAAAATCCTTATAGCTTCAAGTCTGGCAACTGGAACAAAGGTTTGATCATAATAATTCCTTCCTCTTGCCTGTACCTTGAGCAACAAGCCTTGCCTTGTTTCTCACTATCACACCTTGGGCATCAAGTTTGTTTCTGAATACCCACTTAGTCCCAATTACTGGATATCCCCTAGGCCTTGGAACTAAGTCTCAAACTTTACACCTCTCAAACTGATTGAGTTCTTCTTGCATTGCAGTGATCCAGTTTGGATCTTGCTCTCCATCAGATATGGATTGAGGCTCAATTTGAGAGAGAAAACAGGCAAGCATCACATCAGGGTTGAGTTGATGCCTTGTCTGCACTCCTACTGATATGTCTCCAATTACTTGAGATCTAGGGTGATCCCTAAGTATGATAAAATCATTAGATTGAGTTGGTTCAGCAATAGTTATTTGATTTAATTCCTCTTGTGGAATTGTATCAACTGTTGGAGAAGACTGAACTGCTTCCACAGTCTCCTATTCACTTTCAGCTTCTGATATAGCTTGTGGAGAGGGATGTGATTCAACCTTTGAGGTAAGGTTTAGATCATCCAAGCTCTCACACAAATTTTGTATCTGTAGATTATTGTTGGTATAAATGTCTCTCTCCTTGTAAAACATATTAGATTCATCAAATGTCACATGCATAGATTCCTCAATTTGAAATGTTGATTTATTAAACACCCTATATGCCTTGCTGACTTGGGAATATCCTAGAAAAATTCTCATTGCAGCCTTAGCTTCAAACTTTCTAAGATGTTTCTTGTCATTATTGTGAATATAGCATATACATCCAAATACTTTAAAATAGGTTAGTATAGGTTTCTTCACTTTGAGTAGTTCATAGGGAGTCTTAAGCTTTAGTTTATATATAAGGCTTCTATTCAGGACATAATTTGTTGTGCTTACTGCCTCTGCCCAATAAGATAGAGGCATGTAAGCATCTGCAAGCAATGTACCTGCAGCTTCAATGAGTGTTCTATTCTTCCTTTCAGCTACCCCATTTTGTTGAGGAGTTCTGGGAGCTGAGAAGCAGTGTCTTATACCTTCTTTCCTATAGAACTCTAGCATAAGAAGAGACTCAAACTCAGTGCCATGATTACTTCTAATCAATGCAACTTGAGTAGAATACTCAATCTGTATGTTCTTGAGAAAATCTGTAAGAACTTGAAAAGTATCTGATTTAGCTCTCAAAAAGAAAACCCATGTGAATCTGGATAAATCATCTACAATAACTAATGTATAAGACTTTCCTCCTAGACTTTGTACAGCAATAGGACCAAAAAGGTCTATATGGAGCAAATACAAGATTCTAGGTGAATCACTCTTATTAATGGATTTGAAGCTAGATTTAGTTTTCTAGCCTAGTTGACAAGCCCTGCAGAGGCCTTCCTTCTTATAGGGACCAGAAGGTAAACCTTTAAAAAGATTGCCCTTAGATAACCTAGCTATATTTTTATGGTTTACATGTAGTCTTTTGTGCCATAAGCTAGTTTGAATGCTAACAGAATTGAATAAACAGATTTTAGATTTAGCTGATTCAAAATTTACTAAGTAGATGTTGCCTTGTCTAATTCCTGTTAAAACAGTTGTGTTGTTTAAAGAAATAAGGCATAAAGAGTTAGTGAAGCTTACTTGATAACCTGTATCACATAATTGGCTTACTGATATCAAGTTATGCTTAAAACCATTTACATAAGTCACTTTCTTGAATGTGACAGTTCCACAGTTGAAATCTCCATAGCCTTCTGTCAGTCCAAAGCCTGAGTCCCCAAAGATTACTTTTGGACCAATCTTGGCTTTATAGTGGATTAGGCATTCCTTGCAACCTGTCATATGTTTAGAGCAACCACTGTCCAGGTACCACTTGTTTTGAGTGACAGGGTTCTCTTCTACCTGCAAAAAGGATTAGCAGTTTTTGACCCAGGTTACCTTGGGTCCTTGTTGTTTAACATAACTGAAACTTGAAATAAATGAACATTTAGGTTGATACTTATAACCTAAAGGATGATACCTTATAGAAGGTATGACCCACTGACTTAAGGGATTAAAAGATTTATCAGTTTTTAGGTTACTCTGGTTATGAACTGAGTTTGACAAATTTGAGTATGTTCGTCGACTTGAGCTCGACGATCTGGGCTGAGTTCTTCGATCTCTGCTCGAAGAATGGAGGTATCCATTCTCAGAGCCCCAAAAACGTCGATCTCTGCTCGATGAACCATACTGGTTTCATCGATCCCAGTTCGAAGAATAGTTTACATTATTATTTGCATTCAGAGTTTGTCGTTCTGAGGTCGACGAACCATACCCATTTCGTCGTTCTGAGTTCGAATAAATATGCTGAACCTAGTTATGTTGTTTATTTTTCTTTTTCTGATTGGTTTTCTTAAGTTCTAACTGTTTAAGAACTTCATTAACCTTCTCTACCTGTTCAGTATTTTTCTTACCACTTTCAGAGATGAAATTAATAGGTTTTGATAATTGATTTTTTTTGAATTAGGATTGGTTCACTAGATGAGGCTCATAATCCTAGTTTGTTATTATTAGATCTTGTATTAACTGTGCTAGTTATATCTAATAGTTGTAAACTTCTACCATTCAAGGATTCTTCTAATTCCTTAGCCTTAATTCAGATTTTAGAAAAAATATTTGTTGATTGGCTAAGCTTAATTCTTCAGTTAACTTTTCATTTTCAGCAATGACTTTTTTTTGTTCTAAAAGTTTTTCTCTGAGAAGTTTGATTTCCTTCTCAGATCCTATTAGGTCTAAACACAAGAGTTTAAATTCAGATTGAAATTCTTTAGATTAAAAGTCATAGGAAGCAATTACCTGATCCTCTTCAGAGAGGAATTATTCATCTTCTGATTCTTCTGAATCTGATTTGCAGCTTCCAGCATCTATTACCATAAGGCAAACTTCACTGGCCTTCTTTTCTTCTATATCATCCTCACTGGAACTGGATGAGGATGTTTCATGTAACACCCCGAAACTTAAAAGAGGGACGAGTGGCGTGTTTAAGCCGAGTCTGGGACTTGGAGCAGGTGACACGGGCCTGTCACGGGCATGACACGGGCATGTCACGGGCGTGACACGGGCGTGTCGAGGGCGTGTTCGGCCACGGGTCGCGTGGTCGACGTTGTGGCGATCGGCGATCGTCGAGTGTAGGCACACGGTCTGGGACACGGGCATGTCCTAGGGTGTGTCACGCTCGGGAAATTCTGAGTGATGCACACGGGCCATGATACAGGCACAGACACGGGCTTATCACTTATGACACGGGCGTGTCGGGTGCCGTGTCGCAGGCCGTGTCCTTCTCGGGAAAATCCTAGGAGTTGCACACAGGGCGTGACACGGGTCTTTGCACGGCCGTGTCACATGTGACACGGGCGTGTCGGAGGCCGTGCCACAGGCCGTGTCCTGGTCGGGGTGCCGTGCGAGACGGCGAATGGGCGACACGGCCCTGGACACGGGCGTGTCGCAGGCCATGTTCGACCAAGATTTTGTATTTTAGGCCCCGATCATGGCCGTTCATTTTCTTATGTTGGGATCCGATGGCTGGGGGATGGTGCTGGCGGTTTAAACTCGGAAATAGGGATTGTAAGCCCTCATTTTATCCCCTTGGTTCTCTTTTTAAAGGCTAGAGGGAGGGGAGAGCAAGGAGGAGTAGGAAGGCAAGATCCGGTCACCGACGGAGCTTCAGAGGTCCAAATCGCAAGCCGACTTTGGATCCGCAGAGGCAAGGAGATTGCGGTGCTTTCCATCCACGTAGTTTTCCATGGCGCCGAGGAGAAATGCTAGGGTAACGATTCTCAACCTAGGGCATGTGAAGCCCTCTTTTCCTTTGCATAGGAAGCCCTCTCTCGCGAGTGAGCGAAGAGTGGAGCCGTTCCTTAGGGTAGATATGTAAAGTCCCCCTTGTGTAGAGTTCGTATGCGTAAATGGGCATAAACATGGTGTGTGAAGCCTATCCGGACAAGTTGGTCTGGATCGGTGATGTTGCATTGCATTTGAACCGGGGAAGACTCCGGGTGTTTGGGCGTTTTCGGGTTTTCTACGTGGTAGATTGCAGCAGGGAGCCTTAGAGACTAACTCCAAGGTGCACCCGGAAAACTGGGCAAAAACGTGCTTTGCCAACATGGTGGTCAGGGAGCCAACGTGAACATAACCGGGTTATGTGATTATTGTGGTGGAAACGGGACTCGGTGAGTCTTGACCTGCGCATATGGCTTAAATTGCCGTTGCGGTGTGAGCAAGGGTCAGGCGGAACCGTACCCGATCTATGTCGTTCGGTGGAACTGTTGGCATGGAAGGGGGTCTTCGGCGGTCCATGGCTTAAATTGTCATTACCAAGGCAAGGAAGGCAAAATGCTCATATGGTTGGCTGTCCAAGGGACGGTGGTGGAACGAGAACGTCTATGGCTTGAATTGACGTGACGTTGGCCGGCCCGCCGTAAATGTGCCCTGAGTGCACGGGGTGTGTGGCCGTGCGAGCCTACGCCTGTGATGAAGTGTGTTTACACTATTTGGATGCTTATACTAATAAAGTGCAGGGAAAGAGCATCGCCGCCCCGATTTTGGGGGCAGGATCGTTATAATTTGGTCAACATTGCTGACCGTTATTTTGTTTACCACCGGGCGGTGGATTGTGGCTTGCAGGTGCTGCGGAGCCGAGCGGGAAATAACGGGCTAAAGCCCATGATGCTGTGCCGGCCCTCGAAGGCCAAATTTTTTTATGTTTCCCGTTTATCTCATGTATGGCCGGCCTGCGTGCCGAGGTTTGTAAGACATGTTTTGTAAAGCAAACATTGTAAGGCCTTAAGGCCAGTTGTTGCGTGTATTCAACATTCCTATGTTTTGGTTCAGTGGACATTCATGATAGCAAGGTTCTTAACTGTGCAACTTAATAATTTACTTCCGCTAGGTGCTATGTGTAGGACATTGTGATTGGTTGATTGGTTTCAACGCGTAACCAACCGGTCTGTCCGTAGTATATGACGTCGGGCCCCGGCCGGACCTACTGCTATATGCCATGTGACGGATAGGAGTGTTACAAATTGGTATCAGACTACCGATTTCGGTCAAGCTTAAATGAATTCGTGGACGAATTCACTTTAAGGGGTGGTGAGCACATGTGTGTGCGTCATCGTTATAACATGAAACGAACCCATGAATGTCCACTTAGGAATGAAAATACACATGTTTGAGGAACCTGCGTGTTCCTATAATTGCTGTTTGCAATATTGTTGGGTCGCTTATCGATGTTTTACACGTTTATAGGTGACCAGAAGTGGCGTTGGACCGTCGGAACGGCCAGGTTCTGAGGCAAGCAGCGCACCTAATGATGCGCCTGCAACACCTCCATCAGCCGAGACCATTAGATTGGTGGCAGAAGTTGTCTTTGTAATGATTAATGCGCAGCCTGCGAGGCAGGTGCAGCAGCCTGCCCCTGCTGCGAAATAAGTGCCGCTCAAAGCGGCGGAGCCTAGAAGGGCGGAACAGGTGATTGTGGAGCCAGAGTTGCCTCGGAGAGCAACTGAGAAACAACTTAAGCATGTGATGGGCTTCCATCCACCAGTGTTCTCGGGAACAGAAACCCCGACTCAGGCAGAGGATTGGCTATCGAGAGTCAATAGAGTGATGACAGCAACAGAGACTGAAGAGTGACAGAAGACTACGATTGCAACGTTCTTGTTGGACGAGGACGTGAGGTTATGGTGGGAAGGGCTGGAGCTACACCACCTGAGGGGAAGGCAGTTGACGGATGTCTCTATGGGGGAATTCTCGAGGCTATTTATGGCTCGATACCTCCCCTCAGCGCAGAGGATCGCGCTGGAAAATGAATTTCAAAAGTTGGTGCAAGGAGACAACACCGTGGATGAGTATCTCCACGAGTTCACTCGTTTGGGAAGATACTGTTGGAACACCCTATTACTAATTTGGGTAAGGATCACTATGTTTTTCTTAGGAAACCAGGTTGACCTAGATGTATAGTTGAAAAGGTCAACATTAGAATGTGTCTAGGGCTTAGAACTTAGGTTTGAAGCTGCCCCCAGGACCATTCCAAGATTTCAGAGATAGAGCCAAGTCTAAGACTTTTTTCGTCGAGCTCAGTTCGACGAAACGTCGAACTCTGTTCGACGCTCTCTGAGCTCAACTAAGTTAAGTCGTCGAGCTCAGGCCGACGATCTTCTAGCTCAGGTCGACGATCCTTCTTCATTTATTCTCCAGGTCGCTGAGCTCAGTTCGACGATCTTCGAGCTCAGTTCGACGTTTTCTGGCTGATGATCATTTCCAGTCTCTGAGCTTAGTTTGACGATCGTAGAGCTCAGATCGACGTTTTTCCTGAGAGATCGACGATCTTAAGGATTCAAATTCAGTCAGACTTTGGAATGTGTTTCAAATTATCTGAGCATTTATGTCAAGAAATCTGCTAGCCGTTTTCATTTATTCTGGAGCAAGTTTCAAGGAATTATTCAGAGAATGTTTTATTGGACTTTCCTCTAGAAGACAAAATCTTTTATGGAAGGCATTTAATGTCTGGTTAACGGCTATCTTGGACATAGAATCTTCAGAGATTTAAAGAAATCTTCTTCACTTCTTTTTCAACAACAAGACACACATATATACAGACTGATACAGATAAGAAAGAAAAGGAAGAAGTGATTCACAGGATTCTCTGATCAACACAAGAAAACTCAAGTGATCAATCCTGAAGAATTAGCTGAATAATTTTGTGTACTCAAAAAAGTGATCACAGCTTCATCCCAAGGACTCCAGACAACTCATCTTTCAGCCTCTGCTGAAACTATCTTATGCTGGAGATCTGAAGCTTCTGAAGACCTATCACCCTGAAGCAAAGCTTCCTCTCCTGAACTAGTCAACATCTCAGGGGGAGCTTTGACAATACAAATCCACTAGTGCTTCTCTCTTTGATTGAGACAGAGAAGACAACTTCACCCTCTTTCTTTTCCTTTTCCTTTCACTCTGTAAAAGGGTTTTCAAAACTCCCTTCAAAAGCTTTGAGTCTGGTTCTGAGAACCTTGTCAAAACTCAGTGGTGGCAAGACACCTGATCAAAAAATCTAGTTTGGGTTTTGAGCACCTTATCAAAAGCTCATTGGTGCCCAGGACACCTGATCAACTCATCCTGCAGTGGATTCCTACCAAGGGTGGTAGAAGAGTGGATGTACCCAGGTTTTTGGGGAACCACTGTAGCTCCTTGTGTCTTCTGGTTTGCTTGTTTGTTTTCTTTGCTGTGTGCTGTGCTCTTCTTTTTACTGTCTTGTTAATTCTATAGCAGGCACCTTACACCTATATATAAACTAAGTCTTAAAAGTTTTGCTAGTTTAAAATTGTGAATTTACTTTAAATAAACTCTATTCACCCCCCTCTAGAGTTAAGATAGATCTTACCCTCACTTTCAGATACGCTAGCGCTACCTTTGCCGATGAGGAGCGCAAGACGAACCGCTTCTATGAAGGGTTAAGAGACGATTTGAGGTTGTTACTGTCGGGGCCTATGGCGCAGGGTTTCATGACCTCAGTCAACTCGGCCCGGTCCTTGGGAAAGGACATGAAGAACGTGCAAGCGAAGAAGGAATTCGGTGGCAAGAAATCGGAGATCAAAGTGCCGACTACTTTGAAGTCGGGTTATCGCAGGTTTTATAAGAAGGCTAGGACGTCGGGTCCAACCCCTTCTTCAGGTGCCTCAGGGGCAACTACCAACCGAACCCCGGGCACTGGCTTTACTTGCGGAAAGACGGGGCACTTTTCCCGCAACTGCTGGAGCGGACGTCCGAAGTCTGAGAGAAAGCAAGGAGCCACTTATGAAGAAAAGGGGAAGGCGGTGGAGTCAACCGTGTCCCATTATGCTCCGACTCAACCGAGAGTCTACAACCTGGGCCAGCAAGAGGCCATCAAATAGGCCGACGTGGTAAAAGGTATGGTTTAATTAATAGCAAGTTAGCTTTAAATCCTGTTACCTAGTGCTTGTTAGCTTAATACTGTTTATGTAGGCTTTGTTCTTATTGGCGATAGTCCGGCACGAGCACTATTCGACACGGGAGCTTCACACTCCTTTTTGTCCGAAAGCTTCATATCACGCATCGGAGTCCCTTCTTCGATGGCGAAGGACAAATTGAATGTGCTTCTACCGAATGGGTGTTCAATGCGTGCGGACAAAGTGTGCGCCGTAAAAGTTCATATTGGAAACCAAGAGTTCGACTTGCTAGCGTCATTGCTGCCACTAGTAGAGTTCGACGTTATCTTTGGGATGGATTGGCTTTCAGAGCAGAAGGCCTATATTGATTGCAATGGTAAAGAGGTCAAGCTGGGTGTTGGGTGGGAGACTACATTCACGGGACTGAAGGGGTCGAGCAGGACACTGATGTCTGCTCTTCAGGTGGTAAAGGCAGTTCGTGCTGGCGCAGAGCAGTTCTTCGCGATAGTGGGGGCTGTAGAGCCAAAGTCCGCTTTGGATAGCATCCCCGTGGTTTGTGAATACCCCGATGTGTTCCCGAATAATCTTCCTGGAGCCCCACCGTGGCGATAGATCGACTTCACGATCGAGCTCGTGCCAGGTGCCAAACCTGTGTCACGTTCTCCTTATAGGTTGGCACCCAAGGAGATGGCGGAGTTGAAGGTTCAACTGGAGGAGTTGAAGGTTCACCTGGAGGAGTTGATGGAGCAAGGGTATGTGCGTCCAAGCTCATCGCCTTGGAGCGCACCGGTCCTCTTTGTTAAGAAGAAGGATGGGAGTCTGCGGCTGTGTATCGACTATAGGGAGTTGAACAAGCTAACGGAGAAGAATAAATACCCGATCCCAAGGATCGATGATCTCTTCGATCAGTTGGTCAGATCGTCGGTGTATTCGAAGTTGGATCTGAAGTCTGGGTATTATCAGCTGAGAATAAGGGAATGTGATATCCCGAAGACGGCGTTCAACACAAGGTATGGGCATTTCGAGTTCACGGTCATGTTGTTTGGACTGACGAATGCGCCATCGGCGTTTATGGACTTGATGAACAGGACGTTCCGAGATTTTCTGGACCGCTTTGTGATCGTCTTTATTGACGACATACTAGTGTACTCGCAGTGCGAGGAAGACTACTTCAAGCACTTGCATCTGGTATTGGAGACTCTGAGGAGGAACGAGCTCTATGCAAAATTCTCCAAATGCGAGTTCTGGCTACCCTCAGTAGCATTCCTTGGTCACATTGTCAGTGGGGAAGGTATAGCGGTGGATCCGGCGAAGATTGTTGCAATATGGGAGTGGCCTGTATTGTCTTCGGTAGCGGAAGTCCGGAGTTTCCTTGGGCTTGCCGGCTATTACAGGCGCTTTGTGGAGAACTTCTCGCGGATAGCGTTACCTCTCACGAAGTTGACAAGGAAGGATCAGAAGTTCTTGTGGACGCAGGAGTGCGTGCAAGCATTTGAGGAGCTGAAGGGACGGTTGACCACGGCGCCGGTGTTAAGTTCGCCGAGTGGGACCGAGGGCTTCAAAATTTATAGTGATGCCTCAGGTAGTGGTTTGGGTTGCGTGCTGCTGCAGCATGGGAGCGTGATAGCGTATGGATCGCGTCAGCTAAAAGTACACGAAAGGAATTATCCGGTCCACGACTTGGAGTTTGCGGCTGTGATATTTGCACTTAAGCTGTGGAGACACTACTTGTACGTCGTAAAGGTCGATATTTACACCGACCACAAGAGCCTGAAGTACCTGTTAGATCAGAAGGATCTCAACATGAGGCAGCAGAGATGGATGGAGTTCCTGGGGGACTACATGTTCAAGATTCATTTTGTACCCGGGAAGGGCAATGCAGTGGCGGATGTGTTGAGTCGCAGGGCTCCCGCCCAAGCCAACTGGTTGTCTGTTCATGATGAGAGGCTAGTACGGGATTTGGAGGCGTTGAAGATTTGTTGTGTGGACAAGCAGTCTAGCGCCAAAGCATTGTTGAACTGGACGGAAGTTCAGTATGACCTGGCAGACCGCGTTCGGCAGGCGTTGGAGTTGGATGTTAGCATGAAGGAGCTTATGGATGCAGCATTAAATGGGTCAAATTCCCAGTTTTCGGTTGAGGATGGGCTCCTAAGGAAGGACCATCGTTTGTGCGTCCCAAGCGGGGGAAATCTACGGGCGGAGTTGATGTACGAGGCTCATAACACCAAGTACTTAATCCACCCAGGGAGCACGAAGATGTACCAGGACCTAAGGAAGCTGTTTTGGTGGCCAGGGCTCAAGAAGGATGTGGCACTGTTTGTGGCTAAGTGTCAAACCTGCGCCTTGGTAAAGGCGGAGTGTCAAAAGCCTGGAGGATTCTTGAAATCCTTGCCTATTCCGGAGTGGAAGTTAGACGACATATCGATGGACTTTGTGCATGGCTTGCCAAGGTCGCAGAAGGGGAACGACGCCATCTGGGTGGTCATAGACCGGTTAACGAAGGTGTCACACTTTATTCCGCATAGGAAGGATGATTCAGTGGAGAGACTGGCGAAACTATATGTGGATAATATAGTCAGATTACACGGTGTGCCGCGCAGCATTGTGAGTGATCGGGATGGGCATTTTACGTCCAATGATTGGAGGTTGGTGCAACAGATGTTGGGGACTAAATTGAAGTTCAGCACAACCTTTCATCCGCAGACGGATGGGCAAGCCGAGAGAGTCAACAGAACGTTGGAGGACATGCTCCGTATGTGTGTTCTAGACTTCGGGAAGTATTGGGAAGACGACATGTATTTGGTGGAGTTTGCGTACAACAATAGCTACTAGGCGAGTATTCTAATGGCGCCCTTTGAGGCCCTATATGGTAGGAAGTGTCGCACTCCGTTATCATTGCTGGAAACGGGTGAGGCAAGGTTGTACAAGAAGCAGGAGGTGGAGAGTGCTACTTCTTTGGTGTGGATCATACGAGAGCGTTTGCTGATCGCTCAGGACAGGCAAGCTAAGTACTACAATGCCAAACACCGAAACGTGCAGTTCGGGATCGGCGATTGGGTGTACTTGAAGATAAAGCCGTTCAAGGGTGTTTCGCGGGTGCGACGCTTTAAGAAGCTGAGCCCAAGATACCTTGGACCCTTTGAGATTCTAGAGCGGGTCGACGAAGCGGCTTATCGTTTGAAGCTATCAGTGGAATTGAGTGGACTACACGATGTATTCCACATCTCTGTGTTGCGGAAGGCGGTGCAAGAACCGTCGCAGGTGATCGCAGTTGATCAAGTACCGGTGGATGAAGGGTTGACGACTAAGGTCAAGCCCGTTCGTATTGAAGACTTTGAAACTAAGCGACTCCGTAACAAGGAGATCCGGATGGTCAAGGTCCAGTGGGACAACTGTGGTCGGGAGGAGCTCTCTTGGGAGCGAGAGCAAACTATGCTGGAGGAGTACCCGGAGTTATTTCGCTCAGGTACTGCTTAAAGTTTTCCATTTTCTTTCCTTTAGTAATTTCGTGGGCGAAATTTTTTTAAGAGGGGGAGAGTTGTAACACCCCGAAACTCAAAAGAGGGATGGGTGGTGTGTTTAAGCCGAGTCTGGGACTTGGAGCAGGTGACACGGGCGTGTCACGGGCGTGACACGGGCGTGTCACGTGCGTGTCGAGGGCATGTTCGGCCACGGGTCGCGTGGTCGACGTTGTGGCGATCGGCGATCGTCGAGTGTAGGCACACGGCCTGGGACATGGGCGTGTCCCAGGGCGTGTCACGCTCGGAAAATTTCTGAGTGATGCACACGGGCCATGACACGGGCACAGACATGGGCGTGTCACTTATGATACGGGCGTGTCGGGTGCCGTGTCGCAGGCCGTGTCCTTCTCGAGAAAATCCTGGGAGTTGCACACGGGGCGTGACACGGATCTTTACACGGCCATGTCACATGTGACACGGGCGTGTCGGAGGCCGTGTCACAGGCCGTGTCTTGGTCGGGGTGCCGTGCAATACAACGAATGGGCGACACGACCCTGGACACGGGCGTGTCGTAGGCCGTGTTCGACCCAGATTTTGTATTTTAGGCCCCGATCGTGGCTGTTCGTTTTCTTATGTTGGGATCCGATGGTTGGGGGATGGTGCTGGCGGTTTAAACTCGGAAATAGGGTCTGTAAGCCCTCATTTCATCCCCTTGGTTCTCTTTCTAAAGGCTAGAGAGAGGGGAGAGCAAGGAGGAGGAGGAAGGCAAGATCCGGTCACCGGCGGAGCTTCGGAGGTCCAAATCGCGAGCCGACTTCAGATCCGCGGAGGCAAGGAGATTGTGGTGCTTTCCATCCGTGTAGTTTTCCATGGCGCCGAGGAGAAATGCTAGGGTAATGATTCTCAACCAAGGGCATGTGAAGCCCTCTTTTCCTTTACATAGGAAGCCCTCTCTCACGAGTGAGCGAAGAGTGGAGGCGTTCCTTGGGTTAGATATGTAAAGTCCCCCTTGTGTAGAGTCCGTATGCGTAAACGGGCATAAGCATGGTGTGTGAAGCCTATCCGGACAAGTTGGTCTGGATCGGTGATGTTGCATTGCATTTGAACTGGGAAGACTCCGGGTGTTTGGGCGTTTTCGGGTTTTCTACGTGGTAGATTGCAGCAGGGAGCCTTAGAGACTAACTCCAAGGTGCACACGAAAAACTGGGCAAAAGCGTGCTTTGCCAACATGGTGGCCAGGGAGCCAACGTGAACATAACCGGGTTATGTGATTATTGTTGTGGAAATAGGACTCGGTGAGTCTTGACCTGCGCATATGGCTTAAATTGTCGTTGCGGTGTGAGCACGGGTCAGGCAGAACCGTACCCGATCTATGTCGTTCGGTGGAACCGTTGGCATGGATGGGGGTCTTCGGCGGTCTATGGCTTAAATTGTCGTGACCAAGGCCAGGAAGGCAAAATGCTCATATGGTTGGCCGTCCAAGGGGCGGTGGTGGAACGGGAACGTCTATGGCTTGAATTGACGTGACGTTGGCCGGTCCACCGTAAATGTGCCTTGAGTGCACGGGGTGTGTGGCCGTGCGAGCCTACGCCTGTGATGAAGTGTGTTTACACTATTTGGATGCTTATACTAATAAAGTGCAGGGAAAGAGCATCGCCGCCCCGATTTTGGGGGCGGGATCGTTATAATTTGGTCAGCATTGCTGACCGTTATTTTGTTTACCACCGGGCGGTGGATTGTGGCTTGCAGGTGCTGCGGAGCCGAGCAGGAAATAACAGGCTAAAGCCCATGATGCTGTGCCGGCCCTCGAAGGCCTAACTTTTTTATGTTTCCCGTTTATCTCATGTATGGCTGGCCTGCGTGCCGAGGTTTGTAAGACATGTTTTGTAAAGCAAACATTGTAAGGCCTTAAGGCCAGTTGTTGCGTGTATTCAACATTCCTATGTTTTGGTTCAGTGGACATTCATGATAGCAAGGTTCTTAACTGTGCAACTTAATAATTTACTTCCGCTAGGTGTCTGTATAGGACGTTGTGATTGGTTGATTGGTTTCAACGCGTAACCAACCGGTCTGTCCGTAGTATATGGCGTCGGGCCCCGGCCGGACCTACTGCTATATACTGTGTGACGTATAGGGGTGTTACATTTCATCTTCAGTATCACTCCAGGTTTCAGCTACAAAGCCCTTCTCCTTCTTTTTGTACTTGTTGGAGGAGGCCTTGCTGTGCTGATGTCTTCTTGAATCCTTTTCTTGCCTTTTGTCTTTCTTTTGGACTTCTGGACATTCTGAGATGAAGTGTCCATGTATCCTGCACCCAAAACAGACAACCACTTTAGAAGGGGTTTTATCATACCTGGGTTTATCTTCATTCCTTGAAGGCTTCCTCCTGAAGTCCTTCTTTGCCATTTTATAGAATCTCTTAGCAAAGAGACTCATAAGTTCTTCATTGGCTGACAAGCTGGGAGATTCTTCTGCAGCTTTGAATGCTAAGTTCTGTTCCTTCCTGGTAGGTGTTTAAGCCTTTGGTTCAACTGCATCTTCTCTTGACTTGATCAGTTGCTCATAGGATTTGAGCTTTCCAAGTAAAGATTCTGTTGAAATTTCAGCCATGCTTCTGGCTTCTCTGATGGGCCAGATTCTGGGGTCCCATGTTCTAGGGAAGCACATGAGGATCTTGTCATTGACCTCAGTCAGAGTAATTTCCTTGTCCAATGTTCTGAGCTCACTGATGATGGAGCTCAGCCTATTGTACATTACTTCCACAGATTCTACTTCATCTTTCCAGAAATTCTCATATTGGGATATGATGTTTGATTTTCTGTCCTTCCTCTCATCAGCAGAGCCTGCTACCATTTGGTTGAGGGAATCCCAAATGGCTTTCGCAGATGTACATTCAGCAACCTTTTGAAATATATCATCTGACATAGTTTGGGCCAGTATGTTTATAGCTCTGGCATCAGCAATCATTGCTTTCTTATGTGCATCAGCTTGATCTGGAGGAGGCACTGCACTGAGATTTACTGGAGTTGGAGTAGAGGCCACTGGAGCTGGTGGTCCTGTCAAGATGGAATTAAAGATGTCCTCATCAATAGAGTTCATATAAAGCTTGATTTTTGCCTTCCAGATCCCAAACTTTTGCAAGTTACAGACTGGAGGTCTGGTGCTGGCATAATCCTTGTTTTGTGCCATGATATCAGAAAATAAAATCTAATCAGAGAGACTAATAAGACTTATTCAGAGTTTATCCTAAGGATCTTGATTAGTCCAGGTGTGAGCCTGTATGATATGATTAACCACCCTCTGATACAAATTGAAAGATAGGGTAAGCTCTGAAAAACTCTACAGGGAGGGGGGTGAATAGAGTTATTAAAATCTTTTTGATTTTTGCTGAAATAAGAAGTCTTTAATAAAATATATTACTATGATATAAGTGTATGAGTGTACAAGTGTAGCAAATGAACTAGAGAAAAATAACTAAGCTACACAACAAAATATATCACAGCACAAGCACACAGGAAGATCACAGCCACACAGACAACATAAGAAATTTATAGTGGTTCCCCAAGCTTGGATACATCCACTCTTTTACCACCCTAGATAGGAATCCACTACAGGTTTTGATCAGGTGACTGCCACCAATGAGCTTTTGATCAGGTGCTCAAAAACCAACCCAGGTCTTTTGGAACGAGACTTGCAACCAGAATAATTTTGAAGGGAATTAAAACCCTATACAAAGGTGGGGAAGAGAGGTTGATGGAAGTCTTCTTTTCTCAAGTCAAAATGAGAAGACTTTATGGATTCTGTGGTGTTGTCAAAGCTCCCTCTGAGATCTTGAATGGTTCAGGAGCGGAAGCTTTGCTAAGGGTGAGTAGGCCTTTTGCTATATGATCAACTCTCCAGAGATCCTTTGACTGATTTGAATAACTTGTCACTTGAGATCCCTGAAAACAAAGAAGGAGAGGAAGAAAGCCTCTTGATTGTGATTATTGTTCTTTCTTCTTCTCTTGAGAGCAGTTGATTTTTTGAGAGTTGTATGCACTGCACTTTTTCTTGTCTGTATTCTTTTTCGTGTCACTTGCTTGTTGATCTCAAAGGGTTTCTTTATTCCTTCTTTTTCTTAGCAGAGGATGATCAAAATGATAACTGCAACTTGGTCGAATTCAAAAACCTACAATAAATGCTCAGCCGAAATCTAGGGAATGAAAACGACAAGAATGTTGTCATATATTCTATTCTATGTCTGTCCCGAGATATAAGCAATTAATTCCATGAAGGATATTTGCAATCAATGCTTCCAGTAACGGCTCGATTCAAAGAATATAAGTGCATTGATTATCCAGGGAATTAACAGCCTATAATACATATAAAATAGGGAGACAGAAAAGGAAAGAATAAATAACAATATGTCTTACAGTTTTCGTCGACCAGAGAATAGCTTTCGTCGACCTCTGATCAGCTTTCGTCGACCTCTGATCAGCTTTCGTCGAACTGTGATCAGCTTTCGTCGACCTGTGATCAGCTTTCATCGACCTCTGATCAGCTTTCGTCGACCCGAGCTCTACGAATAACTGCACTGCATAAACTAACTGATTCTGTGCTCTAAGTTCGTCGACCTGAGAATGTGAAATTAGTCGACCTAAGAACTTGGTCAAACTGACGGCGTTGAGATAATAGTACATCTGGCGTTGAGTCGTTTGAGATTGTTGATTCATTGATAGCGTTGAGAGCGTTGAGTGATCTTTGGCTCTGAGTCAGCTTTGGCTTTGAGTGAACTATGGCTTTGAGTCAATTATGGCGCTGAGTGATCTTTGGCATTGAGAGTTAGAGTATTAGTCGACCTGAGAACAGAGATCGTCGAACTCAGCTCAGAGAATTTATCCCTGAGTTAGTCGAGCTGAGCACGACTATCGTCGACCGGAGTTCGACGAACGTAGATCTCCTTTTTCTAAAACTTGAATTCTCTAAGTCTTGAGTCTTTGCAGTGTTGGAGGCTGGTCCTTTGTACTGTTGACTCTAAGGACTTGACCTAGACTCTAGAAACACATAAAACTTAACCCTTCTATACAACATGGGTCACACCCTAAGAAGAGAACCTAGCCCAAATCACCTAGGGGTTCCAACACTCTGGATGGGGGTTAAGAGTTATGCGATCTCCAGCCTGTTGTCGGCGGGAGGCCATGTTTGTTTGAACCCCTGCGAGTTGTGGCGAACCCGACGGCATTGGAGGGGCGTGGCCCATAGACCCTGACGATGTCGCAACCTACTACGAGGCGAAGGTCGTACCCTTATGCCAGGGTAGAGAAGCTGATACCATCGCGCTGCAGTCTGCACATAACTGAGGGAGTTGGCTCCCGACCTACATCATAGGCAATGTTTGGCCTTGTAATCGTCAAGTAAATCAAGCTCCCAACCAAAGCCCAGAACACCAAGGGATCATGAAGAATCCTCCCCTCATCTCGTCGATGATTCAGGCCACAATCCAGAGATGTAGAGCTACTCTTTCCCTCCCTCAAGCCAAATCGATGAACAATCCGCTTAGTATAGCCCTTTTGAGAGACGAGTATCCCGCTCTTCTTCCTCTCAACCTCGAGTCCAAGGAAGTGATGAAGCTCACTCAAATCCTTCATCTTGAATCGTATAGCTAGGTCGGCCCTAAGCCTAGCTACCTCTTCCTCAGAGTTCCCCATGACGATCATGTCGTCCACGTACAACAACACCAAGACATGAAGCTCCCCCTACTTCTTTATGAAAATGCTTGAATCTGAATCGGAGGCAAAGTATTCGCAGAACTGGAGGTATTCTGCAATTTTCTCATACCATGCACGTGGAGCCTGCTTTAACCCATAAAGAGCCTTCCGAAGCTTGCAAACATAGTCTGGATGATCTTTAGATACATAACCTGGTGGTTGAACCATGAAGATGTCTTTTTCTATCTCCTCGTAAAGAAAAGCATTCTTTACATCAAGTTGCCACATCTTCCACCCTTGGCAAGCAGCCAGGGCGATCACCACCCGCACCGAAGTCATTTTGGCAACTGGACTAAACGTCTCTTCATAGTCTTCACCATATTATTGGGAGAGTTGTAACACCCCGAAACTCAAAAGAGGGATGGGTGGTGTGTTTAAGCCGAGTCTGGGACTTGAAGCAGGTGACACGGGCGTGTCACGGGCGTGACACGGGCGTGTCACGTGCGTGTCGAGGGCATGTTCGGCCACGGGTCGCGTGGTCGACGTTGTGGCGATCGGCGATCGTCGAGTGTAGGCACACGGCCTGGGACATGAGCGTGTCCCAGGGCGTGTCACGCTCGGAAAATTTCTGAGTGATGCACACGGGCCATGACACGGGCACAGACACGGGCGTGTCACTTATGATACGGGCGTGTCGGGTGCCGTGTCGCAGGCCGTGTCCTTCTCGAGAAAATCCTGGGAGTTGCACACGGGGCGTGACACGGGTCTTTACACGGCCGTGTCACATGTGACACGGGCGTGTCGGAGGCCGTGTCACAGGCCGTGTCTTGGTCGGGGTGCCGTGCAATACAGCAAATGGGCGACACGGCCCTGGACACGGGCGTGTCGTAGGCCGTGTTCGACCCAGATTTTGTATTTTAGGCCCCGATCGTGGCTGTTCGTTTCCTTATGTTGGGATCCGATGGTTGGGGGATGGTGCTAGCGGTTTAAACTCGGAAATAGGGTCTGTAAGCCCTCATTTCATCCCCTTGGTTCTCTTTCTAAAGGCTAGAGAGAGGGGAGAGCAAGGAGGAGGAGGAAGGCAAGATCCGGTCACCCGCGGAGCTTCGGAGGTCCAAATCGCGAGCCGACTTCAGATCCGCGGAGGCAAGGAGATTGCGGTGCTTTCCATCCGTGTAGTTTTCCATGGCGCCGAGGAGAAATGCTAGGGTAACGATTCTCAACCTAGGGAATGTGAAGCCCTCTTTTCCTTTACATAGGAAGCCCTCTCTCGCGAGTGAGCGAAGAGTGGAGGCATTCCTTGGGTTAGATATGTAAAGTCCCCCTTGTGTAGAGTCCGTATGCGTAAACGGGCATAAGCATGGTGTGTAAAGCCTATCCGGACAAGTTGGTCTGGATCGGTGATGTTGCATTGCATTTGAACTGGGGAAGACTCCGGGTGTTTGGGCGTTTTCGGGTTTTCTACGTGGTAGATTGCAGCAGGGAGCCTTAGAGACTAACTCCAAGGTGCACACGGAAAACTGGGCAAAAGCGTGCTTTGCCAACATGGTGGCCAGGGAGCCAACGTGAACATAACCAGGTTATGTGATTATTGTTGTGGAAATAGGACTCGGTGAGTCTTGACCTGCGCATATGGCTTAAATTACCGTTGCGGTGTGAGCACGGGTCAGGCAGAACCGTACCCGATCTATGTCGTTCGGTGGAACCGTTGGCATGGATGGGGGTCTTCGGCGGTCTATGGCTTAAATTGTCGTGACCAAGGCCAGGAAGGCAAAATGCTCATATGGTTGGCCGTCCAAGGGGCGGTGGTGGAACGGGAACGTCTATGGCTTGAATTGACGTGACGTTGGCCGGTCTACCGTAAATGTGCCTTGAGTGCACGAGGTGTGTGGTCGTGCGAGCCTACGCTTGTGATGAAGTGTGTTTACACTATTTGGATGCTTATTCTAATAAAGTGCAGGGAAAGAGCATCGCCGCCCCGATTTTGGGGGCGGGATCGTTATAATTTGGTCAGCATTGCTGACCGTTATTTTGTTTACCACCGGGCGGTGGATTGTGGCTTGCAGGTGCTGCGGAGCCGAGCGGGAAATAACAGGCTAAAGCCCATGATGTTGTGCCGGCCCTCGAAGGCCTAACTTTTTTATGTTTCCCGTTTATCTCATGTATGGCTGGCCTGCGTGCCGAGGTTTGTAAGACATGTTTTGTAAAGCAAACATTGTAAGGCCTTAAGGCCAGTTGTTGCGTGTATTCAACATTCCTATGTTTTGGTTCAGTGGACATTCATGATAGCAAGGTTCTTAACTGTGCAACTTAATAATTTACTTCCGCTAGGTGCTCTATGTAGGACGTTGTGATTGGTTCATTGGTTTCAACGCGTAACCAACCGGTCTGTCCGTAGTATATGGCGTCGGGCCCCGGCCGGACCTACTGCTATATGCCGTGTGACGGATAGAGGTGTTACATTTCATCTTCAGTATCACTCCAGGTTTCAGCTACAAAGCCCTTCTCCTTCTTTTTGTACTTGTTGGAGGAGGCCTTGCTGTGCTGATGTCTTCTTGAATCCTTTTCTTGCCTTTTGTCTTTCTTTTGGACTTCTGGACATTCTGAGATGAAGTGTCTATGTATCCTGCACCCAAAACAGACAACCACTTTAGAAGGGGTTTTGTCATACCTGGGTTTATCTTCATTCCTTGAAGGCTTCCTCCTGAAGTCCTTCTTTGCCATTTTATAGAATCTCTTAGCAAATAGACTCATAAGTTCTTCATTGGCTGACAAGCTGGGAGATTCTTCTGCAGCTTTGAATGCTAAGTTCTGTTCCTTCCTGGTACGTGTTTAAGCATTTGGTTCAACTGCATCTTCTCTTGACTTGATCAGTTGCTCATAGGATTTGAGCTTTCCAAGTAAAGATTCTGTTGAAATTTCAGCCATGCTTCTGGCTTCTCTGAAGGGCCAGATTCCGGGGTCCCATGTTCTAGGGAAGCACATAAGGATCTTGTCATTGACCTCAGTCAGAGTAATTTCCTTGTCCAATGTTCTGAGCTCACTGATGATGGAGCTCAGCCTATTGTACATTACTTCCACAGATTCTACTTCATCTTTCCTGAAATTCTCATATTGGGATATGAGGTTTGATTTTCTGTCCTTCCTCTCATCAGCAGAGCCTGCTACCATTTGGTTGAGGGAATCCCAAATGGCTTTCGCAGATGTACATTCAGCAACCTTTTGAAATATATCATCTGACATAGTTTGGGCCAGTATGTTCATAGCTCTGGCATCAGTAATCTTTGCTTTCTTATGTGCATCAGCTTGATCTGGAGGAGGCACTGCACTGAGATTTACTGGAGTTGGAGAAGAGGCCACTGGAGCTGGTGGTCCTGTCAAGATGGAATTAAAGATGTCCTCATCAATAGAGTTCATATAAAGCTTGATTTTTGCCTTCCAGATCCCAAACTTTTGCAAGTTACAGACTGGAGGTCTGGTGCTGGCATAATCCTTGTTTTGTGCCATGATATCAGAAAATAAAATCTAATCAGAGAGACTAATAAGACTTATTCAGAGTTTATCCTAAGGATCTTGATTAGTCCAGGTGTGAGCCTGTATGATATGATTAACCACCCTCTGATACAAATTGAAAGATAGGGTAAGCTCTGAAAAACTCTACAGGGAGGGGGGTGAATAGAGTTATTAAAATCTTTTTGATTTTTGCTGAAATAAGAAGTCTTTAATAAAATATATTACTATGATATAAGTGTATGAGTGTACAAGTGTAGCAAATGAACTAGAGAAAAATAACTAAGCTACACAACAAAATATATCACAGCACAAGCACACAGGAAGATCACAGCCACACAGACAACACAAAAAATTTATAGTGGTTCCCCAAGCTTGGATACATCCACTCTTCTACCACCCTAGATAGGAATCCACTACAGGTTTTGATCAGGTGACTGCCACCAATGAGCTTTTGATCAGGTGCTCAAAAACCAACCCAGGTCTTTTGGAACGAGACTTGCAACCAGAATAATTTTGAAGGGAATTAAAACCCTATACAGAGGTGGGGAAGAGAGGTTGAAGGAAGTCTTCTTTTCTCAAGTCAAAATGAGAAGACTTTATGGATTCTGTGGTGTTGTCAAAGCTCCCTCTGAGATCTTGAATGGTTCAGGAGCGGAAGCTTTGCTAAGGGTGAGTAGGCCTTTTGCTATATGATCAACTCTCCAGAGATCCTTTGACTGATTTGAATAACTTGTCACTTGAGATCCCTGAAAACAAAGAAGGAGAGGAAGAAAGACTCTTGATTGTGATTGTTGTTCTTTCTTCTTCTCTTGAGAGCAGTTGATTTTTTGAGAGTTGTATGCACTGCACTTTTTCTTGTCTGTATTCTTTTTCGTGTCACTTGCTTGTTGATCTCAAAGGGTTTCTTTATTCCTTCTTTTTCTTAGCAGAGGATGATCAAAATGATAACTGCAACTTGGTCGAATTCAAAAACCTGCAATAAATGCTCAGCCGAAATCTAGGGAATGAAAACGACAAGAATGTTGTCATATATTCTATTCTATGTCTGTCCCGAGATATAAGCAATTAATTCCATGAAGGATATTTGCAATCAATGCTTCCAGTAACGGCTCGATTCAAAGAATATAAGTGCATTGATTATCCAGGGAATTAACAGCCTATAATACATATAAAATAGGGAGACAGAAAAGGAAAGAATAAATAACAATATGTCTTACAGTTTTCGTCGACCAGAGAATAGCTTTCGTCGACCTCTGATCAGCTTTCGTCGACCTCTGATTAGCTTTCGTCGAACTGTGATCAGCTTTCGTCGACCTGTGATCAGCTTTCATCGACCTCTGATCAGCTTTCGTCGACCCGAGCTCTACGAATAACTGCACTGCATAAACTAACTGATTCTGTGCTCTAAGTTCGTCGACCTGAGAATGTGAAATTAGTCGACCTAAGAACTTGGTCAAACTGAAGGCGTTGAGATAATAGTACATCTGGTGTTGAGTCGTTTGAGATTGTTGATTCATTGATAGCGTTGAGAGCGTTGAGTGATCTTTGGCTCTGAGTCAGCTTTGGCTTTGAGTGAACTATGGCGCTGAGTCAATTATGGCGCTGAGTGATCTTTGGCATTGAGAGTTGGAGTATTAGTCGACCTGAGAACAGAGATCGTCGAACTCAGCTCAGAGAATTTATCTCTGAGTTAGTCGAGCTGAGCACGACTATCGTCGACCGGAGTTCGACGAACGTAGATCTCCTTTTTCTAAAACTTGAATTCTCTAAGTCTTGAGTCTTTGGCAGTGTTGGAGGCTGGTCCTTTGTACTGTTGACTCTAAGGACTTGACCTAGACTCTAGAAACACATAAAACTTAACCCTTCTATACAACATGGGTCACACCCTAAGAAGAGAACCTAGCCCAAATCACCTAGGGGTTCCAACACTCTGGATGGGGGTTAAGAGTTATGCGATCTCCAGCCTGTTGTCGGCGGGAGGCCATGTTTGTTTGAACCCCTGCAAGTTGTGGCGAACCCGACGACATTGGAGGGGCGTGGCCCCATAGACCCTAACGATGTCGCAACCTACTACGAGGCGAAGGTCGTACCCTTGTGTAGTACCCCCCCAACCTTTGTCCGGGTCGGGCCGGAGGGGGTACTACTGGCCCAAGACGCCCACCCAGTGCTTATAGGGGGAACGATCCACCCTGTCCAAGTGTCCAAGCACTAGATGGCCGTCTCGATTGGCTCGAATCATAACATTCACAACCCATCAGAATATAACGGAAGCATTAACAGGAAACCATTGCAGATTTATATATATGACATATCAGAATCACAACGGTTCTAGGGCCGAAGCCTAAGTACTCATATAAGCCCGTAGGCTATACATGTGCTACATATAATCCTCATATACTCTCTCTCTACGCTGCTCGGCGGAACTCACGTCTCTAAACTCTGGGGACGGCGGGTGTACATCTGCTCGAGTCGACCTAGCTGCTGGCGTAATCTCCTGCGGCAGCGGGTCACTACGGTGCTCCACCTCCTGTGAATGGTTAATCAAATAACCGTTAGTCACAGAGCTAAGTAGAAACAAATCTCCTCCCCGGATCCACATCCTGGGGACGAGCACGCACCCACCCAACAGAAGTAAATAGCCGAAGCAAGAGAGGGTTAGCACAATATTTCATATATGAACAGCTAGGAGCAAATATAAAAGAGTGCAGTATAACCGGAAAAAGCAGCAATAGTATAAAACGGTTATAACCATGCTCTACTAGCTCATCAGCACAACAAGTTTTCATACCCTGATTTCTATCGCAGGCATTCACAGCCGCGCACACACCGCAGGCATTCACAGCCTGCGCACACAGACCCTATGTCGACATAGTTTGGACCGCTTCTGTTCCAGCAGGGTAGCAAGCCCCGCGGGCCTCACCGATGTGGCCGTCGGTGACAGTGGCCAGTCCTGCCACTTCTGGGGGTGATCGTACCGCACAACCCCAGGCCCTAACGTACAACCTTGTGTACTCTTGGATGTGAGCGACATCCAACGAATCATTTTGGCCGACCAGCGGAGGAAAACCCGTCGGGGAATAAAACAGCCGGTCACCCGTGATACCCATCTCCCTGTCGCCTTGAGTCGTCAACCTTCCCGCACCGGTACGAACGGTCTGCGGAAGGGACTGACCCGCCACTATTCCACCGCAAGCAATTTACAAACAATCAATTAACAGCAAACATAACACACACTGGGTCTACGTCGGCCTGCCCTACTAGGCTTAAACTTCGGGCGGTGACGCTTAGCTCTACTTTCGCCAAGGAGCGTGGGAGCGCATTATTTGGGGCTAGACCTGGAGGAATACCTCAACTCCGGTTATCCCCAACTAAGGCTCAACCTTAATAACGACTGCTCGTCAGAGCAGGACCCGGGGTTATAATAGTAAATTGCAATGAAGACAAGTGCGGTGATTATGCTGCTTATTTAAAGTGCTGGAAAGAAACGTGACCAGTACGAAACTGGAGTAGTACTGAATAAAAAGTACTTGACCAGTACGAGACTGGAGTAGAGTTAATTAAAGGTACTTGACCAGTATGAGACTGGAGTATAACTGGATTGAAAGTACTTGACCAGTACGAGACTGGATTATAACTGAATTGAAAGTACTTGACCAGTACGAGACTGGAGTATAACTGAATTGAAAGTACTTGACCAGTACGAGACTGGAGTATAACTGAATTGAAAGTACTTGACCAGTACGAGACTGGAGTATAACTGAATTGAAAGTACTGAACTGAAAAGAATAAAAGAACAGGACCAGTGCAAAACTGGAATAATCATGAAGAAAATGGTTAGTAGTCTAATCACTCCATCCAGGAGGCTTCAGTTCCATCTCCGTTCTCAGGAGGGATTTTCAGTTCCATCCCCGTTCTCAGGAGGCACATTCAGTTCTATTTCAGTTTTTAATAAGGCTTCATTGGGTTGCACCCATTATTATGATCCGATTAGAATCTGGTTGCGCTTTATTAATCACGGGTTAATCAGATCAGTGGCTTATCAGGAGTTGCACCCTCATTAGTTATCGAGAATAATTCGCATAGCACTACTCGTACTCTCGCTTCCGAGCGTACCCAAATCACCCGAGAGGCGAGGCGCTCAACGGTTTCACGGAATCTCGGAGCACACGGGGTTCGGTCACTTGCCTCGGCCACTCTCGTTGATACGACAATTTTATTATTCTTTTTAGTGAGGATAGTCGCGCGCTCCAATTTTCATTTTCGAGCGTAATAATTATCGGGCGCGATCCTAAGCTTCCAAAATTTGGGAAAAATATCAACACTCAATCTTATGACCCCAAATTTTGATACAACCCTTCAAATAGCCTAAAATGAGCCTAGTAATTTTTTGGTAATTTTCCAAAGTGTTTTGGGCCTTTAATTTGGCCAAACAAATTTTATTTGGGCTTTTAAAAATACCAAAAGAATTCCAAAAATTCTCAAAATTTTTGTGGATATTGCCCTCATTAAGGGGGACATTTTTCATATTCAAAACATTTTCATGAGGGCTCTATTTTGACCTCTTAAAAATAAAAACCCTTAATATTATAATATTATATATATTATAATATAATATAAAATATTAAGTTTATAAAAAAAACTGTACACCATCTTCTCCCCCCCCCGCCGCCTGTACCAAAACCGCACCTTGCGGGTCTCCTCCGCCGCCGGCCGGCCACCGGCCGGCCGTGGCTCCACCACCGGCCGACTGCCCGGTGGTGGGCGCTCCCTCCGGCGGTGGTCCGGCGGCCCGCCGCCGCCGGCCGCCGCCGGAGTTTTTTTTTTTTTTTAAACCGTGAGGGGAGGGGAGTGGCGGCGGCGGCGCTCCGACCGCCGGAGCTTGCATGCGACACGTCCAAAAGTTAGGGAGGAGGGAGAGAGAAAGTTTCTACCTGAAGTTGGGGGGTTTGGCGGCCTCCGGCGAGCTCCGCCATGAATGGCTTTGGAAGGTGGTGGAGCTCGGCTTTGCCTTTTCCGGCCACCAGAGCTCCGGCAGAGGGGGGAGGAGCAGGGGGAAGGCTGCTCTGAGACTGTGTGGGGAGTATAGGGGGAGGGGGGGGGGCCTTTATATAGGGAGGGGGAGGGGGAGCTCCCTCCTTTTGGGTGGTGTGGGACTAATCCCTCCTTAGGGAGGGATTAATCCCACCCTCCAGCTGTCCTCCAGCTGTCCAAGGACAGCTGGAGGTCTCTCCTTTTTCCCATGTGGAAAAGGATGAGGCCCTTCATGGGCTTGGGCCTTAAGAAAGAGGGGGAGAAAGAGAGAGAGAGAGAGAGGGAAGAAGTGGGTGGGCCTCCACTTGTAGTGGGATGGGGGCTTGCTGGTTGGGGGCCTAAGGAGAGTGTGGGGGCATGAGTCATCCACCTTTGGAGAGGAGGTGGGCCCCTCATTTGGAGAAAAATCAAAAAAAATGGATTTTTAGGAGGGTTTGACCAAGTCAACCCTAGGGTGGGTCCCCCTTGCTAGTCAAGTCAATATGAGTCCAAGTCATCGGGGTCGGGTCAAGGTTCGGGTGTCGCGACATAATTGGTGTGCGCACGCTTTTCGGTGCACGACGAGGCTTGATTTGACCACGGGTTGACCAATTATCGTCGAAATTGATCGGGATGACTTCCGTTGACTTTGTATTGACTATACGAGTCCAACGCCACTGACCGGGGTCGAATCGGAGTTCGTTTGGCGAAAATCCGATATTTGCGCGTCGCAGCGTGCTAAAACGGTCAAAACGCCCATAATCATCGTTAGGCTTCGAATTGCGACGCAACGAGTTCCGATGCGTTCGAATCAACTATACGAAGTCATGAGAATTGACAGAACTCAAATCGGAGTTCTCTATGTCAATATCCAAAAATCTCATTTTCGCGACATTCTGCGAGTAACGGCCAAATCCACTATATGACCTCTAGGTTCAATTGAACGAGTTCCGATGTGCTCGTATTGACTATACGAGGCCACAGGAACTGACGGAACTCAATTCGGAGTCCTCTAGCTCTGTTTCCTACCTTGGGTTACCCCTCACCGGGTCATGGGTAGGGTCCGGGCCACTTTTATTGGGCCCACTAGGGTTCTGGTGGCCCAATAAAAGTCGGGATGTTACACCTTGTGCCAGGGTAGAGAAGCTGATACCATCGCGCTGCAGTCTGCACATAACTGAGGGAGTTGGCTCCCGACCTACATCATAGGCAATGTTTGGCCTTGTAATCGTCAAGTAAATCAAGCTCCCAACCAAAGCCCAGAACACCAAGGGATCATGAAGAATCCTCCCCTCATCTCGTCGATGCTTCAGGCCACAATCCAGAGGAGTAGAGCTACTCTTTCCCTCCCTCAAGCCAAATCGATGAACAATCCACTTAGTATAGCCCTTTTGAGAGACGAGTATCCCGCTCTTCTTCCTCTCAACCTCGAGTCCAAGGAAGTGATGAAGCTCACTCAAATCCTTCATCTTGAATCGTATAGCTAGGTCGGCCCTAAGCCTAGCTACCTCTTCCTCAGAGTTCCCCATGACGATCATGTCGTCCACGTACAACAACACCAAGACATGAAGCTCCCCCTACTTCTTTATGAAAATGCTTGAATCTGAATCAGCGGCAAAGTATTCGCAGAACTGGAGGTATTCTGCAATTTTCTCATACCATGCACGTGGAGCCTGCTTTAACCCATAAAGAGCCTTCCGAAGCTTGCAAACGTAGTCTGGATGATCTTCAGATACATAACCTGGTGGTTGAACCATGAAGATGTCTTTTTCTATCTCCTCGTAAAGAAAAGCATTCTTTACATCAAGTTGCCACATCTTCCACCCTTGGCAAGCAGCCAGGGCGATCACCACCCGCACCGAAGTCATTTTGGCAACTGGACTAAACGTCTCTTCATAGTCTTCACCATATTATTGGGAGAACCCTCGAGCAACCAGACGAGCTTTATATCTTTCGTTACTCCCATCAGCCTTCTTATTCAGTTTGTATACCCACTTACACGTCACAGTAGTAACGCCAACGACCTTAGGCACAAGGTCACAAGTCTCGTTCCTTCCGAGGGCTGCCATCTCCTCATCCATATCATCATCCCACTCCTTGACTCTAGTGGCGTCTTCAAACTTTGAAGGCTCCCGCTCATCCAGGGGGCCTGCGAAGAAACATGAGACAAAGCTCACCAAGTTTCCATCGCTGTACCGAGCCGGTGGTTTAATGGTCCTCTTCGATCTCCGAAGGTCCTGACCATTATTGACCACCTCCGCTGATTCTTCTTCACCAGCTCCATTCTCGGGCAAACTTGGAGCAACACTCCCCCTGGTTCCTGAACCAGAAGCTTCCGCCCTAGAGCTTGAACCATCTAGAGCTCCGGGTGATACCGACAACTCCACCATAAGATCCTTAGCAGCTTCCACCTGCCCACCATCAGACCTGCTCTCCTGCAGCTCAAAAGAGCTACCTCCATACGACGTTAGTTCATCAAAGACAACGTCTCTTGATACAACAAACTTCTTCGTCGCAGGATCCATACACTTCCATCCCTTCTTCCGCTCATCATACCCCACAAAGACAAGCTTCCTCGCCTTTGCATCAAGCTTAGTCCTCAGAGCATCTGGGACGTATACGTAGCAGGTTGATCCAAACACCCGAAGGTGTTCAACACTGGGCTTCTCATTAAACATCAGCTCATGAGGAGACTTCATGTTGATCAGACTCAGAGGCATCCGATTGATGACATAGGTTGCGCAGGTCATTCCTTCCGCCCAGAAGGACCTCGGAATTCCCTTTACATGAAGCCAACATTTGCAGGTTTCCATAAAATGACAGATCTTCCTTTCCGCTACTCCTTTTTGTTGTGGAGTATGTGCACAAGTAAGCTCCCTCCGGATGCCTTGCTTCCTGCAGAAGTTAGAGTACTCAGTTGAAACAAACTCACCTCCGTTGTCCGTTCTCAACTTCTTGATCCGCAGGCCAAGCCATCCCTCCACCAACTCCTTGAACTCCACGAACAACCGGAAATCATCTGACTTCTCCTTTATGAAGTACACCCACGTGTACCTTGTATAATCATCAATCAACACGAGCATATACCTTCTCCCTCCAAGACTAGTAGTGATAGTTGGTCTCATCAACTCACCATGAACACATTCCAATGGTGCTTTAGACCTGGTTTGTGACTTATCAAATGGAAGGCGATGTGCATATCTATATTGACATCCAATACAAACATGACCATCACCGTAGGATAGGATGACAACTTAGGCAAGAATTTCATAAGGCTTCTCACCGTCATGGCTTTCATCTTGTTCATCCCTACGTGCCCCAGCCTTTCATGACAGATAGACACGCTATCATTGACCCTCATCCGATCAACATAGGAGCTTGTTGATATAACATACAAGTCCTTTACTCTCCTTCCAACGTGAGCAACATCAGTCTTAACCGCTGATACATTCCGGAGAAATTTCACTTCTGTTGAGCCGAACAGAATGTGATAGCCCGCATTTACCGCATTGGTCACTGAGAAGAGGTTCTTCTTCATGCCCGATACGTGATAAACACTCCTTAATGTGAGTGGCTCCTTATCACTACCCAAATACAAAACTCCCTCCTTCTCGACTACATGCACAGAATCATCAGCAGTAATAATAACTTCATTACCTGAGTAAGCCCTCAGTGAAGAGAACTTTGACTCATCCCTGGTGAGGTGATGACCACACCCAGAGTCGATGATCCAGTCATCTTGGTATTTGATGGAAGACAAAGCAAGGACACACACGCCCATCAAGAAAGCATTCCCCCATCCAGCTCCCTCAGCACTAGAACCAGCCTCCTCCTTTCCTGTAACATGACCTGGCTGAAGCTTCACTTTGTAGTCTCGTCTGAAGTGACCCGGCATATTACACCTATAGCACCTTGGTCCTTCCTTCTTCTTCTCACCTCGCTTAGAAGAGTGACTCTTCTCTTGCTGATATGAAGTTGATGGACCATCGCCAGCAGGTTTCTTCTTCTTGTCCCATCTCTTCTTATTCTTCCCTGAGAAGAGAGCCTCACTGTCTCCTCCAGAAATAATCAAACCAGCCATCTGTCTTGCCACATACTCCTTCTGCAAGCCACAGATGATGTGCCACTTAAGCTTCGCCTCCGAGATTAGCTCATCAGGGTCTACCGTTGATATCTCAGTGCACAGGTTCTTCATTTTAAGGAAGAAGGTTGAGATAAACAAGTCTCCCTGAGTGGCTTTTGCCAACTCATTCTCCAAGAACTGTAGCCGAGCTACATTCTTCTTGTTGAACAACCCATCAAGGGAAGTCCAAATCTCAGCAGCAGATGAACATCTAAGGATGTCATCAAAGAGATATGGTGAGATAGCCCGCTTCAGAGTAAACTCAGCCTATGCATTCATTTTCCTCCAAGCTCTCACCTCTTCAGCAGACCCAGTTGCAGCAGTAACCTCTGTTATGTTGTCTCCACACACAACTTCTCACAAGTCCTCTATAAGAAGATAACTTTTCATGCACGACCTCCACTTCTTAAAGTTGGTCGGCGTTAAAAGCTCAATACCCAGACCTCTTGTAAACCCATTATCCATTGCACTATCATTGATTTAACAAACTTTTAGAGAAGAGCAAACTTGGTGGCTGATCACTACTCAAGCCTCCATTCCCTCTGATACCATATTAAAATTTCACAAGATGATCAAAGTGATAGATCTAATACCAAGTAAAACTTTCAAAGCTATCAAGATGACCCCTTGATTGAGCGGAAACCAGGCACAAGAACACTCCAACCACTACCAAGATCAGTAAACCAAATGCAAGGAAAGTAACAAGTAGATCATGTATTAACAATCTTCTTTACAACAAGAGGTATACATGACGAGACATGATGTTGCCAAGTACAAACAAGGAAGCAGAGAACAACAAATAACAGAAGCCAGACGGATAGAGGCCGAGACCGTCGAGACTGCCGCCCTTGCCGAAATAAACAGCGAAGTCCGCCGAGACCGCGAGGTCGCGCTGACTACCCGTTATTCAAGCTGAAGAAGAGCTATCTGCAAACTGCAAGCCGCCTGACCACTGAGGTCTCCTAGCCGCAAGTTAGACCGCGAACAAGCCACTGCCAAACTGAAGAACAGACCGCCCAGACCACATGGATTGCCCAGACCGGCAGACAGGTTATTGAACTGGAATTGCTGAAGGAGAGAAGACTGGCTGGCCGCAACTGCGACTTGCTGCTAACCGCTGATTGTAAACCGCAACCTTCACTAATCTCTGACCGCAGTCAGCACCAAAGTCCTTGCTTCTCAGTGATAGCCGAACAACCTGTAAACAACAAACCAGTTATCCTTCTCAAACCACGCGGACAAAAAATCTGAGGCTGCAAGTCCCACTTACTGTTCATTCATTTAATTATGTTATCACAGAGGGGTCCTATTTATAGGCATGGAGAGGAGTGTGGTCACCGCACTAATAGATAGAAACACCACCCCAGCTCGCAGCTAGCACAAGGCATTCCGCCCAGTACGAATAGACAAAGCAAGACACCAACCAATCCTCCAGGCACCAAGGCAGGATAAACGCCAGTCCATACTCTTGTGGACATCACACTAGCTCGCACGCTGCAGCGGACATGACAACAGTCTTCACACCCGCGGACACCGCTCCAGCACGCACTAACAAGTCCATGACCAAAGGCACAGACCGCTTGGTCAACCAGCGGACATTGCGGACTCTGCAATCAATCTGGACTTGTCACAAATCGTGACCAAGTCCAACAACTAGAGAACCTCTGGCGCGAACTCTGCGGACATAAACGATCAGTCCGCCAGATCCAAACCAGTTTGCCTAGCCGCGAACTCCGCGGTTACCTCCTAACCGCACCTCCTGAGATCAAGGGCACAGGCCAATGCCGATCTCACGAGCTCCAAGAACATTCCGTATAGAGCGAACTCCGCGGACTTTAAACCAGTCCTCCCAAGCTGCAGATAAACAACCTATCCGCACGGCTTTCACCAAGGACAAACCACCAGGCCGCATACATCAGACTGCTCAGGCCGCACACCAGTCTGCCAGACTGTCCGCCCAGGCTGCGCGGTCTGCCCAAACAACCCCCACTTTAACTTTAATAATTTCAACATTAATGATCGTGCAACTATCTGGCTTGAAAGACTGGGACATGTCGGGATGGATAAGTTGAAAGTAATGGCGAAAAGGAGCCTTGCGAAAGGCTTGCCTAGGTTGTCATCCTTCGGCGACGGTCATGTTTACGTGGGATGTCAATTCGACGAGCTGTTGGGACCGACCGTCACCACTAGTCTTGGAGGCAGCATGTATATGTTGGTGTTGATTGATGACTATATAAGGTACACTTGGGTGTATTTTATGAAGGAGAAGTCAGACGCGTTCCATTTGTTCGTGGAGTTCGAGAAGCTTGTGGAGGGTCGGCTTGGTTTGCAGATCAAGAAGTTGAGAATGGGCAACAAAGGTGAATTTGATTCAACCATGTTCTCTAACTTTTGCAGGAAGCACAGAATCTGGAGAGAGCTTTCTTGTGAGCATACTCCATAACAAAATGGAGTAGTAGATCGGAAGATCCGTCATTTGACGGAGACCTGCAAGTGTTGGCTTCATGGCAAAGGCATTCCTAAGGCCTTTTGGGCGGAAGGGATGGCCTGCGTGGCGTATGTCATCAATCAGATGTCTCTAAGTCTGATCAACATGAAGTATCCGATTGAGCTGATGTTCAAGGAAAAGCCCAGCGTGGAATGCCTTCAGGTGTTCGAATCGACCTGTTATATGCACGTCCCGGATGCTCTCAGGACGGAGCTGAATGCGAAGATGAGGAAGCTTGTCTCTATGGGCTATGATGAGCAGAAGAAGGGATAGAGGTGTATGGATCTTGCGACGAAGAAGTTCATCGTGTATAGAGACATTGTCTTCGATGAACTGACGTCATATGAAGGTAGCTCATCTGTGGAACTAAAGGAGAATAGGTCAGACGGTGGGCAGAAGGAGGCTGCTGAAGATCTTCGGTTGGAGCTGTCTGTGTCACCAGGAGCTTCAGGTTGTTTTAGCTCTGGGGCAGAGGCGTCGGGTTCAGGAAGCAGGAGGAGCGATGCCCTAGGTGCTTCTGGTTCAGGAAGTAGGGGGAGCGATAGTTCGGGTGCTTCTAGTTCCAGGGTGGTGGCTTCTTGTTCAGGAAGCAAGGGGAGTGATACTCCAGGTTTTCCCGGGATCGGAGCTAGTTCAAGAGATGCAGCGGAGGTGGTTAGCCGTGATAAGGCTCTTCGGAGGTCAAAGAGGATCACAAACCCACCAGCTCGATATTGCGAAGGAAACGCGGTGAGCTCGGTCTCTTGTTTCTTTGCAGGCCCTCAGATCGAGCGAGAGCCTTTTAGCTTTGAAGACACCGCTAGAGTCAAGGAGGGGTAAAGCGCCAAGGATGAGGATATGACTGCCCTCATGGGTGACAAGGCTTGTGACCTTGTGCCCAAGGTTGGTGTTACTCCTGTGACGTATAAGTGAGTGTTGAAGCTGGAAATGAAGGCGGAGGGAAGCATGACTCCTTTCAGGAGGTGCTGGAGGGATCCCTTATGGTCTGGTATATGCGAAGTGAGGACTATATCGCAAACATCTTCTCGATGCCTGTATCAGAGAGGTCATGTTCATGGTTACGGGGACTGTTGGGGCTTGTCACTACTTCTCACTTTAAGTGGGAATGTTGAAAATCATGAAGTGAAAGTGGTGGACTGGGCGACCTATGTAACACCCCTATCTGTCACATAACATATAACAGTAGGTCCGTCCGGGGCCCGATGCCATATACCACAGACAGACCGGCGGGTTACTCAATGAAACCATCCTTCCAATCGTAACGTCCTACACAGAGAATCTAGCGGAAACAATTTTATTAAGTTGCAAGAGAAAGAACCCAGCAAAGGCACAAATTTCCACTAACAAAACCCAGTAGGAATGAATTATAAAAAACACACCAGTACTGGCCTTATGGCCTTACAAGAGTTCACGATAATTAATCAGTGTCTTACAAACTTCGGCTCACAGGCCGGCCACACATGGATTAAATAAGTATACAAACAAAGCCTTCAAGGGCCAGCTCAACAACTTGGGCTTTGGCCCGCTACTTGCCGCTCGGCTCCGCATCACCTGCAAGCACAATACACCACAACGGTTGCAAACAAGAATAACGGTCAGCTAAAGCTGACCAAATTATAACGATTCCGCCCCCAAACTCGGGGCGGCAAAGCTTATTCCCTGCACTTGTATTAGTATAAACAAACAGGATTGCGAAAGTACAATTTAAGCAGACTTCACCAAAGGTGTAGGCACACACGGCCGCACACCCCGTGCTCTCAGGACACTTATACGGTGGACTCAGTCCACCATCGCCCCCCGGGACGGCAATCTCGTGAGTAATAAAGTCTTCATGGTCGAAGCCGAAGACCCTCCCTCTATGCCATCGATAGGTGATGACTAATAATTTAGTCATCATTTAGGGGTATTATCCTATTAGATATTTAAATAAATTATCATATTTGTTAATTGTTTTTTTATAATATTTCATAAAAATAATATTTCATGCTCTGAATCTTATATTTTCTATTTTGTAGGAAAATGGCAGGCCTGGGGGGATTTTATCCCGCTGTTAAGTCCAAGGTCCGCATGCGAGTCAAATTAGTGGACATAGAGCTCGGCCGGATATATTCAACACCACCACCTTCCATGGACGCAACCCGAGCTCCTCCGGCCACCCATGCAAGCCACATGCTTTATATATATATATATATATATATATATATATATATATATATATATATATATATATATATATATATATATAAGAGAGCAGCAGCAATGGCCAGCAAAGTCCAGCCGGCCTCCTCCAACAATGCTCTCGGGCACCACCTCAGCTTGGCCACCAAAGAGCTCAGCCACCATCCCTCCAAGCATCAAGTGCAGCACCTCCAACTGCCCGAGCTCTCACACCTCAGACAGAGCTCTCCATCGCCATCATCGTGCCCTCCTTCGCCATCGTCGCGCCCGCCATCGCCGCCACCAACCTCCGTCACCGTGCACAACCTCCTCCATGCTCCAGCAGTTCCGACCACCTCCATGAACAAGCTTAGCTGCCAGCCACCATCAACACAAACAAGCTCGGCCATTCCATGCAACCTCCCTGGAGCAGCTCCACCTCCGGCCAACACCTTCAACAGCAGCTTCCTCCTCCAAGCAGCTCCAGCAACTTCTCACCAAGCAGCTCCACCACCATGAAGC
This sequence comes from Platanthera zijinensis, assembly GCA_039513925.1. Lineage (NCBI taxonomy): Eukaryota > Viridiplantae > Streptophyta > Magnoliopsida > Asparagales > Orchidaceae > Platanthera > Platanthera zijinensis. The sequence goes on along the minus strand of CM077082.1, from coordinate 3,249,488 downwards.
TCCTCCACCTCTACATGCAGCAGCTCCAGCGCCACTACCGTGCAAAGCTCCAGCAACCTCCGGCCACCTCCAGCAACTCCATACAGGAGGCTCGGCCGCCACCTCCAGCCCTTCCAAAAGCTTCACTCCACGTCAGCAATCCGGCCGGAAGCACACGCCCTCCTCCACGTCATGCAAGAAGCCCGCCCCTCTTCAATTCCGCCGTTACACGCAAATGCTGCCATCTCAACAGTAACCGCTCATATTTACTCCATAGATTCGGATGTAGGGCCGCCTCATAAATAACGCCTGCTATGTTTAGGCTATAAATATGCCCATTTTCGGTCATTAGGGGAGGGGAGTTGAAAGTTTTAGTCTCAATTCATTTGAGAGTTTGAAGTCCTAAGAAGAAAAAAATAGGAGAATATTTGAAGAGCGCGGAATTCATTTTTGTTGGTATGAAGGAGAAGTAGTATATTTTTTATAATTGTTTTCAAGTTGTTTTGTTTTAACCACTTCAGTTTAATCTTGTACGTCTCGTCATTTTATCTTTTATAATTCCTTTCCCTATTAGCAAGACAATTTCAAGTCTATTTTGCTTAAGATATTAATATTACTCCCATTTTGATTTATCTCTTATCGCTCACGTTCTTTTTATGATGTCATATCTTTATGAAAATGATTCCTCCATCTCCATGAGCGGTTAATTTTCTATAGTGCTCGATCGAGATGATCCGAGGATGAGTTAATTTTTGTTATGATTGTAGTTTGCTTTTTCTCAAATTGTTGAACGCTTACGATTTACCGTTGATCAATTCATTGAGGCTATATATTTTATATAGTTTTCATAATGGTTTTCGCTCTTTAGTTGGCCGAGAGGCTCGTAAGGCGAATCGATCACTCATTGGTAAAAAGAGTAGAACGCAACCCTCGAAAGAGGACAACGTAACTCTTCCGGATTGGAGTGAAATCCAATAGTGAGGTTCACAACCTAAAGCAAGTCTTAGGCGATGCGATTTGAGAACGAAAGTTCGGTCGATACACCTAAGCTTAGTTGAACCTAATCCTCGAAAGAGGAGTGTTCATGCTTCGGGAACCTCCACGGTCAAAGCCTCTTCAACAAGAGAATTGCACTCTAACTTCATTCCGTTATTTTCTTTTCCCAAGGTGATTCAAAAATCGAGCACTAGTTTTAATACATCGTTTTAATTCCGTTAACATTGCTAGTTTTTTTCTTTTCGCAACCCCAACTCAATTTTCTTTTGATAAAATAATAACAATTTTCAAAGTAGAATTACTCAACCACCCCGAGTCTAATACGACCTTGGTTTTTATAAACCTATACCACTCCCGATACGGTACACTTGCCGTTGTCGTTTGCGGATATAGTTTCGCGCAATCAAGTTTTTGGCGCCGTTGCCGGGGACAATTGGTCGATAATTTGAAAAAGAAATAGTTATTAATTTTATCGCTTCTCTTTTTTTTTTTTTAGTTTATGACCCGAGTAAACTCTTCAAATAATTTTGAATTTGCTTTTGATCCGGAAATCGAGCGCACCTTTCGGCGACGTCTCCGATTTAGTGATCTACCAATAATTTGTGAAGAATCAATCGGAGAAACTAACGAGGGAATAATGAAAGTTCCTAACCTTAATGCGGCTCCACTACGGACCATGTCCTATTATGCGAGACCAAATTTGGAGGGAACACAATCTAGTATTATTCGCCCAGCAGTAGCGAATAATAATTTTGAAATTAAAACGAGTATCATTCAGATGGTACAGCAATCAGTTGTATTCGATGGCTTACCGGATGAAGATCCGAATTTACATCTGCTTAATTTTTTGGAAATTTGCGATACGTTTAAAATAAATGGTGTCACTGATGACGCCATCCGTTTGCGTTTATTTCCATTTTCTTTGCGGACTAAGGCCAAGCAGTGGTTGGGTTCTCTTCCTAGAGGTTCCATCACTACATGGGCCGAAATGACGGAGAAATTTTTAACGAAATATTTTCCTCCGGCAAAGTCCGCTAAATTACGTACGGACATTCTCTCGTTCACGCAAATAGACTCGGAGTCTCTCTATGACACATGGGAGCGCTTCAAGGAACTTTTGCGAAGATGTCCTCATCATGCTCTTCCTATGTGGCAACAAGTTCAAACTTTCTACAATGGTTTGAATCTCCAAACAAGGCAAATGATTGATGCAGCCGCAGGGGGAACTCTTAATAACAAAACCCCCGAGGCCGCTCAAGAGCTTTTCGAGGAGATGGCCATGAATGCTTATCAGTGGAATGCGCCACGGTCGCGCCCTAACAAGCCGACCGGACTCTTTGAAGTCGAGGCCACCCCGAATTTGGCACTTCAAGTAGAAATGCTCACAAAGCAAGTGGCGGAGATGTCTGCTTCCTCCGCCACAAATTGGGCTTATAATAATAATAATAATAATTTTAATAATAATTTTATTCAAGAGCAAGTAGATTATATGGGGAACTCCTATCGTCCTCCGTATAACCCGAATAATAATATTCCGTTCAATAATAGTTATAATCCGGGTTTGCGGAATCACCCAAATTTTTCATGGAGCAACCCTAATAATGCTCAACGACCACCACAAGTGAATCCTCCCGGATTTGCACCACCGCCACCACAAAAGTCCTCTTCACTTGAAGAGGTCTTCACTAAGTACGTAGCCTCCAACGAGTCCAATATCCGGAATCTTACCGGCTCTATTAAAAACTTAGAAAATCAAATTGGACAGCTAGCTAAATTATTCTCCGAACGCCAACAAAGAGCTCTGCGAGGCAACACCGAGCCAAATCCAAGGGAGAGCGCCAACGCAATAACCCTCCGCAGCAGAACGGAGGTAACTTCTACAAATTTGGCTGGACCCGAGGTAAACGTTTCATCTTCACCCCCGTAACTTACTTCTCCGCAAGTTAGTTCTTCTACTTTACCGTCTTCTACTCTAGCTCCGCGTAATAATTTAAAACCTTCAATGCCTTATCCTTCAAAATTTAAAAACGAGCGCAATGAGGAGCAATACAAAAAATTTATTGAAATTTTAAAACAAATTCAAATAAATGTCCCATTCTGCGAAGCAATCTCCAATATGCCTAAATGCGCGAAATACCTCAAAGAATTACTCTCTAATAAAAAGAAACTTGAGGATATTTCGCGTGTTTCTTTAAACGCAGAATGCTCGGCGGTTGTTTTAAATAAATTGCCGGAAAAACTTAACGATCCGGGACGGTTTTCCATCCCATGTTTATTCGGCAATTTATTAATAAAACACGCTTTGGCCGATTTAGGAGCTAGTATAAATTTGATGCCGTTCTCTTTATTTAAAAAGCTTTGTTTGGGCACCCCAAGCCCAACTAAAATGAGCATCCAACTAGCGGACCGGTCAATAAAATACCCGATTGGAGTCGTAGAGGATGTTTTAGTTAAAGTAGACAAATTTATTTTCCCAGTAGACTTTGTCATTCTAGACATCGAGAAAGACGCCGAAGTGCCCCTTATACTCGGTCGTCCATTCCTTGCAACCTCTAAGGCAATAATAGACGTAAGTAACGGAAAGCTTCTCCTACGAGTGGGGGATGAAGAAGTTACTTTTAGTATCGACGCTTCCATGAAAAATTCTTTTTCTAACGACGACTCTTGCTTTACCTTAGAAACAAATTTTGAAGAGGAAATAGCGTCGTTTTCTGAAATTATCTCTCCTTTATTAGAAAATCCGGATATTGCAAACTCATTTTGTCTAAAAGAAATAACTCGGCCGCTTAAATTTGAAGAAATAAAATCAAATAATTTTAAAGTAAAAACATCTTATGAGGAGCCACCGAGTTTAGAATTAAAACAATTGCCGGAATATTTAAAATATTTATTTTTAGAAAAAGAGTCAAAATTGCCTGTGATTATTTCATCCGCGCTTAACGATTCAGAAATTTCTGAATTAACAAAAATTTTAAATAACCACCGTCATGCAATTGCATGGCAAATTTCTGATATTAAGGGGATTAGCCCCTCATTTTGCACGCATAAAATAAATTTAGAAAATAATTCTCGTGGCACTATTCAGCATCAACGACGCCTTAATCCTAACATGAAGGACGCCGTTAAAGCCGAAATTATAAAATTATTAGACGCAGGGATTATTTACCCAATTTCTGATAGCACTTGGGTTAGCCCGGTGCAAGTCGTGCCTAAGAAGGGTGGGATAACAATGGTTTCCAATGAAAATAATGAGTTGATCCCAACCCGTACTGTTACAGGTTGGCAGGTTTGCATCGATTATAGGAAATTAAATGATGCCACCCGTAAGGACCACTTCCCGTTACCCTTCTTTGACCAAATCTTAGAACGTCTATCCGGTCACTCACATTATTGTTTTCTTGATGGTCTTTCGGGATACTTCCAAATCCCAATTGCACCCGAAGATCAAGAGAAAACCACGTTCACTTGTCCCTTTGGCACCTTCGCCTATCGGAGGATGCCGTTTGGCCTTTGCAACGCGCCGGCTACATTTCAAAGATGTATGTTGACAATTTTTAACGAATTAGTAGAGGACGTCATGGAAGTTTTTATGGACGATTTTTCTGTATTCGGCAATTCTTTTCAAAATTGTTTAAATAATCTTGATCGTGTTCTTCAACGTTGTGAAGACACGAATTTGGCGCTCAATTGGGAAAAGTGTCACTTTATGGTCCGAGAAGGCTTAGTGCTCGGACATAAAGTTTCTAGCAAAGGGATCGAGGTCGATAGGGCCAAAATCGAGGTCATAGAAAAACTTCCCCCGCCTACCAACATAAAATCTATTAGAAGTTTTCTAGGACATGCGAGTTTCTATAGGCGGTTTATTAAGAATTTTTCAAAAATTACAAAACCGCTAACACATCTTTTAGAAAAAGAAACCGCATTCATATTTGATGAAGAATGTTCTAAAGCGTTTAATAAAATTAAAAATGAACTTATCAACTCGCCTATTTTAATTGCGCCTAATTGGTCTCTCCCGTTTGAAATTATGTGTGACGCGAGTGATTTTGCTGTAGGGGCTGTTTTAGGCCAACTGGTGGATAAATATTTTCACCCAATTTATTACGCAAGCAAAACGCTCACTTCCGCCCAAGCTAATTATACTACAATGGAAAAGGAGCTTTTGGCAATAATTTTTGCATTTGATACATTTCGATCTTATATAACGCTATCAAAAATTATTGTTTTTACTGACCACTCTGCTCTCAGGTATCTAATGGAAAAAGGGGACGCCAAACCCCGATTATTAAGATGGATTCTCCTTCTACAAGAGTTCGATTTGGAGATTCGAGATAAGAAGGGAGCAGAAAATTTGGCGGCCGACCACCTCTCAAGGTTGGAGAATCCGGCTGCAGGAGCATTAGTGGAGTCCGAAATAGATGACAAATTCCCTGAAGAGCGCCTCCTCGCCATGAATAAGGTAACGATTTCCTCCACCCCTTGGTACGCAGATCTTGCCAATTACTTAGTGGCACGGGTCCTCCCAAAGAATTATTCAAGTCAACAAAAGAAGAAATTCTTTTCGGACTTGAAAAATTACTTTTGGGAAGACCCCTTTTTATTTCATGTCTGCGCGGACCAAGTGGTAAGAAGGTGTGTATCGGGCGAGGAAGGCGTCCAAATATTGCGGCATTGCCACGAAGGACCAACCGGCGGACATTATCAAGCAAACCGGACCGCTAGGAAGGTGCTAGAGGCGGGCTTCTACTGGCCCACCTTATTCAAAGACGCTCACACTTTTGTGAGTAAATGCGATAATTGCCAACGGTCAGGTAACATTTCTAACCGGGATGAAATGCCCCAAAATATATTTTTAGAATGTGAAATTTTTGATTTATGGGGGTTAGATTTCGTAGGTCCACTACCACCTTCTCATAATAATAAGTACATCCTTGTTGCGGTTGACTACGTGTCAAAGTGGGTTGAGGCGCAAGCTTTCCCCACTAATGACGCGAGAGTCGTCGTAAATTTTTTTAAAAAATTATTTTCTAGATTTGGCACACCACGTGCACTGATTAGTGATAGGGGCTCTCATTTCTTTAATGACCAACTTGCTAAAATTTTAGCTAAGTATGACGTCACGCACAAATTATCCACCCCATATCACCCACAAGCAAATGGCCAAGTGGAGGTGGTAAACCGTGAGCTAAAAAGAATATTAGAAAAAAATAGTGTCCGTTAATAGGAAGGATTGGTCGCTCAAGCTAGATGACGCTTTGTGGGCTTATCGGACGGCGTACAAAACCGCCATCGATTGTACACCATATCGATTAGTTTACGGAAAAGCATGTCATCTACCGGTTGAATTAGAGCACCGCGCATATTGGGCGCTTAAATTTTTAAATCTAGATTTAAACTTAGCCTCCGAACAAAGAAAATTTCAACTAAATGAGTTAGATGAATGGCGTGCAAACGCCTATGAAAATAATAAATTATATAAGGAGAGAACTAAGTTTTATCACGATAGAAATATTAAAAATCCAAAATCTTTTTCACCGGGAGATCTAGTCCTTCTTTTTAATTCTAGGCTTAGGCTTTTTCCGGGAAAATTGAAGTCCCGATGGTCCGGTTCCTTTGTCGTGAAAGAGGTTTGGCCATATGGGACCGTGCTAATAGAACACCCGGAAAATGGCTCATTCAAAGTTAATGGGCACCGATTAAAACTATATCACCCCGGCGACCCCTCAACCGGAAAAATTGAATCACTAAATCTTCCAAACATTTAAAATAATCACTTAGTCAAGCTACGCGACGGTAAACAAAGTGCTTGTGGGAGGCACCCCATAGTTATCCCTTTCATTTCTATTGTTTTTTTTTCTTTCTTGTTTTCTTTCCTAACAACTTTTGCAGGTTTTGGGTCGATGTTATAAAGCGGCTGCCCCCACAAAAAATCAGAGAAGATTCTTTATAACATTTTGATTTATTTTACTTTAAAATATATTTGTAAACTTCATACTTAGTTTGAAACATTGGGGACAATGTTTATCTTTAAGTATGGAGGGGTAGCATAAATTAGTTCTAATTTTTAACTTAGTTTGTTTTTTTTAATAAATAAATAAATAAATAAATAATCTAGACTTATTTATGAAGTAGGCTTAATTTGTTTTCACCATAGCTTTCCTAGTTTACTCAGTTGGTTAGTTCCAAGTAGACTTCATTTTTTCATGTGTACTAAGAATTTTTTGTGCTAGAATAGTTTTTTTTGAAACTTTTGAGTAAAATTATTGACTCATGTAGTGTTTCTAGTCAAATGCATGTGTTTGAGTAGTATTGGTGTAGAATTAAATTCTTGGCATAAATCTAAACTTATGATTTGTTAATTGTGTAGAAAGAATTTATTTTACTTCTAATTTGAATCCGGTTTTATCCAAAAGTAGTTTTGGTGAGTGTGTAGAAGATCGTTAGAAAGCTATTACTCGACTCGAATGGAAGGGTGTTCCTTTTTTTTTTGATGTCTAGAATTTGCCCTTAGCTATCTTTGAAATGTTTGCATTTTAGAATAATTAAACTATATGGAAATGATTTAGGCCTCTCTTTGGATAGTTTGAGCTTTTGCACCCAACCCCAATTTAATTACTACCATTGTTCACACAAATTTGGGCCTTATACCTTTATTTGACTCACCTCCACCATTTCGCCACCAAAATTAAAAAGTCCAACCCAACTGTACACTTAAATTTTGAGCTAAAATATTGAAAAAAAATGAGTGCTTATTAAAAGAGCAAAATTTTCATAGTGATATGCGGCCTAGGTATGCATACGCATACTTGGAATGATCCCAACTATGAAGAGAAAAAATGTGTTTATTTTAAAAGCTAAAATTTCATAGTGACATGTGGCCCAGGTATGCATACGCATACTTGGAATGATCCCAACTATGAAAAGCAAATTCTCATAATGATATGCGGCCTAAGTATGTGTATTCATGCTTGGAATGATCCCAATTATGAAGAAAATAAGAAAAAAATATTTAGCTCAAAACTCTTTGTTTAAGTGATATGCGCTTATATGTTCATCATTGTTCACCTTTTCCTTAAACCCAAGTCTTAAGTACATCCTATTTAAGTCCTAAAGATCCACAGAGTTGATTTAGGAAAAAGTGTAGTGGAGAAGGTGCAACGGGCAAGCCTATAGATTTCTTTGGAGGTCTCCCCGAGCGTCAACATCTAGTAATTTAAATCTCAGCGATCACGCTATTTTCTCCCTTTACATAACTTTGAGATTAACCGTCGAATCGTCTTAAAAGTGATAATAAATAATTGAAACGCATTTTAATTATCTCATAAATTAGTATTTATGCCAAGAACGTCTTTCTACTAAAATTTCTACGCATACCGGCATAAAACTTCGCATTTTACTCTCTAACTTTCAAAATTCTATCTAGCATTAGATTTTTCTAACCTTATGAAGAATGGTTTGCTCGGGACGAGCAAAACTTAAGTATGGAGGTGTTTGATGACTAATAATTTAGTCATCATTTAGGGGTATTATCCTATTAGATATTTAAATAAATTATCATATTTGTTAATTGTTTTTTTATAATATTTCATAAAAATAATATTTCATGCTCTGAATCTTATATTTTCTATTTTGTAGGAAAATGGCAGGCCTGGGGGGATTTTATCCCGCTGTCAAGTCCAAGGTCCGCATGCGAGTCAAATTAGTGGACATAGAGCTCGGCCGGATATATTCAACACCACCACCTTCCATGGACGCAACCCGAGCTCCTCCGGCCACCCATGCAAGCCACATGCTTTATATATATATATATATATATAAGAGAGCAGCAGCAATGGCCAGCAAAGTCCAGCTGGCCTCCTCCAACAATGCTCTCGGGCACCACCTCAGCTTGGCCACCATGGAGCTCAGCCACCATCCCTCCAAGCATCAAGTGCAGCACCTCCAACTGCCCGAGCTCTCACACCTCAGACAGAGCTCTCCATCGCCATCATCGTGCCCGCCTTCGCCATCGTCGCGCCCGCCATCGCCGCCACCAACCTCCGTCACCGTGCACAACCTCCTCCATGCTCCAGCAGTTCCGACCACCTCCATGAACAAGCTTAGCCGCCAGCCACCATCAACACAAGCAAGCTCGGCCATTCCATGCAACCTCCCTGGAGCAGCTCCACCTCCGGCCAACACCTTCAACAGCAGCTTCCTCCTCCAAGCAGCTCCAGCAACTTCTCACCAAGCAGCTCCACCACCATGAAGCTCCTCCACCTCTACATGCAGCAGCTCCAGCGCCACTACCGTGCAAAGCTCCAGCAACCTCCGGCCACCTCCAGCAACTCCATACAGGAGGCTCGGCCGCCACCTCCAGCCCTTCCAAAAGCTTCACTCCACGTCAGCAATCCGACCGGAAGCACACGCCCTCCTCCACGTCATGCAAGAATCCCGCCCCTCTTCAATTCCGCCGTTACACGCAAATGCTGCCATCTCAACAGTAACCGCTCATATTTACTCCATAGATTTGGATGTAGGGCTGCCTCATAAATAACGCCTGCTATGTTTAGGCTATAAATATGCCCATTTTCAGTCATTAGGGGAGGGGAGTTGAAAGTTTTAGTCTCAATTCATTTGAGAGTTTGAAGTCCTAAGAAGAAAAAAATAGGAGAATATTTGAAGAGCGCGGAATTCATTTTTGTTGGTATGAAGGAGAAGTAGTATATTTTTTATAATTGTTTTCAATTTATTTTGTTTTAACCACTTCAGTTTAATCTTGTACGTCTCATCATTTTATCTTTTATAATTCCTTTCCCTATTAGCAAGACAATTTCAAGTCTATTTTGCTTAAGATATTAATATTACTCCCGTTTTGATTTATCTCTTATCGCTCACGTTCTTTTTATGATATCATATCTTTATGCAAATGATTCCTCCATCTCCATGAGCGGTTAATTTTCTATAGTGCTCGATCGAGATGATCCGAGGATGAGTTAATTTTTGTTATGATTGTAGTTTGCTTTTTCTCAAATTGTTGAACGCTTACGATTTACCGTTGATCAATTCATTGAGGCTATATATTTTATATAGTTTTCATAATGGTTTTCGCTCTTTAGTTGGCCGAGAGGCTCGTAAGGCGAATCGATCACTCATTGGTAAAAAGAGTAGAACGCAACCCTCGAAAGAGGACAACGTAACTCTTCCGGATTGGAGTGAAATCCAATAGTGAGGTTCACAACCTAAAGCAAGTCTTAGGCGATGCGATTTGAGAACGAAAGTTCGGTCGATACACCTAAGCTTAGTTGAACCTAATCCTCGAAAGAGGAGTGTTCATGCTTCGGGAACCTCCACGGTCAAAGCCTCTTCAACAAGAGAATTGCACTCTAACTTCATTCCGTTATTTTCTTTTCCCAAGGTGATTCAAAAATCGAGCACTAGTTTTAATACATCGTTTTAATTCCGTTAACATTGCTAGTTTTTTTCTTTTCGCAACCCCAACTCAATTTTTTTTTGATAAAATAATAACAATTTTCAAAGTAGAATTACTCAACCACCCCGAGTCTAATACGACCTTGGTTTTTTATAAACCTATACCACTCCCGATACGGTACACTTGCCATCGACGTTTGCGGATATAGTTTCGCACAATCAATAGGCCAATAAACCAAACCACATAGAGTAGGTACGGTTTCACTCAACTCGTTGCTCATACTGCCACGACACTAAAAATCATCGGCGTGAGCTAAGTTTCCCCGTAACCCGTAAATCGATCAACCAAAGTACATAACCCGGTTATGTACAAAGATGGCTCTCGGGCCACCAAAGATGGCAGAATCACGCTTCTGCCCAGATTTCCGGGTGCGCCTTGGGGTTAATCCCCAAGGATCCCTGCTGCATTCTACTACGTAGAAACCCAAAAACAACCAAAGGCACGGGGTCTTCTCCGGCTTGTTGGGTACATAGGAAATGTGTACCTGATTTGAAGAAGCCACACTTAGCTCAATGATATACATAATGGTGTATTTGATGTTATTTTGAGTTTATATGTGCAGGTTAAAAATTTGCTAAAATGCAGAAAAAGTTTCTAAGTCCATGCGTCGACACTTAAGAAAGCCTGTGTCGACACTTGGAAAAGCTGTGTCGACACCAGAAGCAACTGTGTCGACACACAGAATTTATTAGTCGACATCGACTGTGTCGACACCAGGAGGCAGTGTCAACACACATAAGTTCTAGTCGACATCAACTGTGTCGACACCTGGAGGCAGTGTCGACACACAAATTCTGAGACTATATCAACTGTGTCGACACACATCAGAGTTTCACCAAAGTTGATTGCTGTGATGTGAAGAAGTGTCTGTATCGACACAAAGAAGCAGTGTCGACATATTCTACAAATGCAGTGTCAAGAAGCTATGTCAACACCATAGGAGCTGTGTCGACATCACCAAAGCTTGTGTAGACACTTAATCTACTTGTGTCGACACATGATGAAGATCAGTCTCAACGCTTTGCTGACAAAGACAAAGGTTCAAGAACTGATTGAAGACTTGGCAGTTGTGTATTCCAACAAGTTTGCTGAAGCTATCAGACCTGTAAGAAGTTGGTTAGAAACCGGATCAGCCGGTTACCATGGATGAAGTCTATATAAAGACAGATTCTGTCAAATCAAAAAAACAACAACACGAACAACTATTGAAGTACTGATCATTGATCAAGAAAGAGCACGTCACACAGAAGAAGATTTTAGTGAGAAGATCTAAGAAGACAATCTGAAGTGGCAATCTATTCAGAATTTGTCTAAGGAGAATTCAAGCAAGAATTCTGAAGAATCTTCAAGAGTTCTGGAGAGTGAGAGAGATCTCCAGCTGTTGAAGTAAAGTAGGAGACATTTATAAGTCTCTTAAGAAGCAGATCTTGAACTAATCTTCTAAGAAGAATTCAGATCTATTTCTGAAATCTAAGAAGGAAGCTGCAAGTCAGTCAACTTCAAAGAAGATCAACCCTACTGAGTTCAGATCCAAGAAGCTTTGAAGAAAGCTAAGAACAGGTTGATCTCAACAATCAGTCTTATCAAGGGCTGATCAAGAATCCTTTTATCCCTTCTCTCTCAACAAGGGTAAGAGTCAATCTATAAGATTTTTTCTGTAGGATCTTTCAAGATCTGAGTTGTAAGCCTATTATATAAAGGCTGAGTGTAGGAGATATAGATCTCTGAGTGGTAGGACTTTTGAGTCTGAGTGTAGGAGAAATCATTCTCTGAGTTGTAGGCCTTGTGACAAGGCTGAGGTAGGGCTGTTAGCCTAAGCTGTAGGAGTGTGGATACATTCTGAGTTGTAGGAACCTTTCAGGGTTCTGAGCTATAAGATCTGTGGATCTGAGAAGAAGGAAGAAGTTAGGCCGAATCTAGCACACTGCTGGATAGGTGAAGGGTGAAAGTGGATGTATCCAGACATTGGGGAACCACTATAAACTTGTGTGCACTCTGTGATGTATGTGTGATTGCGAATTCTTTGCTATGATAGCTGTAGAATAGTTAGATTCTTTTTAAAGAACTGAATTCTTATTATGTCTTAAGTAAAAAATAAAGAACCTATTCACCCCCCCTCTAGGTGTTTGAGTTATTTTGAAATCAATTCTATCAAGTGGTGCCCCCATGTAGGAGGGTAGGGGGGTGAATAGTTTCTTTCTTTTTTACTTAAGACAGAATAAGAATTTAGTTCTTTAAAGAGAATCTAACTATTTTACAGCTATCACAGCACAAAATTCACAATCACACATACATCACAGATTGTACACAGGTTTATAGTGGTTCCCCAAGGGCTGGGTACATCCACTTTCCCCCTTCACCTATCCAACAGTGTGCTAGATTCGACCTAACTTCTTCCTTCTTCTCAGATCCACAGATCTTACAGCTCAGAACCCTGAAAGGTTCCTATAACTCAGAATATATCCACACTCCTACAGCTCAGACTAACAGCCCTACCTCAGCCTTATCACAAGGCCTACAACTCAGAAAATGATTTCTCCTACACTCAGACTCAAAAGTCCTACCACTAAGAGATCTATATCTCCTACACTCAGCCTTTACATAATAGGCTTACAACTCAGATCTTGAAAGATCCTATAGAAAAAATCTTATAGATTGACTCTTACCCTTATTGAGAGAGAAGGGATAAAAGGATTCTTGATCAGCCCTTGATAAGACTAATTGCTGAGATCAACATGTTCTTAGATTTCTTCAAAGCTTCTTGAATCTGAACTCAGTAGGGTTGATCTTCTTTGAAGTTGACTGACTGGCAGCTTCCTTCTTAGATTTCAGAAATAGATCTGAATTCTTCTTAGCAGATTAGTTCAAGATCTGCTTCTTAAGAGACTTGTAAATGTCTCCTACTTTACTTCAACAGCTGGAGATCTCTCTCACTCTCCAGAACTTCTGAAGATTCTTCAGAATTCTTGCTTGAATTCTCCTTAGACAAATTCTGAATAGATTGCCACTTAAGATTGTCTTCTTAGATCTTCTCATGAAAATCTTCTTTTGTGTGACGTGCTCTTTCTTGATCAATGATCAATACTTCAATAGTTGTTCGTGTTGTTGTTTTTTTGATTTGATAGAATTCGTATTTATATAGACTTCATCCATGGTAACCGGCTGATCCGGTTTCTAACCAACTTCTGACAGGTCTGATAGCTTCAGCAAACTTGTTGGAATACACAGCTGTCAAGTCTTCAGTAAGTTCTTGAACCTTTGTCTTTGTCAGCAAAGCGTCGAGACTGATCTTCATCATGTGTCGACACAAGTAGATTAAGTGTCGACACAAGCTTTGGTGATGTCGACACAGCTCCTATGGTGTTGACATAGCTTCTTGACACTGCATCTGTAGAATGTGTCGACACTGCTTCTTTGTGTCGACACAGACACTTCTTCACATCACAACAATTAACTTTGGTGAAACTCTGCTGTGTGTCGACACAAGTCCTGTGTGTCGACACAATTCATATAGTCTCAGAATTAGTGTGTCGACACTGCCTCCAGGTGTCGACACAGCTGATGTCGACTAGAACTTCTGTGTGTCGACACTGCCTCCTGGTGTCGGCACAGCCGATGTCGACTAATAAATTCTGTGTGTCGACACAATTGCTTCTGGTGTCGACACAGCTTTTCCAAGTGTCGACACAGGCTTTCTTAAGTGTCAACACATGGACTTAGAAACTTTTTCTACATTTTAGCAAATTTTTAACCTACACATATAAACTCAAAATAACATCAAATACACCTTGATGTATATCATTGAGCTAAGTGTGACTTCTTCAAATCAGGTACACATTTTCCTATGTACCCAACACGGCAAACAATGCATAACAAATCATCACCGATCTAGACCAACATGTTCGAGTAGGCTTCACACACCATACCTATGCCCGTACTACGATTTCGGACTCTAAACAAGGGGGACTTTACATATCTACCCCAAGGGACACCGCAACTCACCGCACACTTACGAGATTGGGTTTTCCCTATGCAGAAGAAGAAGAGCTTCACATGCTCAAGATGAGAATCGTTACCCTAACATTTCTCCTCGGCGCCATGGAAAACTACGTGGATGAAAAGCACCACGATGATCTTGCCTCTGCAGATCTGGGCTCGGTTTGCGATTTGGCGCTCCGAATCTCCTCCGGCGACCGGATTTCCCTCTTCCTTCTTCCTCCTTGCTCTCCCTTCTCTCTAGGATTTAGAAAGAGAATGGCCAAAGTAATATGAGGGTTTAAACCCCCAATCCCGGCCTTAAACCTAGCATAGAGAGGCCAGAGCCGTCAGATCCTAAAATAAGGAAATGAACAGCTACGATTCGCCCTGAAAATAAACTTCCTGGGCCGAACACGGCTTGCGACACGCCCGTGTCCAAGGCCGTGTAACTCAATCGCTGCCGAAACCGTCACATCCTGAAAAGGACACGGTCTATCGACACGCCCGTGTCGGGCTTGACACGCTCGTATCAGCCAGTACATGCCCGTGTAGCTGGGCGTGCTACTCGATCAACATGGGACCCAAAACGTCCAGAGAAGGACACGGCCATGTGACACGCCTATGTCACATGCCGTCTAGCTTCCTTAACACAACTCGCCAACCGACCCGAGCAGGACACGGGTATTGGACACGCCCATATCAAATATGACACGCCCGTGTCGGACCCGAACACGGCTGGGCTCAGGCCATGCGTCCTCACTCAACGATCGTTGAGTGAAATTCGTTGAGTGGCTGACACGCCCTAGGACACGCCCGTGTCTCAGGCCGTGTTCACTGCCCCGACGACCGTTGACTATAATTTCGTAGACCACGCGACCAACGCCGAACCCGAGCACGACACGCCCCTGGGACACGCCCGTGTCCCAGGCCGTGTCACCTCTAACAAATCCCAGACTTTGCTCAAAACGCTACCCGTCGCTCTTTTGAGTTTCGGGGCATTACAACCTGTCCGCGCGGCCTCTGCAGACAGGACTAGCGGTTAGCCAGGTCGGCAATAATGCTGCAGTCGGCTTTTTCTCTAGCAATCTAGGTGGTCTATTCGCGTGGTTTGTGTGGATAGATGAGGCGGCTTGCCAGGCCGGCTTGTGTTTAGCCTGCAGTTGGTTCCCAAAAAGTAACCAGGCGGATAGGATTTTTATCCCGGAGCTCGCAAGACTGGCGAAGTGCAGACTCGGTGGAAGTTTGTGGAGTCTGGGTTGTGGACTGGATCAGAGCTTGGGAGATCGACATGGCGTGTGCCTTGGTGTAGCTCTAGGGGCGCGGTTGGTGGTAACCGCGGAGTTTGCAAGTTAGAGAGGACTGGCATTGGAGTTCGCCGGGTTGTACGGGATGGCTCAATCCGGGAGGTCGCGCGGTCTGCCCGGACTGATATCTTTGTCTGCTGTGTTCGGCAGTTAGCCTTGTGTGCCTTGGCTGCGAGCTCAGGATATGCGGACTGCAGTGGTGTCCGTAGGCGCAAGCGGACTGGAGTTGTATCCGCAAGTGGGCGGACTGGGGCGGAACTCGCAGAGTCCGCCTGTATGTTGATCAAGTCTGGCTGGGCCTTGGAGACAAGGAAGATCGGCTTTGTATCTGGCCTTGGTGGTGCAACCTTGGCGGACTGGCTATTGTTCCATGTTGCGACAGTCTGGTTGTATATCTACGGCTTGGCGGATACACTTGGTGCTCGCCGCGAGATAGGGCGATTATCCTATCAGCTAGGGCGGTGATCACACTCCTCTCCGCGCCTATAAATAGGACCCCCAGTCACATCAATGAATATCCAACTGAACAGTAAGTGAACTCACAGATAGTTGTTGTGGTTAGGATTTTGTATCCGCGCAGTTTGAGAAGGTTGACCGGTTTATGTTGTGCAGGTTGTGTGGATTGTAAGGTCCCCTCCCCCAAACCTTTGCCCAGGGTCGGGCTGGAGGGGATCTTACTTGCGCAAGACGTCCACCCAGTGCTCCTTAAGGGTAACGACCCACCTTATATAATCACTAGCTGGCCGCTTTGCTCGGCTAAAATCACAATATTCACAATACATCTGAGATTTGCGGAAGCATTAACAGGGAACCAGTTTCATATATATATAACATTATATACATTTACATGAGTATTAGGTCGAATCCTAAGTATTTATATAAGCTCGTAGGTTGTACAAGTACTACATATAACTCTTCACTCTCTCTCCCTATTTAGCTCGTCGGTACTCACGTCTCGAAACAATGTAGACGTCGGGGGTGTGAGGCCCCCATTTTGGACCCCACATAATTCTGTATCTAAGCTACTTTCAAGACATTTGTCCCGGGATGAAGTAAGGGTAGTGAGTATAAATTAAAACAAATAATAAGACGTACCTCATAAATTGAAGCAATCCTTGAGCCTTTTCGGTCTTTCCACGATCAACTTCACTTTTCTTTATGTACGCAAAGTCGTGTCAAGTACCTGAACAAAAAAATGGCGACGAGCTTAGTCATAAAAATATGACTAAGTGAGGTGAATACCTCTTTAGGTGTTGTACCGATAAACAAATGTAAAAGATTTAGCAATGTTATAATCATATATCTCTACTAACCTTTTTGCATACATGTACTGAAACTGTGTATCAACATTATATTTATACTGTTAGTATTCATAAAAATCATATAAGCAGTTATAAGACAATATTCTTCAGTAGCTCTATACTAATATCAGTGCAATCATGAAAGTAATGTGAGCAATGTAACTGTAATCATGAAAGCAATATAACTGTAAAACTTCTCAGTTCGCATGTTGAGTAGCAACGTATCGATGTAACTGTATAACTATACATTCTTATATTATCTTTTTCTTTAGGTAAAGTTAAGGGTAACTATATTTGTATATGATTTGTATTTCGGTATATCATTCTTTGGGCCCGAACCTTCCGGGTCATCAGTATCCAAAACCAGTACGTACAACACGCGTCTATGCCCTTAGGCCGACTGGTTTGGTAAATCATCAGTATTTTATATGCGCATTCACGTGCAGTTATACCCTTATCATTACTTTGCATCGATGCATTTTCTTATTTATGTTTGTTGTCCAATTCATTAATATATGTAGTGTTAATTTTTTACTTAATTCCCTCAGAAGCTAATCGCCTGTTTTCCTTTGAAAAGGCCATACATATGCAAGTAATCATTATCAGTGAGATATAATCATTCCATGTTACCATATAAGAGTCATCATGAGTTTGACATTCTAATAATAAGAGTGCATAAAATGAAAAAGAGGCAATAAAGCATAAACTTAAACCGGTAGCTCTCACCATCAGTCGTTCCGTTCTTGTATCGCAACTCATGTCATTGTCGCATTTATTTGGAGGTGCCATCCTTCACGATATCTGTGATTAGCAATCGTTTCATTAGGTAATTTTTCTATCGGGGTTGCACCTCTTTATAAATAGGTCAAATATGTTAACATCATTTGGGAGCTACATAACCAACCCTCTCAAGTTCATAACCATAAAAGGGACATAAGTTCAAATCATTCAAACAACAATTGAGATGCATACGCATAACAGTAGCTGATCACTCAACAAAGCAAAACCCTAAACTATGTAAACAAGAAGACTATAAGAACTTGCAAGCATAAAGGATATAAAACCCATATAAGTTTCTACCCATAAGAAAGACAAGGGCTATCAATAGCAGTTGGCTTAAATAAACAATAAAATGCTCCAGTCCAATAACATATTTGTCCACCACTACTAGTCAAAACATAACTTTTTAGTAGAATGCAAACTAAGCCAAGTTCATGAAGAAAAAGATCCCAAACTGGACAGAATAGGAAATCAAGAAACGCCAATCTCTATCAGTTTCAGTCATTAAGATAAGCTCATGCTCTCAAGTACCATACAGAAATGGCTATAATCAGAACTAACTCCAAAATGATAACTAGGTAACAGCCCCCTCCCCCACAACAAGCAAAAGAGCAACACCAATTAATATCACCCTCGTGAAGAAGAGGTGCAACTGCAATCTACTGGGTTAGTGGGCTGGCTTCAATTGTTAATGGGTTAATTGATTTTTTTTTAGTTTGGTGTATTATGAGATTGAGGCGGTGGTATTGATAAGCGATGGTATTATTAAATATGCCTGAGCCTATTCTTTTCATACATCTCTGTTTGTCATCTTCACACCCCTGGAAGGGAGACGGGTGAAGTTGGCGCTAGGGTTCACGGAGCTTTCATCTTCTTCCTTCTCTCCCTCTCGTAATCTCACGGTTTCAAATGTGAAGTTCTTCCCTGCTGCTAGAATCAAAGTTTGGCAAGGTTTGATTGAGCTGAGCTTGGTTGGGCTTGGTTTGGTATTGGTTGGTTTTGAGTTGAAGCAGTGCTCAGATTTCCTTTAATATCACTGTAAGCTTCCTCTCCCTTATTTACCTTGTTCTGTACTGGAAGAGCAAGATCATGTACGATTGGCCTATTTTGAGAGCTATACGAGTTTATTTTTTTACCGATTGTTGACCTTTACTTGTTGTGGTGGCTGGAACTTTCGATTTCGGCCGGTAGATTGCAGCTGCACCTCTTCTTCATGTGGGTGCTATTAATTGGTGTTGCTCTTTTGCTTATTGTGGGGGAGGGGGGGGCTGTTACCTAATTATTATTTTGGAGTTAGTTCTGATTATAGCTGTTTCTGTATGGTACTTGAGAGCATGCGCTTATCTTAATGACTGAAACTGATAGAGATTGGCGTTTCTTGATTTCCTATTCTGTCCAGTTGGGGATCTTTTTCTTAATGAACTTGGCTTAGTTTGCATTCTACTGAAAAGTTATGTTTTTACTAGTAGTGGTGGACAAATATGTTATTGGATTGGATGGTTTTATTGTTTATTTAAGCCAACTGTTATTGATAGCCCTTGTCTTTCTTATGGCTAGAAACTTATATGGGTTTTATATCCTTTTGTCCTGCAAGTTCTTATAGTCTTCTTGTTTACATAGTTGAGGGCTTTGCTTAAAGTATACAACAAGATCATAACAAACTATACTCGTAACTCAGAACAAAACTATACTGTAACATACTACATAACCACGAGTAGACTACTGGAAATAAAACTGGAATTCATCATGGGGGCAGTCGTGGTCGCGACAAGCTGCCTTGTGGGCATCCATGACACCAAAGACGGCTGCGATGACATCAAACCTGATCTTGTACATCTTTTCCTTGTGTGTAGGGGGCCTGGTAGAGCTAGCGGGAGTAGCCTCCGCCTTGACCTGTTTTAATTACATTTTCTATTAGTCGAAGACTAAATGAATTCTCATTGTTCGCTTTTATTAAGACGTCTTATTCACATTTTAAATATTTTCAAGTTTATTCTCTTGATTATGTTCCCTCTCGTTATATCATATTATTCATTTTATCATCTTCTTATTATTGACATTTTTCTTCTTTTATTCATCTTTTACTCATCATTTTTACTTTGCATGTCTTTTCATGTGGAGTTTGATTTTCTCATAATTATCTCTTATACTTTTCTTGTTATTATCGAGCAGTGTTAAGGGAATATTAACATTTTGTATCATTTATATAGCGCGCTTGCATGTCTTTTCATATTCACACACATTCCTTAACGTGTCTTTTCATATTCACACGTTAACTTTCATTACATTATCATTCGGAGGACATTCACCCCACCTCCATAACACCATTCCCCAAGTTAAACACATGTCAATGATTATAACACACAAATCCATATAATTAGATGGTGCAGTATAAAAATAGAGAAATCAACATTTCCTCAAAATAACTCGAGTGCCGTGAATTTTCTCAATCTTTCAAATCGACGCCAAGCCGACACTGATTCTTTCATTTTCATCATAGGGGATATTTATTGTTGAAGTTTTATTATCAGTTTGGGTCACTTCCAATTTTGGGTCATTACAGGGGGTGCATCTTCTCGAGTAGTCCTGACTACTAGCACAATCTTCTGAGGCAGTGGGTCACTATGATGCTCCATTTCCTGTGAATGGTTATTTATATAATCGTTAGTCATAGAGCTAAGTAAAAACAAATATCCTCTCCAGATCCATATCCTGGGGACGAGCACACACCCACTCATCAAAAGTAGATAGCTGAAGCAAGGGATCGAGAGTTAGTACAACATTTCATATGTATAGGCTATGAGCAATTATAACGAAACGCAGCATAGTATAACTGGAATAGCAACAGTAATGTTTATCAGTTATAATTAAGGCTCCACTAGCACATCAGCACAATATGTATCCACAACCAGTACCCTATCGTAGGCATTCACATTCGCGCACATACCGCCGACATTCACAGTTGTGTACATACCACATGCATTCACAGCCGCACACATATCGCAGGAGTTCACAGTCGCACACACAGACTCTATGTCGATATAATATGGACCGCTTCTATTCCAGCAGGGTGGCGAGCCCCGCGTGCCTCACCGATATGGTCGTCGGTGACAGTGGCAAGTCATGCCACTTATGGGGGGTGGTCGTACCGTACAGCCCCAGGCACCAACATAAAACTTTGTGTACTCCTGGATGGAGCGACATCCGGTGATTCAATATTTTGGCCGACCAGCGGAGGAAACCTAGCGGGGAAAATATAACGATCGGTCACCCGTGGCACCCATATCCCTATCGCCTTGAGTCGTCGACTTTCCCGCATCGGCATGAATGGTCTGCGGAAGGTACTGACCCGCCACTATTTCACCGCAATCAAGTTACAATCATTCAATTAGTGTTGCTAACACCTACCGAGTATATGGCGGCCTGCCCTACTACGTTTCAAACTTCAGGCGGCGACACTCAGCTCTACTTTCGATAAGGAGCGTGGGAGCACTATAATTGAGGGTAAACTCGGAGGAGCATATCAACTCCGGTTATTCCCAACTAAGGCTCAATCTTGACAGACAACTGCTAGTCAGAGCAGGACCCGTGCTTATAATAGCAAATCGCAATAATGAGAATGCGGTAATTAAAGCTGCTGATAATAAATGCTGCATAATTTAAGTGTTAAATGAAATGTGACCAGTACGAAACTAAAGTGGTACTGAAATGAAAGTACTGTACTAAAATGAACTTGACCAGTACGAGACTTGAGTAGTACTAAAATGAAAGTACTGTACTGAAACGAACTTGACCAGTACGAGACTGGAGTAGTACTGAATAGAAATGAACTTGACTAGTACGAGACTAGAGTAGTACTGAATTGAAAGTACTATACTGAAATGAACTTGACCAGTACGAGACTGGAGTAGTACTGAATTGAAAGTACTTTACTGAAATGAACTTGACCAGTATGAGACTGGAGTAGTACTGAATTGAAAAGAACTTGACCAGTACGAGACTGGAGTAGTACTGAATTGAAAGTACTGAACTGAAATGAATAAAGGAAAAAGGACCAGTGCAAGACTGGAATAATCATAAAGAAAATGGTTAGTAGTTCAATCACTCAATTCAGGAGGCTTCAGTTCCATCTCCGTTCTCAGAAGATATTTTCAGTTCCTTCTCTGTTCTTAGGAGGCATATTCAGTTTCTATTTCCATTTTAATAAAGCCTGCTTGGTTACTCCAATTATTAAGATCTAATAGTAATTTGGTTGTGCCTTTTTAATCACGGCTTAATCAGATTAGAAGCTTATTGAGTTACACTCTTATTATTCGTCGAGGATAATTTTGCAACTCACTACTCGTACTCTTATATTCCAAGCGTGCTCCAAATTACCCGAGGGTCGAGGTACTCAGCGATTTCTCGAAATTTCGGAATACCCAAAGCTTGGACACTTGCCTCGGTCACTTTTGTTGATAAGACCATATGAAATTATTATTCAAATTAGGAAGGGCGGCCGCGCGCTCCAATTTTCACTTTCGAGGGAAATGGGCGTTATAATTACCAAACGCGACCTTAGGCTCCAAGAAATTGAGGAATGTTCTTCAAGGACCCAAATTTTGATACAACCTCTAAGGGGGTCTAAAATGAGCCTGGAAAAATTTTCATAATTTTTTGAGGAGTTTTGGGCCTTTAATTTGACCAAACAAATTTTATTTGGGCTTTTAAAAATACAAAATCAAGTCCTAAAACTCTCAAAAATTTTGTGGAGGAAGACCTTAGTTGGGGGAACATTTTCATGTTGATCACTTTACCCCTAGAGGCCTAGAAATGGCTCAGGAAAATTCTCAAAATCCAGACATTAAATCTGGCCTGCTGATAGCAAATTTGAGAAATCTTGTGGCTGAGATCGAGCAAGACCAGCAAAAACATCCTACTGACCCCATAGCAGATCGATCGTGGATCTGCTATGGGGGGGCGCTGATGTTGAGGAGGGAGCAGGATTTAATAAAATCCCGGCCATCCGATCTTCATCACAGATCGGACGGCTGCTGCTCCTCGCCGACGGTAGTCAGGGACAACCACTGCTACCACCGGCCAGTCGCTGTCGGGCACTGGTACTGCCCTTGACCGGTTCGTCGGGGGCTGGCGAATCCCTGGGCGGTGGCCCGACGACCTGCCTCCGCCGACCCCCGCCTGGTTTGGCCAACCCGAGAGCGGGGTGGCGGTGCTTTTGCTCCCAGCGCTACCGCGCCACCCCGCCTTATCGACATTGAGCCCAGCCCCGGAACCACCCCCGGCCGGCGCGCCAGGGGTAGGGCTCTTCTCCGGTGGTGGTCTGACGACCATCCGCCGCCGGCCGCCGTCAGAGGTAAAACAGAGCAAACGCTCTGCCTCTCGGGTGCCGCCGGAGCGGCGTTTTACGACGGTACCCCGGCTTTCCCCCACCGGGAAATATCATCATGATGGGTCAACCCTTCTCCAGCGCCACCCCTGGCGCGGGGAGGGGCTAGCCTTTCTGTGGCCACCACCCGACCTGGAGCAAGGGTCGGGTGGTGCCAGCAGCGCTCCGTCCGCCGGAGGGTCCATGCAGGACATCAAAAAGGAAGGGAAGGGGGAGGGCAGAAGCTTATACCTGAGGAGGAGGAGCTTAGGAAGGACAAACCTGGTCCGCCATCCAAGATGGTGGTTGTGGAGCTCTGGCTTGCCTTTTCCGGCGACATGAGCTCCGACAGAGCTTGGGGAGGGGTGGAGGATTTGCTATTTGAGCTTGTGAGGGGATTAAAAGGGAGAGGGGGCCTTTATAAAGGTTGGAGGGGAGGGGATCTCTTCCCCTACCCAATGTGGGATTAATCCCTCCTTAGGGAGGGATTAATCTCCACCCTCCAGCTGTCCAAGAACAGCTGGAGGCTCAAAGCAATTCCCTCATGTGGGAAATGAGGTTGGGCCCCTTATGGGCTTGGGCTTTCATAAGTGGAAGAGGGAAAAGAGAGGGGAGTGGGGGGGGGGGGGGGAATGTTGGTGGGCCTCCACTTGGTGGGCTTGCTGGTTGGGTGCCCAAAGTGGATGAGGGGGTAAGGTAAGGCCTTAATCAATTAATGAGGAGGGGGGAAAAATGCATACCTCCTTTGGAAAAAAATCCAAAAATTTGGACTTTTTAGGGGGGTTTGACCAAAGTCAACCCTAGGGTGGGTCCCCCATGTTGGTCAAGGTCAAAGTGGGTACAATACACCGGGAGTTGGGTCAAAGTCGGGGTGTCGCGTCATAATTTGCGCGTGGACGCTTTTCGGTGTATGAGTATGCTTGATTTGATCATAAGGTGACTACTCGTATTAGAATTTGACCGAGGCAAACCCGGTTGACTTTGTATTGACCGTACGAGTCATATGCCACTGACCGAGGTCAAATCAGAGTTCGTTTGCTAAATATTCAAAATTTGTGTGTCGCAACGCACTAAATCGGTTAAAATGTCTATATTCATCGTTAGACCTCAGATTGTGATGCAACGAGTTCCTTCATGCTCGTATTGTCTATACAAGGTCGTAGGAGCTGACAGAACTCAAATCGGAGTTCTCTAGACCGATATTCAAAATCTTGTCTTCACAACGTTTTACGAGGAATGATCATATCCATCATATGACCTCAGGGTCCAACGGAACGAGTTCCAACACAGTCGTATCGACTATACGAGGCCACAGGAACTGATAGAACTCAAATCAGAGTTCTTTAGCTCTATTTTGTGCCTATGGTTATCTTCTACCGGGTCACGGATAGGGGTTCAGGTCACTTTTATTGGGCCCACTAAGGTTCTGATGGCCCAATAAAAGTTGGGATGTTACACTGGTAGCGCTGGAAAGACAAGGACTTGGTTCTGACTGTGGTCAGGGATAGTGCAGACTCTACAGATAGCAATCAGCGGTTATCAGCAGGTCGCAGTTTGCAACTAGGCGGTCTCTCTTCTGCAACTAGTTTCCCAGTTCAATAAGCTGTCCGCATCTGGTGGCTTGGTTCAGTTCGGCAGCAGCTCGCGCGATCTGGAGGCTAGCAACCATGCGGTTAGGCGGCTTGCAGATCGACGGTTAGAGTTCAACATTGGAATAATGGGCAGTCCGCGCGGCTAGGTTGTAGTTTGGCAATCTGTCGGTTTGAGCGGACTCCGTAACTGTTAGCAGCAGATTCGGCGGTTACTCTTGGAGTTCGCGCGGCTTGTTTTATCTGCGTTGTAATTTGCTTACATCGGGTACATCGGCGAATCATGTCTCACCATGTATACATCGCCTTGTAAAGATTTTTTTGATAGTACAATTTTCTTGTTCTTCTATTTGCATCTGGTTATTTAGACCCGGATATGTTGAGTGTTCCAGCGCCTGATTTCCTGTTTTCCGCTATCACAAATTTTTACAGATCATCTATATATGTCTTGATCTGGTTCACTATAGAGGTAGTTCTGGAGAAGTGTGCCTAGAATGATTCTCCCTCTTTCATGGTAAGATTTGACTAGTACTAGAAGCGGTCATATGACGAGGATCAAGGATGAGAAAATATGGAGCAAAAAAGGATCTTCTGATGGAAAAACCCTTGCTGGCTCTGATACCAAATGTGAAAACTAAAAAAGCTAAACTCTCTGTTTGTGTTTGCAAGGAAGACAAAACATAGGCGAGTGCATGCAAGATCAGTAAAAATTATAATAGAACAGTAAAATAGGAAGAAAGCTTTTAGCGGCGGAGCAACTGGTACTAGAATGGTCATTATTAGGGCAAACACAAGTTTACAGGCCAGGTCAAAATAGTCAAAGGAAAGAAAGGACAAGTTACAACTGTAACATCCCATGTTACTTCTAGGCCCCTTAACTTAGATTGGGTTAGGCATGGGGTGGGTGATAGGGGTATTTAGCTAGGTTGACCCTAGTAGGTGAGTGAAACCATGTGGGGCCCACCATAGGGCCCAAGTCAACCTAAGTCAAATTAGCCTAAATAGGGACCCTAGCCACACCATGACCCCACCATATTGCCCTAACCCTAAAAACAATCTAAGTGGACCCTAGGGCATGTCACTAGGTCAACCCTTTGACCCTAGTTGACCCAAGTCAACCCTAGCCCTATTTGGGTCAAACTCATACCTATATGCCCAATTAACCTAAGTGGGGCACACCCTTGACCCAACCCAAGTTGGGAGGTGCCACTGGGCTCATGACCATTAAGTGGGGTCAACCCACTCATCATGTTGACCAAGTCAACTCAAAAAGTCAACTTGGTCAACATAAGGCCTAAAGGAGGGAAAATGAACCCAAGCCACATTCCTTTGGGCTAAGCCCACCAAGCATGGCCCATTATCAGCAGAATGAGTCAAAGAACAGCCCTACCCCTCTGAAATAGAAGAGAGAATACATGCATGGGGGTATTTTGGAGAAACCACCAAAAAAGAGGAGAGAGAAAAATGAAATTGAGAGGAGGAGGCCACATGGCTCCTTCTCTTCAGCCATGACTTGCTGGCAGACCCCCTTAGAGCTATTAGGAGGAGGTGAGAAGCTGAGGGCCACTTGGCAGCCATGGTCGATACAACCAAAGCTCCAAACCGAGCTTGCCTTGGTTGTATCTCCCCATATACCCCACCTCAGTCCAAACCAGCCTCACCATCAGCTTCAGTAAGTGGAAACGAGTGGAGAACGAGTCCTGGAGCAAAGCTTTTGGTGAAGAATTGAGATTTCGGGCAGGAGATCGTCGGGGCAGCTCAGCCATGGCAAACCGCCGCCACACTCGCCACCAAGGCTCGAACTAGGTTCGTTTCGCCGCCCCTCTACTCGTACTAGCTTCTTAGATCCATTAGGAGAGATATCGGGCTCAATTGAGCCCAATGCCATGCGAGAAAATATACATTTTCCCAAGATTTTCAACCCACTCGGGATCGCCAGAGGAGTCACCTCCGGCAGCCTCACCGCTGGGAAATGCTAGCCCCCACCTCAGTGAAGGTGGTGGCGATATCCTCCGGCGGTGGTGGTGACATCCGCCGGCGGTGGTGGTGACTCAGTTGGCCGGAAAATGGCCGACAAGTTGACCAAGCGCAAATCAATCCCAGCCGTTGGCCGGAGGTAGGAGATGAACCGATGCCGTCGGTTTGTTGCTTTAGGATTTGTGCAAATCATATTCCTATAGTTTATAAATTAATGAAATCAAGTTAAATTTCTGTCACATTATTTTAGTGACCTTGCATGTCAAATATAGGGCCCTTAGCGTCATTTTCAGAAGAGGACATGAACATGAAAAATGTATCCCTTTGTGTTAACTTTAATTTTCCACCTTAATCTTAGCATTTAGTGTAGTGTACTATCCTGTAGGACAGTTTTCCTAGGACTGGTCCTAGGCTAGGGATGAATTTCAAAATGATGCCCAAGTCAAACCAGACATCCAAATGGCTCAAAATTTTGGGTGCATGCATGTTTAGGGCTTATTTAACCCCTGTACAAAAATGAGAATTTTTGGGAAAACTTTTTTGATAGTTTTTACTAAAATACCCAAAATTAAATAAATGGAATTTTTGAAGTTGTGGGACTCCAAATGGCCCCAATTTATGGTGGCATGTCCTTAGGGACATTATAAGTGTATGTTTAAAATTTCAGCCAATTTGGACCACTGCATGTTGGGTAAACCCACTTGCATGTGTTGGCTTGTTATAGGCTTGGTGTGCATTTAGCCTAAAAATGAAATAATGTGTATTCAGCTAACTGGGAACATTAAAAAATCATGATTTTCATTATAGAGACACATGAGGGTGTTATACACATCTCATAGCAATAGTGGGATTTTTGGGAACAAAAATTCCATTATTTTGAATTTATGAAAATTTGGTCCTTTGGAGGAAATAAATTTAAAATAGATTTACCCTTATCAGAAAATGTCCAAATTCTGTTGAGGACTAATGAATGACATAATAAACACTAGAAATAAATTTTATCTCTGTTGGATGAATTTTAGGTAGTTTAAGGAGCCAGTATGTTGTTTAATACTGCGGTCAGGCTGACAATCCCCGAAGACGTATACCCGACCTAAAAGTCTAGCAGGCAGCTAGCAATTAGTATGCAGAGACTCTAAAGTGCACTTAGTACGTGTACAGAGGCGTACAGGAGAGGTCTTGGCTTGGTGGTGTGAACACCCGCCTAGAAAGTGGAAGCGCCCGTTCCGCTACTGTCGTAGCCACAACGGCGGTACCTGAGATGTGACACCCCTATCCATCACATAGAATATAGCAGTAGGTCTGGCCGGGGCCTGACGTCATATACTACGGACAGACCGGTTGATTACTTATTGAAACCAATCAACCAATCACATCGTCCTACACAGAGCACCTAGCGGAAGTAAATTATTAAGGTGCAAGATAAAAGAACCCAGCCACAGCATGAATGTCCACTACAATAGTCCCATAGGAATGTACGATACACAAAAATAATGGCCTTAAGGCCTTACAACAATTTGCTTAAATAGAAGTGTTTTCCAAACCTCGGCACGCAGGCTGGTCACACATGAGTAAATAAGAAAACACTCAAAAGTTTAGGGCTTCGAGTGTCGGCGCAACAACTTGGGTTTTAGCCCGTTATTTACCGCTCGGCTCCGCAGCATCTGCAAGCAACAATCTACCGCACGGTGGTAAGCAAAAGCAATGATCAGCTATGCTGACCAAATTATAACGACCCCGCCCCCAATACGGGCCGACGATGCTCTTTCCCTGCACTTTATTAGTATAACCAAGCAGTATAGTGTAAACACACTTCATCACAGGCATAGGCACACACGACCACACACCCCGTGCACTCAGGGCACATTCACGGCAAACCGGCCAACGTCACGTCAATTTAAGCCATAGACGTTCCCGTCCCGCCACCTCCCCATGGACGGCCAACCTTATGAGCATTTTATCTTCCTGGCATTGGTCACGTCAATTTAAGCTATAGACCGCCGAAGACCCTCACCTATGTCAACGGTTCCACCGAACGACAAAGATCGGGTACGGTTCCGCCTGACCCATGCTCATACCGCAACGACAATTTAAGTTATGTGCGCAGGTCAAGACTCCCCGAGTCCCGTTTCCACCACAAAATTCACATAACCCGGTTATGTTCAAGTTGGTTCCCCGGCCACCATGTTGGCAACATCCCGTGTTTGCCCAGTTTTCCGGGTGCACCTTGGAGTTAGTCTCCAAGGCTCCCTGTTGCAATCTACCTCGTAGAAACCCGAAAAACAACCAATTACATAGAGTCTTCTCCGGTTATTATGCAATACAACATCACCGATCCAGACCAACTTGTCCGGATAGGCTTCACACATCATGCATATGTCCGTTCTCGCATACGGACTCTAAACAAGGGGTACTTTACATATCTACCCCAAGGAACACCTCAACTCATCGCACACTCGCGTGAGAGGGCTTCTTATGCAAAGGAAAAAGAGGACTTCACATGTACTAGGATGAGAATCATTACCCTAGAATTCCTTCTTGGCACCATGGAAATCTATGCGGATGGAAAGCACCGCAATCTCCTTGCCTCCGCGGATCCGAAGTCGGCTTGCGATTTGGAGCTCCAAAGCTCCGCCGGTGACCGGATCTTGCCTTCCTCCTACTCCTTGCTCTCCCCTCTCTCTAGCCTTTAGAAAGAGAATCAAGGGGATTAAATGAGGGATTTCAAACCCTATTTTCGGGTTTAAACCAACAGCACCAACCCCCAGCCGTCGG
Source organism: Platanthera zijinensis (assembly GCA_039513925.1). Classification (NCBI taxonomy): domain Eukaryota; kingdom Viridiplantae; phylum Streptophyta; class Magnoliopsida; order Asparagales; family Orchidaceae; genus Platanthera; species Platanthera zijinensis. The sequence goes on along the minus strand of CM077082.1, from coordinate 3,219,972 downwards.
ATCCCAACATAAGAAAACGAACGGCCACAATCGGGGCCTAAAATATTAAAACATGGCCGAACACGGCCTGCGACACGCCCGTGTTCAGGGCCGTGTCGCCCATTCGTTGTCTCGCCCGACATCCCGACCAGCACATGGCCTTCGACACAGCCTCCGACACGCCCGTGTCACATGTGACACGGCCGTGTCAAGACCCGTGTCACGCTCCGTGTGCAACTTCCAAGATTTTCTCAAGAAGGACACGACCTGCGACACGACACCCGACACGCCCGTGTCACATGTGACACGCCCGTGTCTGTGCCCGTGTCATGGCCCGTGTGCATAACTCTGAAATTTCCCGAGCGTGACATGCCCTGGGACACGCCCGTGTCCCAGGCCGTGTGCCTAAACCCGACGATCGCCGATCGCCAAAACATCGACCACGCGACCCGTGGCCGAACACTCCCGTATCATGCCCGTGATACGCCCGTGTCACCTGCTCCAAGTCCCAGACTTTGCTTAAAATGTCACCCGTCCTTTTTTTGAGTTTCGGGGTGTTACAATCTCCCCCTCTTAAAAGAATTTTGCCCACAAAATTACTAAAGGAAAGAAAACGGAAAACTTTAAGCAATACCTGAGCAGAATAACTCTGGGTACTCCTCCAGCATAGTTTGCTCTCGCTCCCAAGAGAGCTCCTCCCGACCGCAATTGTCCCACCGGACCTTGACAATCCGGATATCCTTGTTTTGAGTCGCTTAATTTCAAAGTCCTCAATACGAACGGGCTTGACATTAGTCGTCAACCCTTCGTCCACCGGTACTTGATCCACTGTGATCACCTGCGAAGGTTCTTGCACTGCCTTCCGCAACACAGAGATGTGAAATACATCGTGTAGTCCACTCAATTCCACCAATAGCCTCAAACGATAAGCCGCTTCGCCGACCCGCTCCAGAATCCCAAAGGGTCCAAGGTATCGTGGGATCAGCTTCTTCAAGCATCGCACCCGCGAAACACCCTTGAACGGCTTTATCTTCAAGTACACCCAATCGTCGACCCCGAACTCCACGTTCCGGTGCTTGGCATTATAGTACTTAGCTTGCCTGTCCTGAGCGATCAGCAAACGCTCTCGAATGATCCTCACCAAAGAAGTAGCATTCTCCACCTCCTGCTTCTTGTACAACCTTGCCTCACCCATTTCCAGCCACGATAACGGCGTGCGACACTTCCTACTATATAGGGCCTCGAAGGAAGCCATTAGAATACTCGCCTGGTAGCTATTGCGGTGCGCAAACTCCACCAAATATAGGTGGTCTTCCCAATGCTTCCCGAAGTCTAGAACACACATGCGGAGCATGTCCTCCAACGTTCTATTGACTCTCTCGGTTTGCCCATCCGTCTGTGGATGGAAGGCTGTGCTGAACTTCAATTTAGTCCCCAACATCTGTTGCACCAACCTCCAATCATTGGACGTAAAATGCACATCCCGATCACTCACGATGCTGTGCGGCACACCGTGTAATCTGACTATATTATCCACATATAGTTTCGCCAGTCTCTCCACTGAATCATCCTTCCTATGCGGAATAAAGTGCGACACCATCGTTAACCGGTCTACGATCACCTAGATGGTGTCGTTCCCCCTCTGCGACCTTGGCAAGCCATGTACAAAGTCCATTGATATGTCGTCGAACTTCCACTCTGGAATAGGCAAGGATTTCAAGAATCTTCCAGGATTTTTACACTCTGCCTTTACCAAGGCGCAGGTTTGACACTTAGCCACAAATAGTGCCACATCCTTCTTGAGCCCTGGCCGCCAAAACAGCTTCTTTAGGTCTTAGTACATCTTCGTGCTCCCTGTGTGGATTGATTACTTGGTATTTTGAGCCTCGTACATCAACTCTGCCCGTAGATTTCCCCCGCTTGGGACGCACAAACGATGGTCCTTCCTTAGGAGCCCATCCTCAACCGAAAACTGGGAATTTGACCCATCCAATGCTGCATCCATAAACTCCTGCATGCTAACATCCAACACCAATGCCTGCCGAATGCGATCAGCCAGGTCATACTGAACTTCCGTCCAGTTCAACAATGCTTTAGCGCTAGACTGCTTGTCCACACAACAGATCTCCAATGCCTCCAATTCCCGTATTAGCCTCTCATCATGAACAGACAACCAGTTGGCTTGGGTGGGAGCCTTGCGACTCAACGCATCTGTAACTGCATTGCCCTTCCCGGGTATATAATGAATCTTGAACGTGTAGTCCCCCAGGAACTCCATCCATCTCCGCTGCCTCATATTGAGATCCTTCTGATCCAACAGGTACTTCAGGCTCCTGTGGTCGGTATAAATATCGAACTTTACGCCATACAGGTAGTGTCTCCACAGCTTAAGCGCAAATATCACGGCCGCCAACTCCAAGTCGTGGACCGGATAATTCCTTTCGTGCACTTTTAGCTGATGCGATCCATACGCTATTACGCTCCCATGCTGTAGCATCACGCAACCCAAACCACTACCTGAGGCATCACTATAAATTTCGAAGCCCTCGGTCCCACTCGGCAAACTTAACACCGGCGTCGTGGTCAACCGTCCGTTCAGCTCCTCAAACGCTTGTACGTACTCCTGCGTCCACAAGAACTTCTGATCCTTTCTTGTCAGCTTTGTGAGAGGTAACGCCATCCGCGAGAAGTTCTCCACGAAGCGCCTATAGTAGCCGACAAGCCCAAGAAAACTCCAGACTTCCGCTACCGAAGATAACACAGGCAACTCCCGTATTGCAACAATCTTCGCCGGATCCACCGCTATACCTTCCCCACTGACAATGTGACCAAGAAATGCTACTGAGGGTAGCTAGAACTCGCATTTAGAGAATTTTGCATAGAGTTCATTCCTCCTCAGTGTCTCCAAGACCAGATGCAGATGCTTGAAATGATCTTCTTCGCACTGCGAGTACACCAACATATCATCAATAAAGACGATCACAAAGTGGTCTAGGTACTCTCGGAATGTCCTGTTCATCAAGTCCATAAACACTGATGGCGCATTCGTCAGTCCAAACGACATGACCGTGAACTCGAAATGCCCATACCTTGTGCTGAACGCCGTCTTCGGGATATCACACCCCCTTATCCTCAGCTGATAATACCCAGACTTCAGGTCCAACTTCGAATACACCGACGATCCGACTAACTGATCGAAGAGATCATCGATCCTTGGGATCGGGTATTTATTCTTCTCCGTTAGCTTGTTCAACTCCCTATAGTCGATACACAGCCGCAGACTCCCGTCCTTCTTCTTAACAAAGAGGACCGGTGCGCTCCAAGGCGATGAGCTTGGACACACATACCCTTGCTCCATCAACTCTTCTAATTGAACCTTCAACTCCGCCATCTCCTTAGGCGACAACCTATAAGGAGAACGTGACACAGGTTTGGCACCTGACACGAGCTCGATCGTGAAGTCGATCTCTCGCTGCGGCGGGGCTCCGGGAAGATTATCCAGGGACACATCAGGGTATTCACAAACCACGAGGATACTATCCAAAGTGGACTTTGGCTCTACAACCCCCACTATCGCGAAGAACAGCTCTGCGCCAGCATGAACTGCCTTTGAAGAGCAGACATCAGCGTCCTGCTCGACCCCTTCAGTCCCGTGAATGTTGTCTCCCGTCCAACACCCAGCTTGACCTCCTTACCATTGCAATCAATATAGGCCTTCTGCTCCGAAAGCCAATCCATCCCAAAGATAACTTCGAACTCTACTAGCGGCAACAATGACGCTAGCAAGTCGAACTCTTGGTTTCTAATATGAAATTTTACAGCGCACACTCTGTCCGCACGCATCGAACACTCATTCGGTAGCAGCACATCCAATTTGTCCTTCGCCATCGAAGAAGGGACTCCGATGCGCGATATAAAGCTTTCGGACAAAAAGGAGTGTGAAGCTCCCGTATCGAATAGTGCTCGTGCCGGACTATCGCCAATAAGAACAAAACATACACAAACAGTATTAAGCTAACAAGCACTAGGTAACAGTATTTAAAGCTAACACGTCGGCCTGCTTGATGGCCTCTTGCTGGCCCAAGTTGTAGACTCTTGGTTGAGTCGGAGCATAATGGGATGCGGTTGATTCCACTGCCTTGCCCTTCTCCTTATAAGTAGCTCCATGCTTTCTCTCGGACTTCGGACGTCCGCTCCAACAATCGCGGGCAAAGTGCCCCGTCTTTCCGCAAGTAAAACAAGCACCCGGGGTTCGGTTGGTAGTCGTCCCTGAGGTACCTGAAGAAGGGGCTGAACCCGACGTCCTAGCCTTCTTATAGAACCTGCGATAACCTGACTTCGAAGTAGTCGGCGCTTTGAACTCCGATTTCTTGCCACCGGATTCCTTCTTCGCTTGAACATTCTTCATGTCCTTTTCCAAGGATCGGGCCGTGTTGACTAAGGTTAGGAAACCCTGCGCCATAGGCCCCGAAAGTAACAACCTCAAATCATCTCTTAACCCTTCATAGAAGCGGTTCGTCTTGCGCTCCTCATCGGTAAAGATGGCGCTGGCGTATCATCCCAAACGAGTGAACTCATGGAGATACTCGTCCACGGTGCTGTCTCCTTGCACCAACTTTTGAAAATCATTTTCCAACGCGATCCTCTGGGCTGAGGGGAGGTATCGAGCCATAAACAAACTCGAAAATTCCCCCATAGAGACATCAGCCAACTATCTTCCCCTCAGGTGGTGTAGCTCCAGCCCTTCCCACCATAACCTCGCGTCTCTGTCCAATAAGAACGTTGCAATCGTGGTCTTCTGCCACTCTTCAGTCTCCGTTACTGTCAGCACTCTATTGACTTTCGATATCCAATCCTCTGCCTGAGTCGGGGTTCCCGTTCCCGAGAACCCTGGCGGATGGAAACCCATCACATGCTTAAGTTTTTTCTCAGTTGCTCTCCGAGGCAACTCCGGCTCCACAATCACCTGTTCCACCCTTCTAGGCTCCGCCGCTTGGAGCGGCACTTGCTCCGCAGCAGGAGTAGGCTGTTGCACCTGCCTCACAGGCTGCACATTGATCATTGCAAAGACAGCTTCTGCCACCAATCTAATGATCTCGGCTGAAAGAGGTGTTGCAGGCGCATCATTAGGTGCGCTGCTTGCCTCAGAACCTGGCCATTCCGACGGTCCAGCACCACTTCTGGTCACCTATAATCGTGCAAAACACCGATAAACGACCCAACAATATTGCAAATAGCAATTATAGGAACACGCAGGTTCCTCAATCATGTGTATTTTCATTCCTAAGTGGACATTCATGAGTTCTTTTCATGTTATAACGATGACGCACACACATGTGCTCACCACCCCTTAAAGTGAATTTGCCAACGAATTCATTCAAGCTTGACCGAAATCGGTAGTCTGATACCAATTTGTAACACCCCTATCCGTCACATAGCATATAGCAGTAGGTCCGGCCGAGGCCCGACGCCATATACTACGGACAGACCGGTTAGTTACTTATTGAAACCAATCAACCAATCACATCGTCCTACACAGAGCACCTAGCTGAAGTAAATTATTAAGTTGCAAGATAAAAGAACCCAGCCGCAACATGAATGTCCATTACAATAGTCCCATAGGAATGTACGATACATAGAAATAATGGCCTTAAGGCCTTACAACAGTTTGCTTAAATATAAGTGTTTTCCAAACCTCGGCACGCAGACCGGTCACACATGAGTAAATAAGAAAACACTCAAAAGTTTAGGCCTTCGAGAGCCGGCGCAGCAACTTGGGCTTTATTCGGCTATTTACCGCTCGGATCCGCAGCACCTGCAAGCAACAATCCACCACACGGTGGTAAACAAAAGCAACGGTCAGAAAAGCTGACCAAATTATAACGACCCCGCCCCCAATACGGGGCGACGATGCTCTTTCCCTGCACTTTATTAGTATAACCAAGCAGTATAGTGTAAACACACTTCATCACAGGCGTAGGCACACACGGCCACACACCCCGTGCACTCAGGGCACATTCACGGCAAACCGGCCAACGTCACGTCAATTTAAGCCATAGACGTTTCCATCCCGCCACCGCCCCTTGGACGGCCAACCTTATGAGCATTTTGTATTCCTGGCATTGGTCACGTCAATTTAATCCATAGACCGCCGAAGACCCTCACCTATGCCAACGGTTCCACCGAACGACATAGATCGGGTACGGTTCCGCTTGACCCGTGCTCATACCGCAACGACAGTTTAAGCCATATGCGTAGGTCAAGACTCCCCGAGTCCCGTTTCAACCACAAAATTCACATAACCCGGTTATATTCAAGTTGGCTCCCCGGCCACCATGTTGGCAACATCCCGCGTTTGCCCAGTTTTCTAGGTGCACCTTGGAGTTAGTCTTCAAGGCTCCCTGTTGCAATCTACCTTGTAAAAACCCGAAAAACAACCAATTACACGGAGTCTTCTCCGGTTATTATGCAATGCAACATCACCGATCCAGACCAACTTGTCCGGATAGGCTTCACACATCATGCTTATGTTCGTTCTCGCATACGGACTCTAAACAAGGGGGACTTTACATATCTACCCCAAGGAACGCCTCAACTCATCGCACACTCGCGTGAGAGGGTTTCCTATGCAAAGGAAAAAGAGGACTTCACATGTCCTATGATGAGAATCGTTACCCTAGCATTCCTTCTTGGCGCCATAGAAATCTATGCAGATGGAAAGCACCGCAATCTCCTTGCCTCTGTGGATTCGAAGTCGGCTCGCGATTTGGAGCTCCGAAGCTCCGCCGGTGACCGGATCTTGCCTTCCTCCTCCTCCTTGCTCTCCCCTCTCTCTAGCCTTTTGAAAGAGAATCAAGGGGATGAAATGAGGGATTTCAAACCCTATTTCCGGGTTTAAACCTCCAGCACCAACCCCCAGCCGTCAGATCCCAACATAAGAAAACGAACGGCCATGATCGGGGCCTAAAATATTAAAACTGGGCCGAACACGGCCTGCGACACGCCCGCGTTCAAAGCCGTGTCGCCCATTCGTCGTCTCGCCCGACATCCCGACCAGCACACGACCTTCGACACAGCCTCCGACACGCCCGTGTCACATGTGACATGACCTTGTCAAGACCCATGTCACGCCCCGTGTGCAACTTCCAGGATTTTCTCGAGAAGGACACGGCCTGCGACACGACACCAGACACGCCTGTGTCACATGTGACACGCCCGTGTCTATGCCTGTATCATGGCCCGTGTGCATAACTCTGAAATTTCCCGAGCGTGACACGCCCTGGGACATGCCCGTGTCATAGGCCGTGTGCCTAAACCCGACGATCGCCGATCTCCAAAACATCGACCACGTGACCCGTGGCCGAATACGCCCGTGACACGCCCGTGGCACGCCCGTGACACGCCCGTGTCACGCCCGTTACACGCCTGTGTCACCTGCTCCAAGTCCCAGACTTGGCTTAAAACGTCACCCGCCCCTCTTTTGAGTTTCGGGGTGTTACATGAGAGTGATGCTAGCTCTCGAAAAGTGGGAACTAAAGGTCTGGGATCTCAGAGTCGTGTGCGTGTGTTGCACTTGCATGTCGCATAAATCATAGCATAATCATTCATACTCATTAGGTCATACGCTACATGGATCCTTATCATATAAATTAGTATGAGCTCTTTTATATGATAAGTTAATTTGGAAACTCTAACTTATAAGTTTGTATGGGCATTCATATAAGTTAGGGTATGTCTGTGATGGTAGATAGTTTTACCTTTCAGCTTTACCTTACTTTACTGCTCTTTACTTACCAGTACTATATACTTAGAACTGCTAGAGTAGAATATTAATACATGTTACAACTGCTAGTTAGCTCTTGTCAACTGCTTCCACTTTTGCTACCCCTTGTTGTCCTCCGTTTTGTCCTTCCGCTCGGTACCTAGGAGTTGCGGGGCGAGGTTCGGAGGAAACGATTTAGTCTTTTTGACTAATGGTCGGTGACTATACTATTTTAGGAGCTCGTGGAGATGGAGAACCAGCACGACGAGGAGGCAGGACTTGAGGAGCAGATACCTCTACCACAGACTACTACTACTACTGCGCGTCCTCAGGTGGGAAGAGATTAGTTTTGATGTATTAGATTAGCTTCCGCTTTGATTTGAGTGAGAGATTTGATATGATGTACTGGGCATAAGCCCTTATTACACTTCTCTATTGTTGTTCTCATTGTGGACTATGTTTCTGTACTTTCATTTATATATATATATATGATATGTACTATGTGACTGTGAACTGGATGTTGTTACACTCTATGTTATACTTCTGTTTCTCTTATTAGCCGAACATGGTTGTGATCATACTTGCCAGCAGGATCGGCGTCTTGCGGTGTCGACTAACCCGTGAGTTAGCATCACCGTAAGACGGCGGTTCTGGGCATAAGATCCCGGTTACCTCTCCGAAAGGGGGAGATGGATCATACAAACTGGTATCACTTGAACAAACGATCATATAAGAAAGAAGTCCACAAAACTGAAACACCCCGCTCGAGCATTAGTTTGCGGACAAACTATGCAGCGGAAGTAATGGTGTGCCCATGTGCAAAAGTCACATAAAACAGTCCATTAAGCAATGAGTTAGGCCAATTTTTGGCATTTACCTTACCTTTATGCAGCCTACGCAGAATGTGGTTCCTCCCCCTCCGGCTGCCACTCCTTTCATGCAGACAGAGATGGGACAAACTCTGACGGCTATCCTAGATGCCTTCAGAGCCTAGCAAGCCTCGGCACAGCTACCAAACCCAGGGTCGAGCTTGTTGAATGCCTTTAAGAGTCTGTCTCCGCCGGTGTACCGCGGGACAGAAGATACTGTGAAGACGGAGGAATTGCTGGAGACTATTCAGGAGCTATTAGCTGGCATCAGCTGCCCAGTCAGACATGCAGTCCCTCTTGCCACCTCGGTACTGGAGGCTCATGCAAAGAGGTGGTGGAAGTCTGTGCGAGACTCTACATATGCTGATAGGGAGCTGATGGATATTTCTTGTGATGAGTTCAGTGATACGTTCTTAGAGCACTATGTATCCTCCACGGACAGAGATGCTTTATAAGCGAGGTTTCTGAACCTCCAGCAGGGGAGCAGATCCGTGATCGAATACCAAAGAGAGTTCTCCCACCTGGCTAGATTTGCGGGATTCCATGACCGCGATTCCATCGAACCTCCAGCAGGTTAGCTGCAACATGGAGGCTGAGATCGGAGGCAAGGCATTCGAAGCTCCGCCGACGGTCTTGAAATTACCGGACTTTGATTTGAATTTGGGCATGACATGGCTTCATTGGAACCATGCTCAGATCGACTGCCCCTCAAAAAGGATCACGCTCAGACATGGAGACTCTGACGTCACTATTGAAGGTATCCGACCTATCCCCCATCTTTTATTATCTTCGGTACAGGCTGTCAAGACCTATGAGCAAGGGGAAGGGGTGTACCTCATCTGCTTCGAGATGACAGTAGCAGAGAACTCTATAGATAATATTCCGATAGTTCGGGATTTCTCCGATGTATTCCCTGAGAAATTGCCCGGACTACCACCAGTTCGGGACTTGGATTTCAGGATCCAGTTAGTGCCAGGGGCGAGGCCAGTGTCCCGAGTACCTTACAGGATTGCTCCTAGAGAGTTGGCAGAGTTCCGAACTCAGCTTTAGGAACTTGTGGAATCAGGATTTATGCGTCCGAGCTCATCGCCATGGGGTGCCCAGTACTTTTTGTAAAGAAGATGGACAGATCATTGCGCCTATGCATAGATTACCGGGAGTTTAACCGGTTGACGGTCCGCAATACCTACCCACTGCCTCGGATAGACGAATTATTCGATCAGCTGCAGGGAGCCTTCTGGTTCTCTAAATTAGATTTACGATCCAGTTACTACCAGCTCTGCATCCGAGAAGAGGACATATCGAAGACGACATTCATTTCACGTTATGGGCTATACGAGTTCACGGTGATGCCTTTTGGGCTCACGAATGCCCCCTCAGCATTCATGACTCTAATGAACCGTGTATTCGAACCCAACTTAGACCGCTTCGTTATTGTGTTCATCGATGATATTATGATCTATTCCCGAACTCAGGAGGAGCACACTGAACACTTGCCACATGTTTTGCAGAGACTGAGAGAATTCCAGATGTATGCGAAGTTTTCTAAGTGCTAGTTCTGGCTATAGGAGGTGGCCTTCCCGGGGCACACTATCAGTGGGGCTAGATTGGTAGTGGATCCAGCAAAGATAGAGGCAGTACGGAATTGGCCACGACCGAAGACAGCATCAGACATACGCAGCTTCTTGGGGTTAGCAGGTTATTATCGCAAGTTCGTGGAGGGATTCTTGAGGTTAGCCTTCCCCCTCACGTCCTTGACGAAGAAGGATGCAGATTTTGTTTGGTCAGAGCAGTGCGAGACAGCTTTTCAAGAGCTGAAGGACCGACTCACCTCATCCCCTATTCTTGCGCTCCCATCCGGGAGTGAAGGATTTCAGATCTACACAGATGCCTCTTACCAGGGGATGGGTGATGTCCTGATGCAACATGGACATGTTATTGCTTATGCTTCAAGACAATTGAAGAAGTATGAGCATAACTATTCAGTACATGACTTAGAGCTCGGGGCTGTGGTATTCGCCCTAAAGATATGGAGACATTATTTATACGGGATTCATTATGATATCTATTCAGATCATAAGAATCTTAAATATATCGACACGCAGAAGGACCTGAACCTGCGACAGAGGAGATGGCTGGAATTCCTCTGTGACTATGATTATCATATCCACTATCATCCAGGGAAAGCAAACACAGTAGCAGATTCTTTGAGTAGGAGAGCCGACACTCCTGGACCGGAGCCTCGGTTGATGTCTATAGAGCTGATACGGATGATGGAAGACATGCATATTACCATGGTATCTGAGACCGAACCAGTGGTATATCAAGACTACCTGAGCTCAGCGATCGGTGATGATGATATACGGGAGCGCATCCGAACACATCAGAGGCTGGATGTTGCATTAGAGCCGGTTTTCAGTGTCCTAGAAGGGGGCAAGTTTGAGGATTACACGCTGCAAGATGATCTCCTTCGATTCCGTGGGCGAGTATACATACCAGCAGGAGATGGTATTCGGGATGACATACTCAGAGAGGCACACTGCTCTAGATATTCAGTGCATCCCGGCATCACCAAGATGTGGACAGATTTACGGAGGACCATGTACTGGCCTGGGATGAAGAGGGAGATCACCTATTTTATGACACATTGCGAGACTTGTCAGCGCGTGAAGGCGGAATGTAAGAGCACAGGAGATTTACTACAGCCACTGCCAGTCCCAGAGTGGAAGTTCGAAGACATTGCTATGGACTTTGTACATGGACTACCTCGCTCCCACTCCGGGCACGATTCCATTTGGGTCATAGTCGACAGACTGACCAAGGTAGCGCGTTTCATTCCAGTCATGAAGGATGCTCTAGTTGCAACTTTGGTGAGATTGTTTGTAGAGCAGTTTGTCAGATACCATGGCATCCCCAGGACTATTGTCTCGGATCGTGATGGTCGGTTCACTTCCAGGGAGTGGAGAGCAGCGCAGGCTTACTTGGGGTCCCAACTTACCTTTATCACTGCCTTCCATCCGCAGACCGATGACCAGATGGAGCGGACAAATAGGATGATGGAGGACCTGCTCAGATTATGCATATTGGATACGGGGAAGCCTTTGGAGAGGCTGTTACCATTGATCAAGTTCTCTTACAATAACAGCCACCAGGCTAGCATCGGAATGGCTCCATATGAGGCACTTTACGGGAGGAAGTGCCGGACACCGCTGTCTTGTGTTCAGGATGTGGACACCAAGACTCTTTGCTCTGATTATGTGGAGGATACGAAGGCTCAGGTTCGTTTGATCAGGGATCGCATGCTGGAGGCCCAGAGTAGGCAGACCAAATGTTATGATGCTCGGCACCGAAAGGTGGAGTTCCAGGTGGGAGACCGGGTATTTTTGAAGATATGTTCGGTGCACGGTGTCTCTCGGGTGCGGAGGCACAAGAAGCTCAGTCCACGATATATGGGGTCGTACTTGATCCTGGAGCGGATCGGTCCCTTGGCTTATAGACTGCAGCTGCCATCAGAGTTGAGTACACTGCACGACGTCTTTCATGTCTCTTCACTACGGAGAGCACTCCTTCGGCCGGAGCAGCACATTACTACTATGGCTGGCCCGATAGCACCTGACCGGTTCGTTCGTTTGGAGCCAATCCGGATTGATGATACAGATGTCCGAGTGTTGCGGAAGAAGAAGGTCCCTCTTGTGAAGGTGTTGTGGTCCAATCATGGACAGGAGGAACACACCTGGGAGCCGAGGGATCTAATGTTGGAGTGACACCCGGAGCTATTTGCTTCAGGTATGCTATAAATTATGTTTTAAAATTACTTAGATTATTGCGAGTAGAACCCCGTGGACCCAAACTTAAATTTCGGGGACGAAATTATTTTTTTTGTTTATTGGAATTGTAACATCCCATGTTACTTCTAGGCCCCTTAACTTAGATTGGGTTAGGCATGGGGTGGGTGATAGGGGTATTTAGCTAGGTTGACCCTAGTGGGTGAGTGAAACCATATGGGGCCCACCATAGGGCCCAAGTCAACCTAAGTCAAATTAGCCTAAATAGGGACCCTAGCCACACCATGACCCCACCACATTGCCCTAACCCTAAAAACAATCTAAGTGGACCCTAGGGCATGTCACTATGTCAACCCTTTGACCCTAGTTGACCCAAGTAGACCCTAGCCCTATTTGGGTCAAACTCATACCTATATGCCCAATTAACCTAAGTGGGGCACACCCTTGACCCAACCCAAGTTGGGAGGTGCCACTAGGCTCATGACCATTAAGTGGGGTCAGCCCACTCATCATGTTGACCAAGTCAACTCAAAAAGTCAACTTGGTCAACATGAGGCCTAAAGGAGGGAAAATGAACCCAAGCCACATTCCTTTGGGCTAAGCCAACCAAGCATGACCCATTATCAGCACAATGAGTCAAAGACCAGCCCTACCCCTCTGAAATAGGAGAGAGAATACATGCATGGGGGTATTTTGGAGAAACCACCCAAAAAGAGGAGAGAGAAAGGTGAAATTGAGAGGAGGAGGCCACATGGCTCCTTCTCTTCAGCCATGACTTGCTGGCAGACCCCCTTAGAGCTATTAGGAGGAGGTGAGAAGCTGAGGGCTACTTGGCAGCCATGGTGGATACAACCAAAGCTCCAAACCGAGCTTGCCTTGGTTGTATCTCCCCATATACCCCACCTCATCCAAACCAGCCTCACCATCAGCTTCAGTGAGTGGAAATGAGTGGAGAACGAGTCCTGGAGCAAAGATTTTGGTGAAGAATCGAGATTTCAGGCAAGAGATTGCCGGAGTAGCTCGGCCATGGCAAACCGCCGCCACACTCGCCGCCAAGGCTCGAACTAGGTTCGTTTCGCCGCCCCTCTACTCGTACTAGCTTCTTAGATCCATTAGGAGAGATATCAGACTCAATTGAGCCCGATGCCATGCGAGAAAATATACATTTTTCCAAGCTTTTCATCCCACTCAGGATCGCTGGAGGAGTCACCTCTGGCAGCCTCACCGCCGGGAAACGCTAGCCCCCACCTCAGTGAAGGTGGTGGCGACATCCGCGGGCGGTGGTGGTGGCTCAGTTGGCTGGAAAATGGCCGACAAGTTGACCCATCACAAATCAATCCCAGCCGTTTGCTGGAGGTAGGAGATGAACCGATGCCGTCGGTTTGTTGCTTTAGAATTCGTGCAAATCATATTCCTATAGTTTATAAATTAATGAAATCAAGTTAAATTTCTGTCACATTATTTTAGTGACCTTGCATGTCAAATATAGGGCCCTTAGAGTCATTTCCAGAAGAGGACATGAACATGAAAATTGTAGCCCTTTGTGTTAACTTTAATTTTCCACCTTAATCTTAGCATTTAGTGTAGTGTGCTGTCCTGTAGGACAGTTTTCCTAGGACTTGTCCTAGGCAAGGTAAAAATTTCAAAATGATGCCCAAGTCAAACCAGACATCCAAATGGCCCAAAATTTTGGGTGCATGCATGATTAGAGCTTAGTTAACCCCTTTACAAAAATGAGAATTTTTGGGAAAACCTTTTCTATAGTTTTTACTAAAATACCCAAAATTAAATAAATGGAATATTTGGAGTTGTGGGACTCCAAATGGCCCCAATTTTTGGTGGCATATCTTTAGGGACATTATAAGTGTATGTTTAAAATTTCAGCTAATTTGTACCACTGAATGTTGGGTAAACCCACTTGCATGTGTTGGCTTGTTATAGGCTTGGTGTGCATTTAGCCTAAAATGAAATAATGTGTATTCAGCTAACTGGGAACATTAAAAAATCATGATTTTCATTATAAAGACACATTAGGGTGTTATACACCTCTCATAGCAATAGTGGGATTTTTGGGAACAAAAATCCCATTATTTTGAATTTATGAAAATTGGGTCCTTTGGAGGAAATAAATTTAAAATAGGTTTACCCTTATCAGAAAATGTCCAAATTCTGTTGAGCACTAAGTAATGACATAATAAACACTAGAAATAAATTTTATCTCTGTTGTATGAATTTTAGGTAGTTTAAGGAGCAAAATGACCATTTTACCCTTATGGAATTTGTGTAGAAATGATGGGAATATTCCTTTGAAAAATCTGAGAAAATTCCTATTGCTGTAATTGTATGTTTTATACCTTGTACAATTATTTCAGAATTTTGGGGTGCAAAATAATGTACTTAGGCCCCATAATGGCATTTTGGTAAATAACTCAAATTGATCATTTGATAAGCCATTTCAACCTAGATGTAAATGGAAGTCTGGACATAGCATTATTTCATTATTATCAAGGCTCTGTAATTTAATTAGAATTTTTGAGATAACATTTTATGTACTTCATTTGGAAAATGCTAGATTTGTGAATATAGTATTAAATATGAATTAATTATAAATATGAATTGAAAAAGCATGAAATTTTGATAGGCCCCATTAATTGTTATATTATACACCTGGAAGAATCCCTAGGACTACATTAATATTGACAATACTTCATTTGCAAAACGACAAGGGATTACATTTAAAGAAATTAATTTAATGGTGTAATTAATTCGGAAAATTATGGGATTCATCATGTTCATCATATAGGTCCATACCATCTTAGGATAAATAATTTGAGGCATATGGCCAGAGGAATTAGAAGGTCACATTTGTGAGTGGTATTGGGACATGGGTAAGGGTTTAACACCGACGTTCGTACTAGTAAGGCCACCAGGGAGGAATATGATAAACTGGCAAGTGAGGATCTTAGTAGAGGAAATAACCCTGGTTGGTCTCCTAGAGGATTCCTTAACCATGTGTGGAAGAGTGCAAGCCCGTGATAGCAACAATAACGGGGACCGGTGGAAGACCGTCACACTCCTAATAACACCATAAGTCATTAGGGTCGTTCTAAAGTAACAATGAGAGTTGGGCAATAATCCTGGGTAGACACTAATAAGAATAATTATCCTTGCGAAAGGGAACTTTGGGCTTGTCATCCCATCTTGGTTCCTAGTGCCTTCGAGACCCCTTCAGTGGGCATACCTTGGGTAGTCATGGGATTAACCCTAAACTATTAAGTTTAGTAATCGGTAGACAAGAGCAGTATACTAGGCTAAGGGAAGTGATACTCTTGCTCACCCGTGTAGGTTTGGAGGGTTGTGAAATGAGCTTGGGAACATGCTCACCCGTGATGGGTTGAAGGAAATTAGACTTGATATTATATGCTCACCCGTGATGGGTTGGAGGGATTCAGGATAGGTTAGTCCTGTGAGCTGGAGGCTCGGGAGATTTATTTCAGGACAGGTTGGTCCTGCCAGTCAGGGGCTCGGGTTAAACTATTGCATGTGAGTAAACAAATTGTGGTGGGTCATGCGGTGCTGGTCAATCGTCACACCGATGGCAGTACGGTGACTTGGGTGAGGTGTACGGGTGGGAGGGCCAATATGTTGTTTAATATTGCGGTCAAGCTGACAATCCCAGAAGACATATACCCAAACTAAAAGTCTAGCAGACAGCTAGAAATTAGTATGCAGAGACTCTAAAGTGCACTTGGTAAGTGTACAGAGGCGTACAAGAGAGGTCTTGGCTTGGTGGTGTGAACACCCGTCTAGAAAGCGGAAGCGCCCGTTCCGCTGCTGTCGTAGCCACAACGGCGGTACCTGAGAGTGATGCTAGATCTCGAAAAGTGGGAACTAAAGTTCTGGGATCTCAGAGTCGTGTGCATGTGTTGCACTTGCATGTCGCATAAATCATAGCATAATCATTCATACTCATTAGGTCATACGCTACATGGATCCTTATCATATAAATTAGTATGAGCTCTTTTATATGATAAGTTAATTTGGAAACTCTAACTTATAAGTTTGTATGGGCATTCATATAAGTTAGGGTACGTCTGTGATGGTAGATAGTTTTACCTTTCAGCTTTACCTTACTTTACTGCTCTTTACTTACCTGTACTATATACTTAGAACTGCTAGAGTAGAATATTAATACCTGTTACAACTGATAGTTAGCTCTTGTCACCTGCTTCCACTTTTGCTACCCCTTGTTGTCCTCCATTTTGTCCTTCCGCTCGGTACCTAGGAGTTGCGGGGCGAGGTGCGGAGGAAACAACTTAGTCTTTTTGACTAGTGGTCGGTGACCATACTATTTTAGGAGCTCGTGGAGATGGAGCACCAACACGACGAGGAGGCGGGACTTGAGGAGCAGATACCGCTACCACAGACTACTACTACTACTACGCATCCTCAGGTGGGACGAGATTAGTTTTGATGTATTAGATTAGCTTCCGCTTTGATTTGAGTGAGAGATTTGATATGATGTACTGGGCACAAGCCCTTATTACACTTCTCTATTTTTGTTCTCATTGTGGACTATGTTTCTGTACTTTCATTTATATATATATGATATGTACTCTGTGACTGTGGACTGGATGTTGTTACACTTTATGTTATACTTCTTCTTCTCTTATTGGCCGAACATGGTTGTGATCGTACTAGCCGGCAGGATCGGCGTCTTGCGGTGTCGACTAACCCGTGAGTTAGTGTCACCATAAGACCGCAGTTCTGGGCATAAGATCCTGGTTACCTCTCTGAAAGGGGGAGATGGATCTTACAACAACAATCACCCTAAATTATTTAAAAATGACACATCAGCAATTTCTCCAACAATAAACATATTATTTGGGTCCAGTAGAGCTCCACATTATATCAGAAGCATGGAGTGTGACATACTGCCATTATTCATGGAAACAAAGATTTTTGTATAGTTTGCTTCATATATAACATTGCCTTTGCATCCTTCCTCTAGCTCTCATTAAGGCTTCATTTGGTTCCACGTTTTTGGACGGCATTTGGAGCAAATGCCACCGGACAACGGGTAACCAAACAAAGCCCCGTCTCCGTTTGCATTTGCACCCGCAGCAAGGAGGAAATGCCCCCCCCCCCCCCCCCCCCCCCCCCCCCCGCCGCCGCCGCCGCTCCGTTTTGCCCCCTCCTCCCCCCCTCTGGTGTCACGACCCACATTTTCTCAACGATTAAATCGTATCAGAGCAAGAGAAAATACGTGTCGTGATGCCACGTTGTACATGGGATAACTGCACACGTTCATGCAAAACTCCAGACTTTAGATTTTAAGGAAAATTCATAGTTTAATATGAAATAAAACAAGTTATATTTAATGGTCGTATCCCCCAGCACAGTGGATCAGCTAGTCCATAATTAAATATATATTTATACGCAGTGGAAAATACTTTGGTTAAGTTGCTTTGACATCTTAAATGAGCATAAGTGTCCATGAGGGAGGACTCATGGTATGCACGACTCAAAGGTAAATATAGTATATATAAAAATATAGTCTTTGCGCTATTAGGAAAAGTAATGTCTTAGTTTTATAAACATGACGTGCATGAGGTACATTTGGTAATGCTTTTAGGGTTAAAATACCTAACATGCAACCTAGCATAAATCACTCCCAGAAATCAAGCGAACAATCTCCAAATAGGCAAAAATAGTAGTTTCAGTTCATACCCATCATCACAAGTAAGCCACCAGGGGGCGTCAACAACCTGACACGAACCCACTGGTGAGCATGCATGTCTATATAGAAAGAAGAAAACCACCTCACAAGGATGAGGAACAAAAATCTCAGCTACCCAGGAGGCCACAAACAAGCTCCACAAGAAAACTAGCCGCTCAACCGACTACTGCTTTGAACCTGAGGCATTCAAAGATGGAACACCTTAGCAGGAATAAAATCAGAATAAGTGGAGCATTAGATTCATGAGTAAATAAAGAAGGGTTTACCAACCCGACAACAAAATGCTACCAGTAAAAGAAAAGACATGACAGTAAGAAAAGAACACTGTCTAAAGAGAAATAAAAAAACACACCAAGTGTGAGTATAATAGCAACATGCTCTGCAAAAGAAAAGAACCTGTAGCAGCAACAAGACATATTTATGCCAACAGAAAATAGCCATAAGAAAGGAAAGGAACTAACAGTTCTAATCTTTGTGTATTATTGGCTGTGGTGAAAACCTTGGGTCGGAGTGGGCGGCACAGCCCTCGCCAACAACCAGACCCAAAAACACTCTAGGGTGAAAACAATCGGTGGCAGCTACAGGATCCACACACCTAACCATACCAGCCCAAGACGACCTAGGTGGTGGTGTCCACAGCTCAACACATACAATTCACCCCTTACAGAGCCCACAAAACCACAACCCTGCCATAATCCACGAGTCGACATCCAAGAAAAACTAGCCGAACACCCAACACCCCCTAGGGAAAAGCCACACTAACAATCCTAAGGAAACACACCAACCCAAGGCAAAAGCGTCGAGTCCACTCAACGCGGCGTTGAGTGAGCTCTACTCACTCAACGCCAAACCTGACGCGGCGTTGAGTGAGCTTCACTCACTCAGCGCCAAACACTAGCCAGGCACGGCGTCGATTCCACTCGACGCGGCGTTGAGTGAGCTCCACTCACTCAATGCCAAATTACTTAGCCGCAACACCTTCGCTGGATGACGGCGTTGAGTGATCTCGACAGACTCAATGGTGTCAACGCTTTCCTTCTTAGCCGCAGAAACTAACTCTGGCGTTGAGTGAGTTCACCACACTCAACGCCAAAAAGCCTAATAGCCAAGGCGTTGAGTGAGGTCCACTCACTCAACTCTTTTGACTTAGAAGGAAAATTAACGCCGGACTAGGCGACGTTGAGTGAGCTCAACTCACTCAACGCCCAACGTAAACGACGTTAGGTGAGTTCAACTCACTCAACGCCAAAAGGCAGACGACGTTGAGTGAGTTCAGCTCACTCAACGCCAAAGGACTTAGAAAAAATTCCTAAGGCAGACGGCGTTGAGTGAGCTCAACTTACTCAATGCCAAAAGACTTATAAAAAGTCTCTGGCAAGACGTCATTGAGTGAGCTCAACTCACTCAACGCCAAACACAGATGGCGTTGAGTGAGCTCAACCCACTCAACGCCAAAAAGGTTGACGACGTTGAGTGAGCTCACCTCACTCAACGTTGTCAACGCTTCTGGACTTAGCCTCCAGACCAAAAAGCTAGGCGTTGAGTGTGTCAACCACACTCAACGCTTTTATACTTAGCCTATTTTTCACTCAACGCCTACTATCCAGAGAACTCAAACTTACTAAAAAAAATTCTAAGCTCCTCCTTCCTACCCCTTCTACCCAGCCACAGCAGCTATCTGACTTAAACTTCAACTAAATACAACCATACCCTACCTCCAGCTACCAACTGGACACCAACCCGAGAATAAAGAGGGAGAGATTAGCCAAATTCTTAGACAACCTGAACCGGACATGGCTGAAGTAAAGAAACACTGCTACACTAGCTTCTAGAAGCAAAACCAGAGCTAATTACAGCAAATTAATAAAGTAAAAAAGGGGTCAAAATGGTAAGGGCAAGGAGCCACTTGCCTCACCGCCAAGATGCAGCAGCTCCAAAAAGAAATCTGGCTTTGGCGGCAAGATCGGCCACCTACGGGTCAAAAATAGAGCTTTGAGAGAAGAAGAAGAGAACCTGAAAACCCTAACTCCTAGAAACAGCCCTAGAACAAGCATAACTTACCTAGGAAGAAAGATCTAGACGAGAGCAAGCCAAATATGCAAACACACAAGGAAACCGAGCTTAAATCCTCCAGCAATCGCCGGCCAAAGCTCCAACGCCTCCGCCTCCCGTACAACCCGCTGGAAGCTAGCAACAACTCGGGAAATGGAGAAACGTGGAGAAGAAGCAGCCAGTCCTAAATATATATATCCTCCCACTAACTCATCCTATAGCTAATAAAATAATAAGCATAAGCAAACAATCGGCCACTAGCTGAACCGACTTAGCCAACCAAGCTTATAAATATATAACTATTACTATACAACAAAAGCATTAGCTTAAAAACTAATATAATAGCTGCAACAAAGCTCTTCATTATAAACATAATTCTGTACAGCATAAACTATCAGCTAGTTATATAAACATATATATCTACATGAAATGAAAACAGCTAAACACTTAGCTTAAAAATAGGGCACCAGCCCTACCAAGCTCGGCAACTCAAGGCCATGCACATCAATAGCAACTACTACTAGCTAACAAGCAAACATCAAAATGACGCGAAAACAAACGATCTCGGATTTCGACAAAACTCGCACCGTAGCTAAACACCCAAGCTACGAAAATAACGGCGAAGTCGAAAACAACATCCGACGGTCAAACACTCGGGCTAACACCTCCCAAGCCAAAGTACAAGCATTCCCTGAGAGGCTCAGCCGAGTCACCAAAACAGACTCCGGCTAGCAGGGGAATCTTACAAACCGGCTACAAATAGGTCACTCAAGGAACCTGATGAGCTAAGACCATGCACTAACAACGGCAAAAGGCCAGAAACGCGTCATCATAATGCAACCAACGATCAAACAAAACACAGAAAAACTGTGGGCGTTACAGCCACTCCCCCTAAAAGAAAGTTTTGCCTCGAAACTTAACACTCAACCCTTCTATCAAGAAGGAAGAATCAATAGCCAAGCAAAAACTATATAAAAGAGAGCACAAAACATACAAGGCACAAGTCAGGGAAACAGATGGGGGTAGGCCTTCCTCATCGCCAACTCTAGCTCCCAAGTCGCGCTTTCTACACCCTTATTTCTCCACAAAACCTTAACCATAGGAATTGTTTTCCTCCGCAACACGCGATCCTGAGCCTCCAGAATGTGGACAGGCATCTCCACATAAGAAATATTTGGCTCCAATTGTGGCACAGAATCCAAAACCTGCCTGTCACTCTGCACACATTTCCGCAGCTGGCTACCGTGAAAAACATTGTGCACGCCAGGAAAATTCGCGTGCAAGTACAGCCTATAAGCTGCCACACCAATCCTCTCAACGATCTTAAATGGCTCCACAAACCTCGGGTCCAACTTCCGGTTCTTGCCAAACCTCTTGATTCCAATCATTGGGGAAACCTTTAGAAATAATAAGTCCCCCACAGAAAACACCAAATCAGATCTACGTCGGTTGGCCTTCTTCTCATATCGCTCCTGGGCTATCAGAAGCTTCTCCCGAATCAGCTTCACAGCAGTTTCCATCTCTTCAAGCGCATCCGGACCCAACAAAGGTCTCTCGCCAACCTCAACCCAAAATAAGGGAGTCCTGCAGCGCCTCCCTTACAAAGCTTCGAAGGGAGCCATTTGCAAGCTTTCTTAATAACTGTTATTATAAGCAAACTCCATAAGCCGCAAAACGCTCATCCCACGCTCCTCCGTGGTCTAAAATATAGCATCTGATCATGTCCTCCACTATCTGATTAACTCGCTCTGTCTGACCATTGGTCTGCGGGTGGTATGCGGTAGAATATCTCAAATCCGTACCCGAACCATCTTGTAAGCTCTTCTAGAAGCGAGATGTAAACCGGGAATCTAGGTATGAAATAATGTTGACTAGCACACCGTGCAATTGGATGACTTCATTCAAATACAACTCAGCTATTTTCTTCATCGGATAATCGATCTTAAAAGGTACAAAGTCAGCACACTTCGTCAATCTGTCCACAATCACCAAAACTGAATCATATCCTCTACGAGATCTTGGTAAGCCCGTAATGAATTCCATCGAAATGCTCTCCCACTTCCAATTCGAAATCTCCAACGGAGTCAACTTGCCACCAGGCCTTCCATGATCGGCCTTAACGCGCTTACAAGTATATCACTCAGAAACAAACCTTGCTATGTCTCCCTTCATCCCATACCACCAGGCAATTTGCTTTAAGTCATGATACATCTTGGTAGATCCTAGATGATATGCAACACTAGAACTACACACCTCTCTGCACAACATAACCCGAATATCCATAACAGCGGGGATACAAAATCTGTCGCGGTACTTCAAAGTACTCGCATCATCAATCAAGAAATCTGGTAACTCCCCTTTCTCAGCTCTAAGATATAAATACAACAGATCTGGATCATCTTTCTGATGTAACCTCGTATGCGCAATCCAAGAAGGCTCTGCTACAACCAAACTACTCTGCAAGTCGCAGCTCCCCACAGAAATATCCATCATAAGAAATTCTTCCACTAATAGCTCGGCAGAGAGATTAAAAATCTTCCCCGTCTTCCAACTTAGGGCATCAACCACCACATTAGCCTTGCCCGGATGGTACTGGATCTCAACATTGTAGTCAACAACATACTCCAACCATCGCCGCTGGCGCAGATTCAATTCCTTCTGGGTGAAGACGTACTTTAAACTCTTGTGATCAGTAAAAATCTTGCACTGTGCGCCATAAAGCAGATGTCTCCACAACTTCAACGCATAAATCACGGCTGCAAACTCTAAATCATGCATAGGGTAATTCCACTCATGAGTTTTCAGTTGCCTCGACCCGTACGCAATCACTTTCCCGACTTGCATCAACACGCAACCAAGCCCGACATGCGATGCATCCACATAAACATCATAATCCATGCCTTCCGTGGGTAGGGTCAAAACGGGAGCAGTGCATAATCTGTTCTTGAGCTCTAGGAAGGCTTCCTCGCACTTCTTGCTCCAATCAAATGCCACATTCTTCTGAGTCAATCTATTCAAAGGTGCAGCTAGGGTAGAGAAACCCTCCACAAATCTCCTGTAGTAGCCGGCCAACCCAAAGAAGCTCCTAATCTCCTTGGGTGTGCCCGGCCTACTCCAATCCATCACAACAATAATCTTTTCTGGGTCAACTGAAATCTCACTCTTATTCACCACATTGCCCAGAAATGAAACCTGAGGTAACCAAAACTCGCACTTACTCAATTTGGCAAAAAGCTTGTGGTCCCTCAAAGAAGATAAAACCAAACGCAGATGCTGGTCATGCTCCTCAGTATTGCGGGAATAGATTAGAACATCGTTGATAAACACGACCACAAACTTATCCAGGAAGTCCTTGAACACCCGGTTCATCATATCCATAAAGGCTGAGAGCGTGTTGGTCAAACCAAACGACATAACCAGAAATTCAAAATGCCCATGCCTCGATCGAAAAGCATTTCATGGAATATGTGACTCACAGATCCTGAGCTGATGGTATCCAGAACGGAGATCAATCTTAGAAAACACTGCGCTACCTTGCAACTGATCAAAGAAATCATCTATCCTGGGCAGGGGATACCTGTTCTTAATAGTGACCTTGTTCAACTCTTTATAGTCGATGCAAAGCCTCATCGATCCGTCTTTTTTCTTTACAAACAGAACGGGAGCACCCCAAGCCGACGAGCTCAGTCTAATAAAAACTTTCTCTAGAAACTCATCCAGCTGGATATGCAACTCTTCCAGCTCTTGCGGAGCCATCCGGTACGGCGCCTTTGCAATAGGACGCGTACCTGGCTCTAAATCTATAATAAACTCAACATCTCTATCAGTCGGAAGACCAGGAAGGTCATCAGAAAACACATCAGAAAAGTCACACACCACAGGAATCTCCCCCAAGCGCGGTACACTAACAACAGTCCCCACAACTGAGACCAAACAGGCAAAGCAGTCGGAATCAAGCAGCTTCTGAACACGTACCGTAGAAATAACTGGAGAATTCTGGCGCGGATCACCAAAAACACTCCCAGGTTGACCTTCGTCCTTTACGAAGTCCAAGCGCTTGCCCTTGCACTGGATAACTGCATCATACCTGGACAACCAATCCATGCCTAGGATAACATCAAAGTCTTCCAGGTCGATCACCTTCAAATCCGCCTTTGCTAGAAAATCCCCCAACAAAATCGGACAATCCTGAATGCCCTGATCTGAAACCACAGAATCACTGGAAGGAAACTTGATGCAAAAGGCATCACTAACTCTCTCTAGACCCAAATGATAGCGCTCCACAAAGGCTCTAGCCATAAATGAGTGGGTAGCGCCAGAGTCGAAGAGAACACGCGCCCAACGGTTCCTCACCTTAAATCTTCCTATAAGATAGCATACGCAACTAAGAAAAGCAAATGCTAAAACTATACTAGAAACAAAACATTTAGGCTAGGGAGAAATCTAACCCGAAATGACCTGAGTTGAAGTCTTCGCTTCTTTTGAAGAAATCACATTCAGCTTTCCCTTGTCTTTATGCACCCACTGAGGCGGTGGCAATGCCTGGAGTGGCACTGGCTGCAACACAGGCTGGAGCTGTGGGCATTGAGCCTTGATGTGCCCTACTTGACCGCAAAGAAAACAACTTCTTGCCTTACTCTTATCCTTTCCCCAGCAATGGGCAACATCATGCCCTGGCCGCTTACATGCAGAACAAAATAAATATTTCCTGGGAGCACCTTGAATCACATGCACCTGCTCCTTCTTCTGAGCTCCCAGCTTCTTGAAACACCTTTCGAAGGGGTTGCCTGTCCGGCCACAGAAGCTACAAACCTCCTTGCTCTTCTTTCTTGCGGCAGCACCGGGTACCTGAGGGCTCTTTCCATCAACCGATTTCCTCTTATCTTTTCTCATTTGCTGCCCTCTTTGCTTTGCATTCTAAATTGCCTCAACTTTCAAAGCAGATTCCACCACTCCAGCATAGTCGTTGATCCATAAGCACTTGCTAACTGTTGGACATCACTTCTTCGGCCACCAAGAAAATGCTTAACTCGATCCGCCTCGGAGCTTACCAAGCCGGGGGAAAACCGACTCAGTTTGCTGAACTCGATCTTGTACTCACTCACTGAGAGCTGCCTCTGCTTCAAATGTAGGAAATCATTCATCAGGCGGTCGCGCATGACCGAAGGCAGAAACTTCCTTAGCAACAGTTCCTTGATGGTATCCCAAGAGCATCCCTCTTTCAAGCTCTCCTTCTCTCTCAGCCACCAACTCTTAGCCAATCCCTTAAGCTGATAGGCGATGATCATCACCCTTTGATCAGGGGTAACTCCAGAATAGGATAACATCTCCTCGATGGCTATAAGCCAATCATCCAAAACCATAAAGTCTGCCTTCCCATCGTAAGTAGGAGGTCCCAACTGCTGGAAGTGCGATATAAACGTCATCTCTGGGGGCAATGCAGCAGGAGGTACCAGGGGAGCGAGAGGAACAGGAACAGCTACGCCCATAGTAGGGTCCGGCACTCTCGGAGGCTATCCTGCCACAACTGCTAACAGAGTCTGGATCTGAGTCTGCATACCCTCCACCTGCCTAGACAAGGCTTCATTACTTTGCCGCAGACTTTCAATCAACGCCTCGATTTGCGCTCATGAAGACTCAACCTCAGATTGGGGAGTCAGCCTCTTCAAAGGACGCCTCGCCATCCTAAAATCGTATTAGCACGAATCAAAACCTAGCCCAACTGCTAGAACAAAACTACCCGGTACAGACAAACATACTTAAATATGAACTTCAACTGCTAACTTGCTCTGGGATTTTTACAAGAATGATGTTATGCTTAACCTAGGATTGTTCACCACCATCATACTAACTCGTGTGCTTAGACCATGAATGCATGAACTTGTATTTCTTTTGACTCACAACCATGTGTGTATATATGTCATCATGCAAATCTTTAGCTTGGCACGTTGTGCTTATGCATTGTTATGTTATGCATGTTGTGATATACATTCTAAAAAGACCTTAATGCATGCCATGAGCGATCGTACGCATAGCAATGTTATGCATCTCATACTACATAACGTTGCATGCAACGAAAAAAAAAGAAAATGTGCTAATGGACATTCATGTGGTGAGGTTATGTATCACATACTACATAACCCTCATATGTTGCCGCCTATGGTGCATCCGTATACAAACACATATAATGCATCCCATACTATATAATATGCCCCGTATACTTCTATTCATTCTTATGAGTGTAGTGTTCATGCATCAGCCAAGACATACTGATGACATATCGGTGTGGGTGTGATATGACGTTAAACCACTAATGCTACAAGGGAAAGGTTGCCCGACCAATTATCAAGCAACCTTTCTCTGATACCAACTGTCACGACCCGCATTTTCACCACGATTAAATCGTATCAGAGCAAGAGAAAATACTTGCCGTGATGCCACGTCGTACAGGGGATAACTGCACACGTTTAGGCAAAACTCCAGACTTTAGATTTTAAGAAAAATTCATAGTTTAATATGAAAGAAAACCAGTAATATTTAATGGTTGTATCCCTAGGCACAGTGGATCAGCTAGTCCACAATTAAATATATATTTATACGCATTGGAAAATACTGTACAACCCCATATTCGCTGGGAGGGACCCAGAGGCTTCAGTGGTCAGGATTGGGCTAGTCTCAGGCTAGCCTCGGGTTAACCCTAAGGCATACTTGTGGAGTTCTCGTCCTGTAGGAGCTCCCGCCAAGGGCAGGGAAAAGATGGAGAGGCCAAGGCAGGTAGTCGAGCTCTCGGCAGGAGAGATCGTCGACCGACCAAGGCAGATAGTCGAGCTCTCGGCAGGAGAGATCATCGACCGACCAAGGCAGATAGTCGAGCTCTCGGCAGGAGAGATCGTCGACCGACCAAGGTAGATAGTCGAGCTCTCGGCAGGAGAGATCGTCGACCGACCGAAGCAGATGGCTCGACCACGGAAGCTTCCGCCTTAGGGAAAGCTCCCGCCCAGGGCAGGCGAGAAGGCCCTAAGTAAGCCTTCAGTCGCGATAGTTTCAAGACCGTGAAGGGCGCGAACCTCCCTGGCAAGGGGTCTCGCCAAGGTTGGCCCAGTTGGGGGTCCAGCGAGAGCCTTCACGGCCAGGGTTCTCGCCAAGTGGGCCCACGTGGTAGGGCCCGGCGCTCGTAAAGGGGATTATTTTATTATTATCCCAAGGTAAAATTATCCAAATGCCCTTGGGATGACAGCGGGATTTGGCTATTGGCAGACCCCTCAGGGGTATTTCAGTATTTTCAGGTCAAAGGAAGACTATAAAAAGACCCATAGGGGCTTTTTGGAAGGCAAGGCTTTCATTATTCTCCAACTCTAGTGCCTTCTGAGGAGCTCCCAGCCCAGCATTTGGCTTTGGAGGGGAAGCTCTCAGAGATCTTCCGGGTGTGTGGTGGGACCTCCCAGCTGAGGCTTTGGGTCAGTCTTTTGACCCTAGCAGCCAGTCAAGGGCCGAGATAAGAGAGAAGTAGGCGTCGGCTGCACTTTGGTTTGTGAATATTCGTTGGGGCCAATTTTGGCTTCAATAGTTCTGGTGCGGTGAGCGTGGAAGCAGTCGGTGTAAGAAAATCTCGAGTTAAGTCCCATGGCAGGAGGCGAAGGTGAAGGATCAGGCGCAGGAAGATCCCCCACCCGGGTGGACGATGCGACGAAGAAGATGTTTGAGGACTTCAGGCGAGAAGTCATGCAGACGATCAGCTTGGCCTTCTCGGCAAGGAATGAGTGGGAGACGCCGCAGGTTCCGGTGGAGGTGGTTCCGCTGTTAGGCGAGAATGCTCCAGGGCAGCGCCCCGGGAAGGAAGTCCCGGTGGAGGCAGGCGAGAGGGACGTAGCCGCGCGGGAGCTTTTCCCAGGCCAGCGTCCCGAGAAGGAGCTTCCGGCGGATGTGGGCGAGAAGGAGGCGACGGTGCGGGAACCCTTCCCCGGGCATGGTCTCGCGGATCGGTCCAGCCAACCGAGGTCGCGAGACGGGCCTTCTCGCCAGGCGAGAGGCGAGACCCCCTTTAGTGAGCTCATTGTCTCGGCTCCAGTGCCGGATGGGTTCCGGGAGCCGGACATGACCTACTACACCGGGAAGGATGACCCGGTTCAGCACGTGCAATGGTTTGAGGACGTGGTGTCCATCAGACAAATGTCGGATGCCTTCAAGTGTAGGCTTTTTGCCATCACTCTGAAATAAAAGGCCAGGGACTGGTTCCACCAGTTGCCGGCAAGTTCCATCTACAGCTTTGAGGATCTGTGCAGGGGTTTTCTGTTGAGGTTCTCAACTTCGAAGAAAAGGAAGAAGGAGGCTGAGTGCCTGTTTGCAGTGAGGCAAGGGCCGGAGGAGACGTTGGGTCATTATGTTGACCGGTTCCAAGAGGAGATTCTCCTGGTCCAGGAGGTCCCGGGGTACGCGCTGATGCTTGCCTTCACCCTGGGGCTGAGACCAGGGTTTTTCAGCATGGAGTTGAAGAGGGTGCCCCCTCTCTCTTTTGAGGAGCTCATGGAGAGGGCGGCGAAGGAGATAGACTTTGAAAGGGCAAACCCTGCGTTTGCGAGGAAGCTGGCCAGGTTGGCCGAGGATGATGTGAAGGAGCCGGTAGTGGGAAGGCAGAGAGAGCAAAGGGAGCAGAGGGAGCCGAGGGAAGATAGGAGAAGAGAAGAGCCCCGAGGGCAGGGGCAGCAGCATGGGGGGGCCAGGGAGCCGAACAACCGACTGGGTTGGAGGCCTCAGGAGGGTCGCCCCCAGGGCCAAGGAGGGCTTCAGGGAAGAGATAACTTCCGGGAGCAAAGAAGGCTGGAGCAGGGAGGATGGCGACAAGGACCAAGGGGTCATTTCCCACCGCCGCAGGAGGCCATGGAGGTGGGAAGAGGAAGAGGAGGAAGAATTCGGGGAGCCGGAAGAAGGGGAGGAGGAGAGGGAAGAGGGGGCAGGGTGGCGTTGCCCTATTGTGACTTCCATCAGGAGGAAGGTCACGCAACGGCCACCTGCCCAGAGTTTCTGGAGATAAGAGGGGCTAGAGGGGCCGGAAGGCAAGACCCGCCTGTAAGGATCGTCGAAGTACAGCGAGAAGAGGCTGAGGACAGGTGTGAAGACAGGGTAGACGTGGGGACCCGAGGAGGGATCAGAGTGATCCATGGGGGAGTGGGGATCGAGGCAACCCGCAAGGGGAGCCTTCAAACCATGTTCCGCCGAGGGGTCGCCTCAAACTCCCTGGCTCCCCCCCAGAGGAGAAGATCACCTTCTCATCCGCGGATATGCCAGACTACGAGGATCCGTTCTGCGACGCGCTTGTGATCCAGACAGCGATAGAAAACTACACCGTCTCCCGGATACTGGTGGACAATGGGAGCTCGGTGAATGTGATCTTCAAGAAGGCCTTCGATGAGATGAGGGTGGAAGGAAAAAGGGTCCTGGCTTCTGATGGACCGCTTTTTGGCTTCTCCGGAGAAAGGAAAGAAGTGGAAGGGGGAGTGGGCCTGCATGTGAGGCTTGGGGGCGTCTCACGGAACTGTCGGTTCGTGATCGTGGACGCCCCGAGTAGTTACAATGCCATCTTTGGACGTCCCCTCATCAGCGCCTTTCGCTGCGTACCCTCCTCATACCACCAATGCCTCAAGTTCAACAATGGAGGGGTGCAGGTTAGGATCAGGGGGGATCCGAAGATGGCAAGGCAATGCTATGTGACGGCGGTTAATACCGTGTCGTGGATGGCAGAGGCGGAGGAGTTGGAGAAGGAGATGGCTGAGCAGGAAGGGGTTGAGAAAGGGGAGATAAGCCTGGGAGAGGCGATGGAGGTTGTTGAGGAGATGGCAGAGGTGGAGGAGATCAGCCTAGAAGAGGCGAGAGTAGTGATGGATGAAGAAGAGCAGAGGCAGGAGGAGAGCCTGGAGGAGGCGATGGAAGTTGTTGAGGTTGGGGGAGAGGAGCTCGAGTTTGAGCAGGAAGAGGCAAGGGTAAGTTGGGAGCGGTCGGGGCTGGATCCGGCCGAAGAAGTGGTGGAGATGGAGGTGCTTACAAGAGCGGGGGAGGTGCAAAGGATTCGGATCAGCGGAGGCTTGAGCCTCGAGGATCAGGAGCGGATGCGAGCCTGCATCCAAAGCAACATCGACATCTTCGCTTGGAACGCGGCAGACATGCCAGACATTGACGCGGACGTGGCCTGTCATCACTTGAACCTAGATCCCAGAGCCCGCCCCATACGCCAAAAGATGAGGGCCATCGCCACCAAGCTAGAAGCCCCCATCCAAGAGGAGGTCAAAAAGCTCCTGGACGCAGGCTTCATCTCCGAGATCCAGTATCCAGGCTGGATCTCCAACGTGGTAATGGTCAAGAAGGGAGGAGGAAAATGGCGCATGTGTATTGATTTTTCTTTATTAAATAAATAATGTCCCAAGGATTGCTACCCCTTGCCTCGAATCGACGCGCTGGTTGACTCAGCCGTCGGTTTTTCTCTTATGAGTTTTTTAGATGCATTTTCAGGTTACCATCAGTTCCGGATGCACCCTCCTGATGTCAAGGATGTTTCCTTCATCACAAGAGAGGGATGCTTCAGCTATAAGATGATGCCCTTCGGGTTGAAGAACGCAGGGGCAACGTACCAACGCATGATGGATCGAATCTTTCGAGATCAAAGGGGAAGGAACCTGGAGGTCTACGTGGACGACCTTATGGTCAAGAGCAAGTGTGTTGATTCCCACTTACGGGACTTGGAGGAAACGTTTGCCACCCTGCGAAGGTTCAAGATGAGGTTGAATCCCTTGAAGTGCGTCTTCGGGGCTAGTCGCGGGAAATTCCTCGGACACCTCTTGACTCCCGCGGGGGTGGAACCTAACCCCGATAAGGTTAAGGCTATTCTAGACCTGGAATCACCTCGCAGTGCCAAAGAAGTCCAGCGCTTGACCGGGAAGTTGGCCGGGCTAAGCAGGTTCCTCTCTCGGTCAGGGGATAGGTGTTCCTCTTTCTTTAAAGTACTTCGTGGTAACCAAGTGTTTGAATGGATGGCCGAATGTGAAGAGGCATTCCAGGGGCTGAAGAGGCAACTCTCCCAAGCTCCGTTACTTCAAAGCCCGAAGGAAGGGGAAGACCTAGTCTTGTATCTCGGAGTGGGGGTAGAGGCAGTGAGCTCCGTCTTGGTTAGGGAGGAGGGGAAGAAACAGATGCCCGTCTATTATGTAAGTCGAATCTTAAAAAAGGCGGAGATCCGATACCCCATCCTGGAGAAGCTAGCGTATGCTTTGGTCATCTCAGCTAGGAAGCTTCGCCCTTACTTTCAGGCGCACTCGATTAGGGTGGTAACAGACCACCCTCTTCGCAAGGTCTTTGAGGGGGTGGAGCATTCGGGAAGGTTGGCAAAGTGGTCCATCGAGCTAAGCGAGTTTGACATTTCTTTCGTCCCAAGGCTCTCCATCAAAGCCCAAGCCGTGGCGGACTTTTTGGCGGATTATGTCACTGAGGCCGAGGAAGAAGAGCCGAGGCCGTCGGAGGCATGGAAGATGATGGTCGATGGAGCCTCAGGAAGGCACTCCCTGGGAGGAGGTATGGTACTGGTAAGTCCCCAAGGGGTTACCATAGAACAAGCAGTGACTTTCCACTTCCCTGTAACCAATAATCAGGCGGAGTACGAAGCCGTGATAGCCGGTCTCCGACTGGCAAAGGAGTTGGAAATTCAGGATGTGGAGACCTTCACAGACTCAATGGTGGTGGCATCGCAGATCCGAGGGGAGTTCGAGGCCCGGGAGCCTACCCTCGCAAGATATCTATCAAAGGTAAGAACTATCATTGGAGGTTTCCGTTCTTTTTCTATTCAACATGTTCCCAGGGAGGAAAGCATGGCAGCTGACCGATTGGCAAAGTTCGGGCCTCGGGGTGGAGGTACCCTAACCGAACTATTTCGGCCAGCCATTGAAGAAGGGGAGGTGATGGAGGTGAATCGGCGATCCTCATGGGTAGATCCGTTGGTGACCTTCTTGACCACAGGAGAACTGCCGGAAGAATTCAAGGATGCCAAGAGCTTCAAGCATAAGGCGGCTCATTACCTGATGCTGGAAGGGAGCTTGCATCGGAAGATGTTGTCAGGACTCCTCGCGAGGTGCGTGACCGAGGAGGAAGTCCCAGGGATCCTGGAAGAGGTGCATTCCGGAGAATGCGGCAGTCATTCAGGGGGAAGGACATTGGAAGCAAGGGTGATAAGGCAAGGATATTTCTGGCGGACTTTGAGGAAGGATACAGCTGAGTTCGCGAGGAGGTGTCGGAAGTGCCAAGTACATGCTCCCCTCCAGCTCTTGCCCGCCCAAAGGCTTCGAAGCATCACAGCGCCATGGCCCTTCGCCATTTGGGGAATGGACCTGGTTGGACCCTTTCCTCCAGCTAGCGGGCAGAGGAGATTCCTCCTAGTTATGATTGACTACTTCTCCAAGTGGTTGGAGATCAAGCCGTTAGCCAAGGTAACCTCCCAGGTCATCAGGAACTTCGTTTGGGGGGAAATCATTTGCAGGCACGGATTGCCCCAAGCGATAGTGACAGACAACGGTCCTCAGTTTGCTAGTGAAGAATTCATCAGTTTCTGCACCCAATTGGGGATTGACCTCAGGTTCGCCTCTGTCCATCATCCTCGGAGCAATGGCCAGGTGGAGGCGGCCAACAAGATCATTGTCAGCTTGCTCAAAAAGAAGGTGGAGAACCTGAAGGGTAACTGGGTGGAACAGCTCCCTTCCGTTCTGTGGGCCTTGCGAACGACTCCGAACACGGCCACAGGGGAGACCCCATTCAAGCTCTCTCATGGGTGTGAGGCTATCCTCCCGGTGGAATTCGAGGTTCGGTCCCCAAGGGTTGCGGCCGCGGCTGAGGGAAGCGAAGCTTGGAGGTTGGAGAATGAGGAAGGGTTGCGCCTCTCATTAGATATGGTGGAAGAGCTGCGGGATGTTGCCGCCATCAGGCAAGAGGAAGTAAAACGGCGAATGGCTCGATACTTCGATAAGCACATCAGAGTCAAGCAATTCACCGAGGGGGATCTAGTACTGAAAAAGGTCGACGCTGCAGGAAGGTCGGCCGCGGTTGGTAGGCTCAACCCTAGCTGGGAAGGGCCTTATATAGTAGAGAAGGCTCTGGTTAACGGAGGCTACTATCTCCAGGATGCGGAGGGAAGGACCTTGAGTCACACCTGGAATGGTGATGATCTGAAGCGCTTCTACCCGTAAGAGGGAAAGAAGGATTGTAATGTTGTAAACAACCATTGCATTTTCAATAAGTTTATTCCAGAATGTTGACTATCTCTGAGTATGCAATCTTTATGTTTTCTGTTTTAACTGGCTATGACTCCTCATCTCCATGATGGAATAGGCCTGGTTGAAGGAATCTTCATCAACACCCCGAGCTCGGCTCGGCCCCAGGTAGACCCGCTGCGCAGGCTCTCATCTAGCTGGCAGGTCCGAAGGCTCGCCTGTGGGGGAAAGGTTGGCTCTTGTGATACTCTGTTCTCAGCCACTTCTACAACACCCCGAGCTCGGCTCGGCCCCAGGTAGACCCGCTGCGCAGGCTCTCATCTAGCTGGCAGGTCCGAAGGCTCGCCTGTGGGGGAAAGGTTGGCTCTTGTGATACTCTGTTCTCAGCCACTTCTACAACACCCCGAGCTCGGCTCGGCCCCAGGTAGACCCGCTGCGCAGGCTCTCATCTAGCTGGCAGGTCCGAAGGCTCGCCTGTGGGGGAAAGGTTGGCTCTTGTGATACTCTGTTCTCAGCCACTTCTACAACACCCCGAGCTCGGCTCGGCCCCAGGTAGACCCGCTGCGCAGGCTCTCATCAAGCTAGCAGGTCCGAAGGCTCGCCTGTGGGGGAAAGGTTGGCTCTTGTGATACTCTGTTCTCAGCCACTTCTACAACACCCCGAGCTCGGCTCGGCCCCAGGTAGACCCGCTGCGCAGGCTCTCATCAAGCTGGCAGGTCCGAAGGCTCGCCTGTGGGGGAAAGGCTGGCTCCTGCGATACTTTGTTCTTAGCCACTTCATCGACACCCCGAGCTCGGCTCGGCCCCAGGTAGACCCGCTGCACAGGCTCTCATCAAGCTGGCAGGTCCGAAGGCTCGCCTGTGGGGGAAAGGCTGGCTCCTGCAATACTTTGTTCTTAGCCACTTCATCGACACCCCGAGCTCGGCTCGGCCCCAGGTAGACCCGCTGCGCAGGCTCTCATCAAGCTGGCAGGTCCGAAGGCTCGCCTATGGGGGAAAGGCTGGCTCCTGCGATACTTTGTTCTTAGCCACTTCATCGACACCCCGAGCTCGGCTCGGCCCCAGGTAGACCCGCTGCGCAGGCTCTCATCAAGCTGGCAAGTCCGAATGCTCGCCTGTGGGGGAAAGGCTGGCTCATGCGATACTTTGTTCTTAGCCACTTCATCGACACCCCGAGCTCGGCTCGGCCCCAGGTAGACCCGCTGCGCAGGCTCTCATCAAGCTGGCAGGTCCGAAGGCTCGCCTGTGGGGGAAAGGTTGGCTCTTGCGATACTCTGTTCTTAGCCACTTCTACGACACCCCGAGCTCGGCTCGGCCCCAGGTTGACCCGCTGCGAAGGCTCCCATCGAGCTGGCAGGTCCGAAGGCTCGCCTGCGGGGGATAGGTGGAGTCCTTGACTTTTTGATCCTTGGCTCTTGGTTGGTAGTTACTACGTTACAACGAGCTCGGCTCGAACCCCGGTAGACCCGCTGCGCAGGCTCCCATATAAGCTAGCAGGTCCGACGGCTCGCCGGTGGGGTAGGGGTTTAATTGGTTGGAAAAAAATATGCGGGCGAGGCCCTGACCTAGACCGGAGGCAAGGCCCCAAAGGCCTTGGCTCAGAGGTCTCAGCCAGTAAAGGCCTCGATTTGGAGGTCTTGGCCAGTAAGGGTCTCGGCTCAAAGGCCTTGGCTCAGAGGTCTCAGCCAGTAAAGGCCTCGATTTGGAGGTCTCGGCCAGTAAGGGTCTCGGCTCAAAGGTCTCGGCTCAAAGGTCTCGGCCAGTAAAGGCCTCGGTCAAAGGGGGGTTCTCGCAAAAGGAGGCTCCCGGCGGACCTGAGCAGGACGACTTAATTGACGACGCGAGGTTCCCGCCTAACGGATTTCTAAGAAAGGTTATCCTAAAGAGACTAAGGGTCTCGGCGGAAGCTCGCGCGGAAGCCATTCGGCAGAACAATATACTTTCAAGCACACACTGAAAATGAAAGATGAAACATTACTTTACATAAAATTAATTACAAAAGTTGGAGCCTCTCGCTCATTACAAAAGAAACAAAAAGAAAGAAGAAGCTTAGGGGGACGCGCTGTAACTCCCGCTGGTGCTCTCGCTTGAATCATTGCCAGAGCTCTCTTCAGATGTCTCGCCAGCGGCGGTAGAAGACCTCGGGACGTCTGAGGGAGGCGAGTCTGGCGCGCCCGGAGGTTTGGGAACTGGATCGTAGAGCCAAGGAAGAAGTTGGCGAGCATCGATGGTCGCGCCGTCCTCCCGAAGCAGCTTGACGTCTCGCAGCGTCTCAAGCGTCAGCTTGACGGTTGCCTGAGCGTTGGCTTGCAGCAGCTTGTCAACGTCGTACTCCGAGAGGTAACGGCTCCGCAGCCTCGCCTCTAGCTCCGGAGGCGGGACCTTTGCCATCTCAGCGCGAAGCTGTTCCCTCGGGAGGACGCTCTCGCAGCGCGCGTTGGCCAGCTCTGCGCGAAGCTCCTTGACTTGGGCAGAATCCTGTGAAGAAAGAGTTCAGTCTGGAAACATCGCACAGTCGTAACTTTGAGAAACGAGAGCAAGGGCTCAGGAGGGTCTCGCTTACCTCGGTCGCGGGCCATAGAGACAGCGCCAGTCGAGCATCCGCAAGCTCCTGTTGAGCTCTCGCGAGTTCTTCTCCCGCGGTGTGCGCTTGAGCCATCGCGTCCTCCCTTCCCTTGCGCATATCGGTGAAATTCTTGTCGAGGGTGATGCTTCGGCGCGCACACATATGCGCAAGCTCGAACCCGCGCAATAGAGCCCGGATGGCATCGACGGCTATAAGGCGGGTGGACATCTGGTCAAACACGCTGGCATCCTCTCGGCTGTAAAGGCCGTATCCAAGCGAGAAGGCCTCGCCAGTCACATCTTTCCCCTCCGCCCAGCTGGGAAGGAGCGTCGTAACCTTGATTAAGTTTGACTCGGGGTCCCATTCCATCTGAGGCTTCCCCTCCGCGTCGACGTACTTCACGCCGAAGCCAAAGTTCCTGTGCCCTTTCGGCACCTCCCGGGGCGGAGCTCGAGTGGAGGTTTCGGCGGCGAGCACTTCTCCCCCAGCCTCGCTTGCGGCCGGTGGGTTCCCGGAGGAAACCTCGGCGCGGCTCTTGGCGGCGGCATCCATCTCGCTGGCCCTTTGGAGGATCGCTTCGAAGGAGCTGCCTGCGGGAAGGGGTTGGACAGGCGAGACGGCCGGGGCTTTCCCCTTCTCAAGAGCAGAAGGTTTGGGCCTCTTCAGCGTTCGGAGAGGAGGAAGGGTTACCTTCCGCTTCTTGGCTGGTGGCGGCAAAGGAGGGGCTGGATCGTTTTGGCAGGCGCTGGCGCTAGCTTCCGCGAGCGCAAGGGAGCCTCTCGCGGCCAGACCCTCGACACTCCGGCCTTCAGCGAAGGGTTGGCGCAGAGGGACCTCCCGCTCTCCTGCAAAGTTAAAACGCTTTAGCGCGAGAAGATCTTTGATAAAAGAGGGAATCCGAGGCGAGACCATACCTTCGCCCGAGTGAACGAGTGGGAGGGAGTCGACGTCTCGCCTGAGGTAGGGAACATCGAACTCCTTGGTCCCAAAGAATTCCAGGATTGCGCTCTCGCGCGACCCCAGAGTAGGCGGCTTGTAGGCAGCATCCTCGTACTGAACGGGCTGAAGCGGGACGTTGCCGAAGTCTCCGCTGACATAAACGAATTTCTCGCCCCAGTGGTGGTGCTTGTTGGCGAGACCGGTAACCTCGAGCAGTTGCCCGGAGAAGAAAACCACCCCTCCCTTGGCGCGGAAGTTGAATAGCTTTCAGAAGATGGGCAAACTGAACTCGATCCTCTCGAATCGCATATAGCATATGAATGCTATAAGGATCGCGACCGAGTTCGGGTTCAGTTGGGCGAGAACCACCCCATAATAACGAAGAGCAAGCCGAACCTCCGGCCAAAGGGGAAGGCGGAAGCCCACCTCGAAATGCTCGAGGGGGATGGCGAGTTCTCCCGCCTCCGGAGTATTCACCTTATCGTGATTTCCCGAGTTCCGCGCCGAGAAGCCGGCGGGGATGTAGCGGTCAACGATCATGTTATATTCGTCGAGGGTGAGCTTGCAGGAAGGGAAGAGATGTTTTTGGAAAGCTTCCGCGCAGTGGGCGCGACCCTTGTTCTCGCCAGGCATGGTGGGTTTGCGAGTGAGAGCGAGAGCTGAAAAGAGGTCGAAGCGGAAGCAAGAACGCGAGAGCAAGGAAGGAAGGCTGAGGTTCCGGATCGAAGAAGTAAATGCGGTTGGTAGACTTCTCTATTTATAGAGAATCGTAATCATCATGGATCCATCCGAACAGAGAGAGAAAGTGACAGCGGAGTACAGCTGTCAGAATCCGGGCTAACGGCGCCTCGATTTTCCCCCTCGGGATGGCAGCGGTCAACGGTCGTTCCTGGTTTCGACGCAACTATCTGGATTGGCGCAAGCCTCCTAGATTGGCATAAGCCTCCTAGATCGGCGCAAGCCTCCTAGATTGGCGCAAGCCTCCTAGATTGGCATAAGCCTCCTAGTTCGGCGCAAGCCTCCTAGATTGGCGTAAGCATCCTAGATTGGTGTAAGCGTCTTAATTTAAAAGCCTCGCAGAGCAATAAATAGAAAAAGAGAAGAGAGACATGGGTAGAAGCGAGATCCTCGCTAGCGCAAGCTGGATAAACCTAATTAACAGTAATGTTTATTACAGATACATCGATGAAAAGAGATACACTGATAAAAGAGATACATTGAGATTCAAAGCGGGAAGGCTAATAGGGCTTCCAGCTCCATCGTACTCGTTCTCGCCGCCTAGTTCTTGGGGGAGCCAACGGGTTGAAGTAGGACGATAGGGTGGTACACCCAAGGTTGATCCGCCTGGCGTGATCCCGGATCTGCAAGATGCACCTCCCTGGCGAAGACTCGGTAGAAGGCCCTCCCGGGCAATCAGTCTCGCCCAAGAAGAAATCCCGCTCCAGAGCCTCCAGCCTTTGCTCCACGGATTCGCGGAATGCTTTCGCCGCGGCAGTATGGGCACGGTCTCGCCGGATAAGCTTGGCCAAAATGACCGAGATCTTCCTCCTTCTCCCCTTCGCGCTCCCAGCGCTGTTCAAGGTTTCTTCTATCTCGCCAGACGAAGGGAGAGGGGACTCTTCATCCTCTTCTTCCTCTTCTTCTTCTTCCTCTTCTTCTCCTTCCTCGTTGACTCCCGACCGCAAGCCAGGATCATCTGCGAAAGAAACGCACGAGAATTTTGGTCAAGGCATGACAATCAACAGTCCAGAAAAGTTTTCGCATACCTGCGGTTGGGCGAGAACCGTCAACCAAAGTTGGACGAGAAGGCCCGGCCCCTCCGTTGGTTCCATAAAGGAGGTGAAGAGGCTTGCCCAGCCCCAGGCGGAAGGGCTCGCGCACGATGATCCCGGCCTGGCCGGAAGCATGAGGGGAGTTGTCTTCTCTCAAGGGACGATCAGCATCCTTGAGAGTAGCGGAAGGTTCAGAAGCCGCCCCTCCCGCCTGCAGGATAGGATTGGCCACCGCAGGAGGCACTTCAACGGTTCTCGCTTCATCTTCCCGGGTGGTTAGACCCAGGTCGGCGGGAGTTGGCACTGCGAGAAGACGGTTCAGAAAAGAAAGGGTCGGGTTGAAATATTGACAAGGGAAAATGTACCTATCGTTCCGGTTTCGGCCGGAGGAATCCTCTCCGAGACCCGCGTTTGGTCCTTGGGTGAATGAGCGGGCAGGTTCGAAGAACTTGGCGGGATCTCGGCGTCATCATTAGGAGCGGATTCCTGCGAAAGCTTACTTTAACCATCGGATCTAGTGCACAATCAGCTCGGTAGGCACGGTTGAAAGGCTTACCTTCTGCGGGGAAGGATCCCCCGCAGGGTTGGGAGTGGGGGAAGGAGGATCCCTGTTCTCGCGAGAAAGGTCCCGCCGGACCACCTTCTCCCTTTTCTTTTCCTTCTTCTTCGGCTCGGAAGGCCCGGCGGTTGAAGTCTTTCTCGCTAACCATGGAGCCACCGCCGCACAGTTAGCCAAGGCCCGCGCTTGGGCAGCGGCTAACCGGTCTTGGAGGTCTTGCGGAAGTGGTTTGGCAGCACGTTTGGGATGCATGGTAAGCTCGCGCAAAAATCCCTGAGGCGAGAGCTCAGTTGTAAAACAGTATTCCAAGGGCGAGGCATATGGTCGCCTATCGGTGCGTATTTATAGCCGCAGTAGGACCCACCAAAAGATTCCCCTGGTAACTGGCACGTGTCCAGCGAATATTTTGGGGGTTGGACTTGTCTTGTCGAGCGCAGGGCTAGCTCGAAAAGAGCGGGGATTGTGTACAACCCCATATTCGCTGGGAGGGACCCAGAGGCTTCAGTGGTTAGGATTGGGCTAGTCTGAGGCTAGCCTCGGGTTAACCCTAAGGCATACTTGTGGAGTTCTCGTCCTGTAGGAGCTCCTGCCAAGGGCAGGGAAAAGATGGAGAGGCCAAGGCAGGTAGTCGAGCTCTCGGCAGGAGAGATCGTCGACCGACCAAGGCAGATAGTCGAGCTCTCGGCAGGAGAGATCGTCGACCGACCAAGGCAGATAGTCGAGCTCTCGGCAGGAGAGATCGTCGACCGACCAAGGCAGATAGTCGAGCTCTCGGCAGGAGAGATCGTCGACCGACCGAAGCAGATGGCTCGACCACGGAAGCTTCCGCCTTAGGGAAAGCTCCCGCCCAGGGCAGGCGAGAAGGCCCTAAGTAAGCCTTCAGTCGCGATAGTTTCAAGACCGTGAAGGGCGCGAACCTCCCTGGCAAGGGGTCTCGCCAAGGTTGGCCCCGTTGGGGGTCCAGCGAGAGCCTTCACGGCCAGGGTTCTCGCCAAGTGGGCCCACGTGGTAGGGCCCGGCGCTCGTAAAGGGGATTATTTTATTATTATCCCAAGGTAAAATTATCCAAATGCCCTTGGGATGACAGCGGGATTTGGCTATTGGCAGACCCCTCAGGGGTATTTCAGTATTTTCAGGTCAAAGGAAGACTATAAAAAGACCCATAGGGGCTCTTTGGAAGGCAAGGCTTTCATTATTCTCCAACTCTAGTGCCTTCTGAGGAGCTCCCAGCCCAGCATTTGGCTTTGGAGGGGAAGCTCTCAGAGATCTTCCGGGTGTGTGGTGGGACCTCCCAGCTGAGGCTTTGGGTCAGTCTTTTGACCCTAGCAGCCAGTCAAGGGCCGAGATAAGAGAGAAGTAGGCGTCGGCTGCACTTTGGTTTGTGAACATTCGTTGGGGCCAATTTTGGCTTCAACAAATACTTTGGTTAAGTTGCTTTGACATCCTAAATGAGCATAAGTGTCCCTGAGGGACGACTCATGGTATGCACGACTCTAAGGTTAATATAGTATATATAAAAATATAGTCTTTACGCTATTAGGAAAAGTAGTGTCTTAGTTTTATAAACATGACGTGCATGAGGTACATTTGATAATTTTTTTAGGGTTAAAATACCTAACATGCAACCTAACATAAATCATTCCCAGAAAGCAAGTGAACAACCTCCAAATAGGCAAAAATAGCAGTTTCATTTCATACCCAGCATCATAAGTAAGCTACCAGTGAGCATCAACAACATGAAACAAACCCACTGGTGAGCATGCATGTCTATACAGAAAGAAGAAAACTACCTCACAAGGATGAGGAACAAAAATCTAAGCTACCCAGGAGGCCACAAGCAAGGTCAACAAGAAAACTAGCCGCTCGACCGACTACTACTCTGAACCTGAGGCATTCAAAGAAGGAACACCTCCGCAAGAATAAAATCAAAATAAGTGGAGCATTAGATTCATGAATAAATAAAGAAGGGTTTACCAACCCGGCAACAAAATGCTACCAGTAAACGAAAAGGCATGACAGTAAGAAAAGAACACTGTCTAAAGAGCATTAAAAAACACACCAAGTGTGAGTACAATAACAACATGCTCTGTAAAAGAAAAAAACCTGCAGCAGCAACAAGACATATTTATGCCAACAAAAAATAGCCATAAGAAAGGAAAGGAACTAATAGTGCTAATCTTTGTGTATTATTGGCCATGGTGAAAACCTTGGGTCAGAGTGGGCGGCACAGCCCTCACCAACAACCAGACCCAAAACACTCCAGGGTGAAAACAACCAGTGGAAGCTACAGGGTCCACACACCTAACCATACCAGCCAAATACGGCCTAGGTGGTGGCCACAACTCAACACACACAATTCAACCCTTACAGAGCCCATAAAACCACACCATTTGCCATAATCCACGAGTCGGCATCCAAGCAAAACTAGCTGAACACCCAACACCCCCTAGGTAAAAGCCACACTAACAATCCTAAGGAAAAACACAAACCCAAGGCAAAAGCATCGAGTCCACTCGACGCAGCGTTGAGTGAGATCTACTCACTCAACGCCAAACCTGACGCAACGTTGAGTGAGCTTCACTCACTCAGCGCCAAACACTAGCCAGGGACGACATCGAGTCCACTCGACGCGGCGTTGAGTGAGCTCCACTCACTCAATGCCAAATTACTTAGCCGCAACACCTTCGTTGGATGACGACGTTGAGTGAGCTCGACTCACTCAACGTTGTCAACGCTTTCCTACTTAGCCGCAGAAACTAACTCCGGCGTTGAGTGAGTTCACCACACTCAATGCCAAAAAGCCTAACAGCCAAGGCGTTGAGTGAGATCCACTCACTCAACACTTTTGACTTACAAGGAAAATTAACTCCGGACTAGGCGGCGTTGAGTGCGCTCAAATCACTCAACGCCCAACGCAGACGGCGTTGAGTGATTTCAACTCACTCAACGCCAAAAGGCAGACGGCATTGAGTGAGTTAAACTCACTCAATACCAAAGGACTTAGAAAAAATTCCTAAGGCAGACGGCGTTGAGTGAGCTCAACTCACTCAACGCCAAAAGACTTAGAAAAAGTCTCTAGCAAGACGGCATTGAGTGAGCTCAACTAACTCAAAGCCAAAAACAGACGACGTTGAGTGAGCTCAACCCACTCAACACCAAAAAGGCTGACGGCGTTGAGTGAGCTCACCTCACTCAACGTTGTCAACGCT
The DNA here is from genome assembly GCA_039513925.1 of Platanthera zijinensis. Taxonomy (NCBI): domain Eukaryota; kingdom Viridiplantae; phylum Streptophyta; class Magnoliopsida; order Asparagales; family Orchidaceae; genus Platanthera; species Platanthera zijinensis. The sequence goes on along the minus strand of CM077082.1, from coordinate 3,177,497 downwards.
TCTGGACTTAGTCTCCAGACCAAAAAGCTAGGCATTGAGTGTGTCCACCACACTCAACGCTTTTATACTTAGCCTATTTTTCACTCAATGCCTGCTATCCAGAGAACTCAAACTTACTTAAAAAAAATTCTAAGCTCCTCCTTCCTACCCCTTCTACCCAGCCACAGCAGCTATCTGACTTAAACTACAACTAAATACTGTCATACCCTACCTCCAGCTACCAACTGGACACCAAACCGAGAATAAAGAGGGAGAGATTAGCCAAATTCTTAGACAACCTGAACCGGACATGGCTGAAGTAAAGAAACACTGTTGCACTAGCTCCAAGAAGCAAAACCAGAGTTAATTACAGCAAATTAACAAAGTAAAAAAGGGGTCAAAATGGCAAGGGAAAGGAGCCACTTGCCTCACCGCCAAGATGCAGCAGCTGCAACAAGAAATCTGGCTTTGACGGCAAGATCGACCACCTACGGGTCAAAAAACAGAGCTTTTAGAGAAGAAGAAGAGAACCCGAAAACCCTAACTCCTAGAAACAGCCCTAGAACAAGCATAACTTACCTAGGAAGAAAGATCTAGACGAGAGCAAGCCAAATCTGCAAACAAACGAGGAAACCGAGCTTGAATCCTCCAGCAATCGCCGGCCAAAGCTCAAGCGCCTCCGCCTCCCGTACAACCCGCTGGAAGCTAGCAGCAGCTCGGGAAATGGAGAAATGTGGAGAAGAAGCAGTTGGTCCTAAATATATATATCCTCCCACTAACTCATCCTATAGCTAATAAAATAATAAGCATAAGCAAACAATCGGCCACTAGATGAACCGACTTAGCCAACCAAGCTTATAAATATATACCTATTACTATACAGCAAAAGCATTAGCTTCAAAACTAATATAATAGCTGCAACCAAGCTCTTCATTATAAACATAATTCTGTACAGCATAAACTATCAGGTAGTTATCTAAACATATATATATATATATATATATATATATATATATATATATATATATATATATATATATATATATATATATATATATATACGTGAAATGAAAACAGCTAAACACTTAGCCTAAAAACAGGGCACCAACCCTACCAAGCTCAGCCACTCAAGGCCATGCACATCAAAAGCAACTACTACTAGCTAACAAGCAAACGTCAAAATGATGCGAAAACAAATGATCTCAGATTTCGACAAAACTCGCACCGTAGCTAAACACCCAAGCTACAAAAACAACGGTGAAGTCGAAAACAACATCTGACGATCAAACACTCGGGCTAACACCTCCCAAGACAAAGTACAAGCATTCCCTGAGAGGCTCAGCCGAGTCACCAAAACAGACTCCGGCTAGCCGGGGAATCTTGCAAACCGGCTACAAATTGGCCACTCAAGGAACCTAATGAGCTAAGACCATGCTCTAACAACGGCAAAAGGCCAGAAACGCATCATCGTAACGCCAACAACGATCAAACAAAACAAAGAAAAACCGGGGGCATTACAACCACTCCCCCTAAAAGAAAGTTTCGCCTCGAAACTTAACACTCAACCTTCTATCAAGAAGGAAGAATCAATAGCCAAGCAAAAACTATATAAAAGAGAGCACAAAACATACCAGGAACAAGTCAGGGAAACAGATGAGGGTAGGCCTTCCTCATCGCCGACTCTAGCTCCCAAGTCGCGCTTTCCACACCCTGATTTCTCCACAAAACCTTAACCATAGGAATTGTTTTCCTCCGCAACACGCGATCCTGAGGCTCCAGAATGCGGACAGGCATCTCCACATAAGAAATATTTGGCTCCAATTGTGGTACATAATCCAAAACCTGCTTGTCACTTTGCACACATTTCCGCAGCTGGCTAACGTGAAAAACATCGTGCAAGCCAGGAAAATTTGCGGGCAAGTACAGCCTATAAGCTGCCACACCAATCCTCTCAACGATCTTAAATGGCTCCACAAACCTAGGGTCCAACTTCCGGTTCTAGCCAAACCTCTTGATTCCAATCATTGGCGAAACCTTTAGAAATACTAAGTCCCCCACAGAAAACACCAAATCAGATCTATGCCGGTTGGCCTTCTTCTCATATCGCTCCTGGGCTATCTGAAGCTTCTCCTGAATCAGCTTCACAGTAGTTTCCATCTCTTCGAGCGCATCCGGACCCAACAAAGGTCTCTCTCCAACCTCAGCCCAAAATAAGGGAGTCCTGCAGCGCCTCCCATACAAAGATTCGAAGGGAGTCATTTGCAAGCTTTCTTGATAACTGTTATTATAAGCAAACTCCATAAGACGCAAACGCTCATCCCACGCTCCTCCATGGTCTAAAATATAGCATCTGATCATGTCCTCCACTATCTAATTAACTCGCTCTGTCTGACCATTGGTCTGCGGGTGGTATACGGTAGAATATCTCAAATCCGTACCCAAACCTTCTTGCAAGCTCTTCCAGAAGCGAGATGTAAACCGGGATTCTCGGTCTGAAATAATGCTGACTGGCACACCGTGCAATCAGATGACTTCATTAAAATACAGCTCAGCAATTTTCTTCATCGGATAATCGATCTTAAAAGGTACGAAGTGAGTACACTTTGTCAATCTGTCCACAATCACCCAAACTGAGTCATATCCTCTAGGAGATCTTGGTAAGCCCGTAATGAAGTCCATCGAAATGCTCTCCCACTTCCAAGTCGAAATCTCCAACGGAGTCAACTTGCCACCAGGCCTTCCATGATCGGCCTTAACACGCTTGCAAGTATAGCACTCAGAAACAAACCTGGTTATGTCTCCCTTCATCCCATACCACCAGGCAATTTGCTTTAAGTCATGATACATCTTGGTAGATCTTGGATGGTAGGCAACACTAGAACTATGCACCTCTCTGCATAACATAACCCGAATATCCATAACAGCGGGAATACAAAATCTGTCGCGGTACTTCAAAGTACCCGCATCATCAATCGAGAAATCTGGTAACCCCCCCCCTTCTCAGCTCTAAGATATAAATGCAGCAGATCTGGATCATCTTTATGATGTAACCTCGTAAGCGCAATCCAAGAAGGCTCTGCTACAACCAAACTACTCTGCAAGTCGCAGCTCCCCACAGAAATATCCATCATAAGAAATTATTCCACTAATAGCTCGACAGAGAGATTAAAAATCTTCCCTGTCTTCTGACTTAGGGCATTAGCCACCACATTAGCTTTGCCCGGATGGTACTGGATCTCAACATCGTAGTCGACAACATACTCCAACCATCGCCGCTGGCGCAGATTCAATTCCTTCTGGGTGAAGACGTACTTTAAACTCTTGTGATCAGTAAAAATCTTGCACTGTGTGCCATAAATCAGATGTCTCCACAACTTCAGCGCATAAATCACGGTTGCAAACTCTAAATCATACGTAGGGTAATTCCTCTCATGAGTTTTCAGTTGCCTCGACCCGTATGCAATCACTTTCCCAGCTTGCATCAACACGCAACCAAGCCCAACATGCGATGCATCTACATAAACATCATAATCCATGCCTTCCGTAAGCAGGGTCAAAACGGGAGCAGTGCATAATCTATTCTTAAGCTCTAAGAAGGCTTCCTCGCACTTCTCGATCCAAACAAAAGCCGCATTCTTCTGACTCAATCTATTCAAAGGTGCAGCTAGGATAGAGAAACCCTCCACAAATCTCCTGTAGTAGCCGGCCAACCCTAAGAAGCTCCTAATCTCCTTTGGTGTGCCAGGCCTACTCCAATCCATCACAGCAGCAATCGTTTCTGGGTCAACTGAAATCCCACTCTTATTCACCACATGGCCCAGAAACGAAACCTTAGGCAACCAAAACTCGCACTTACTCAATTTGGCGAAAAGCTTGTGGTCCCTCAAAGCAGATAAAACCAAACGCAGATGCTGGTCATGCTCCTCAGTATTGCGGGAATAGATCAGAACATCGTCGATAAACACGACCACAAACTTATCTAGAAAGTCCTTGAACACCCAGTTCATCATATCCATAAAGGCTGAGGGCGCGTTGGTCAAACCAAATGACATAACCAGAAATTCAAAATGCCCATGCCTCGATTGAAAAGCATTCTGTGGAATATCTGACTCACGGATACTGAGCTGATGGTATCTAAAATGGAAATCAATCTTAGAAAACATCGCGCTACCTTGCAACTGATCAAAGAAATCATCTATCCTGGGCAGGGGATACCTGTTCTTAATAGTAACCTTGTTCAACTCTCTATAGTCGATGCAAAGCCTCATCAATCCGTCTTTCTTCTTTACAAACAGAACGGGAGCACCCCAAGCCGACGAGCTCAATCTAATAAAACCTTTCTCTAAAAACTCATCCAGCTGGATACGCAACTCTTCCAGCTCTCGCGGGTCCATCCGGTACGGCGCCTTTGCAATAGGACGCGTACCTGGCTCTAAATCTATAATAAACTCAACATCTCTATCAGTCGGAAGACCAGGAAGGTCATCAGGAAACACATCACAAAAGTCACACACCATAGGAGTCTCCCCCAAGCGCGGTACACTAACAACAGTCCCCATAACTGAGACCAAACAGGCAAAGCAGCCGGAATCAAGCAGCTTCCGAACACGTACCGCAAAAATAACTGGAGAATTCTGGCGCGGATCACCAAAAACACTCCCAGGTTGACCTTCGTTCTTTACGAAGTCCAAGCGCTTGCCCTTGCACTGGATAACTGCATCATACCTGGACAACCAATCCATGCCTAGGATAACATCAAAGTCTTCCAGGTCGATCACCTTCAAATCTGCCTTCGCTAGAAAATCCCCCAACAAAATCAGACAATCCTGAATGCCCTGATCTGAAACCACAGAATCACTTGAAGGAAACTTGACGCAAAAGGCATCACTAACTCTCTCTAGACCCAAACCATAGCGCTCCACAAAGGCTCTAGCCACAAATGAGTGGGTAGCGCCAGAGTCGAAAAGAACACGCGCCCAACGGTTCCTCACCTTAAATATTCCTATAAGATAGCATACGCAACTAAGAAAAGCAAATGCTAAAATTATACTAGAAACAAAACATTTAGGCCAGGGAGAAATCTAACCTGAAATGACCTGAGTCGAAGTCTGCGCTTCTTCTGAAGAAATCGCATTCAGCTTTCCCTTGCCTTTATCAACCCACTAAGGCGGTGGTAATGCCTGGAGTGGCACTGGATGCAACACAGGCTGGAGATGTGGGCATTGAGCCTTGATGTGCCCTTCTTGGCCGCAAAGAAAACAACTTATTGCCTTACTCTTATCATTTCCCCAACAATGGGCAACATCATGCCCTGGCCGCTTACATGCAGAACAGAATAAATCTTTCCTGGGAGCACCTTGAATCACATGGACCTACTCCTTCTGATCTCCCAGCCTCTTGAAACACCTTTCGAAGGGGTGGCCTGTCCGGCCATAGAAGCTACAAACCTCCTTGCTCTTCTTTCTTGCGGCAGCACCGGGTACCTGAGGGCTCTTTCCTTCAACCGATTTCCTCTTATCTTTTCTCATTTGCTGCCCTCTTTGCTTTGCATTCTCAATTGCCTCAACTTTCAAAGTAGATTCCACCACTCCAGCATAGCTCGTTGATCCATAAGCACTTGCTAACTACTGGACATCACTTCTTAGCCCACCAAGAAAACGCTTAACTCGATCCGCCTCGGAGCTTACCAAGCTGGGGGCAAACCGACTCAGTTTGCTGAACTCGATATCGTACTCACTCACTGAGAGTTGTCTTTGCTTCAAATGTAGGAAATCATTCATCAGGCGGTCGCGCTCGACCGAAGGCAGAAATATCCTTAGCAACAGTTCCTTGAAGGTCTCCCAAGAGCATCCCTCTTTCAAGCTCTCCTTCTCTCTCAGCCACCAAATCTTCGCTAATCCCTTAAGCTGATAGGCGGCGATCATCACCCTTTGATCAGGGGTAACTCCAGAATAGGAGAACATCTCCTCGATGGCTATAAGCCAATCGTCCAAAACCATAAAGTCTGCCTTCCCATCGTAAGTAGGAGGTACCAATCGCTGTAAGTGCGATATAAACGTCATCTCCGGGGGCAACGCAGCAGGAGGTACCAGGGGAGCGGGAGTAACAGGAACAGCTACGCCCATAGCAGGGTCCGGCACTCTCGGAGGCTATCCTGCCACAACTGCTAATAGAGTCTGGATCTGAGTCTGCATACCCTCCACCTGCTTAGACAAGGCTTCATTACTCTACCGCAGACTTTCAATCAACACCTCGCTTTGCGCTCCTGAAGACTCACCCTCAGATTGGGGAGTCAGCCTCATCGAAGGACGCCTTGCCATCCTAAAATCGTATTAGCACGAATCAAAACCTAGCCCAACTACTAGAACAAAACTACTCAGTACAGACAAACATACTTAAATATGAACTTCAACTGCAAACTTGCTCTGGGATTTTTACAAGAATGATGTTATGCTTAACCTAGGATGGTTCACCACCATCATACTAACTCATGTGCTTATACCATGAATGCATGAACTTGTATTTTTTTTGACTCAAAACCATGTGTGTACATATGTCATCATGCAAATCTTTAGTTTGGCACGTTGTGCTTATGCAATGTTATGTTATGTATGTTGTGTTATGCATTCTAAAAAGGCCTTAATGCATGCCATGAGCGATCGTACGCATAGCAATGTTATGCATCACATACTACATAACATTGCATGCAACGAAAAAAAGAAAACGTGTTAATGGGCATTCATGTGGTGAGGTTATGCATCTCATACTACATAACCCTAACATGTTGTCGTCTATGGTGGATCCGTATACAAACACATATTATGCATCCCATACTACATAATATGCCCCGTATACTTCTATTCATGCTTATGAGTGTAGTGTTCATGCTTCAGCCAAGATATACTGATGACATATCTGTGTGTGTGTGTGTGATATGACGATAAACCACTAATGATAACAAGGGAAAGGTTGCCCGACCAATTGTCAAGCAACCTCCCTCTGATACCAACTGTCACGACCCGCATTTTCTAAACGATTAAATCGTATCAGAGCAAGAGAAAATATGTGTCGTGATGCCACGTCGTACAAGGGATAACTGCACACGTTCAGGCAAAACTCCAGACTTTAGATTTTAAGGAAAATTCATAGTTTAATATTAAAGAAAACCAGTTATATTTAATGGTCGTATCCCTCGGCACAGTGGATCAGGTTGTCCACAATTAAATATATATTTATACGGAGCGGAAAATACTTTGGTTAAGTTGCTTTGACATCCTAAATGAGCATAAGTGTCCCCGAGGGACGACTCATGGTATGCACGACTCTAATGTTAATATAGTATATATAAAAATATAGTCTTTACGCTATTAGGAAAAGTAGTGTCTAAGTTTTATAAACATGACGTGCATGAGGTACATATTGTAATTCTTTTAGGGTTAAAATACCTAACATGCAACCTGTTAACCCCTAAATCGGCGATCCTCTCCAAGGAGCCCATTTTTTCTTCTCCTACAGGTTCCCACCAGCAAGGAGCAGGATACCCATGATGTCCGCCAAGTTCGCGCAAGTCGGACTGTCGAGCCCAAAAAAAGGATGGATGCTCCGCCAGCCGCACGCCAGAAGCGACCTCCGCTCGCCTCCGCGGGCCGCCCGCTAGGGGGCGGCCTGGCCCAGCCGGGCGGACTCCACCCGGAGTCCGCCCAGGCCGCCCGCAAGGGGGCGGCCTGGCCAGCCGGGCGGACTCCACCCGGAGTCCGCCCAGGCCGCCCGCTAGGGGGCGGCCTGGCCCAGCCGGGCGGACTCCACCCGGAGTCCGCCCAGGCCGCCCGCTAGGGGGCGGCCTGGCCAGCCGGGCGGACTCCACCCGGAGTCCGCCCAGGCCGCCCGCAAGGGGGCGGCCTGGCCCAGCCGGGCGGACTCCACCCGGAGTCCGCCCAGGCCGCCCGCAAGGGGGCGGCCTGGCCAACCGGGCGGACTCCACCCGGAGTCCGCCCAGGCCGCCCGCTAGGGGGCGGCCTGGCCCAGCCGGGCGGACTCCACCCGGAGTCCGCCCAGGCCGCCCGCAAGGGGGCGGCCTGGCCAGCCGGGCGGACTCCACCCGGAGTCCGCCCAGGCCGCCCGCTAGGGGGCGGCCTGGCCCAGCCGGGCGGACTCCACCCGGAGTCCGCCCAGGCCGCCCGCAAGGGGGCGGCCTGGCCAGCCGGGCAGACTCCACCCGGAGTCCGCCCAGGCCGCCCGCTAGGGGGCGGCCTGGCCCAGCCGGGCGGACTCCACCCGGAGTCCGCCCAGACCGCCCGCTAGGGGGCGGCCTGGCCAGCCGGGCGGACTCCACCCGGAGTCCGCCCAGGCCGCCCGCAAGGGGGCGGCCTCCGCCTGCCGGGCGGACTCCCCCCGGAGTCCGCCCAGGCCGCCCGCTAGGGGGCGGCCTCCGCTCCGGCAAGGGAGGACTCCTCCTGGAGTCCCCCCAATTAGCTCGGAGTTGTCTGCTCCAGATCCGCCTGCTTGCTCCTCAGGTCGCGCAGCTTGCCTGCCCTCTCCTAGCCGCCAACAGGAAGACTGCCCCAGCAGAGGAAGGTCCAGTCCGCGGAGTCCGCCGAGGTCGTCGACCTCATCTTCTCAGTCCGCCGAGGTCGCCGAGGTCGTCAAGGATGACGTCACTGGGCCCCGCTTCAAGAAGTTTCTCCCCGGGCCTATAAATACCCCCCAAGACCTCTCATTCTGGATCGGCGGGAGGAGAACTGCAACCTTGATCAAAGGCTGCGGACTCAGTTTTCTCAGTCCGTCAAGGTTGATCAAGCAAGGTCTGCGGACTCAAATCTCCAGTCCGCCCAGGTCGTCAAGGGCTGTGGACTTAGCTTTTTCTGCTCTCAGCAGCTTGCGCAGCCTCCGCAGCCTCAAATCTCCAGTCCGCCCAGGTCGTCAAGGGCTGTGGACTTAGCTTTTTCTGCTCTCAGCAGCTTGCGCAGCCTCCGCAGCCTCAAATTTCCAGTCCGACCAGGTCGTCAAGGGCTGTGGACTTAGCTTTTTCTGCTCTCAGCAGCTTGCGCAGCCTCCGCAGCCTCCGATTTCCAGGTCTCCCAGGTCGTCAAGGGCTGTGGACTTAGCTTTTTCTGCCCTCAGCAGCTTCAGCAGGCAGCTTCAGCAGCCTCTGCAGCCTCAGTTCTCCAGTTCTCTGCAGCCTCTTTTACTTAGTTTCTGGCACCTTCTTCCTTAACCGCCAGCTTCCCCATTGTACCCTTTACTGCTTTTTCATGTAATGGTGCAATAGCAAGTTGTAACTCTTCTTGAATAAAGGAAAAGCCCGTCGCAAGAGTGGCATTCAAGCCGCGGCGGGCGAAGTCTGCTGTTGCCGCTGCTAGCGGCCTCCTCTCTTCTTCTCTCCTCTCTCGGCATCAACCTGCAAAGCTAACCATTCAAGTAGCTGTCTGCTCGACAGTTCCAGATCAAGCTCCCTCTCTGCTCGAGCAAGCTTTTTCCTCTGCTCAAGCAAGCTCCCTCTCTGCTCGAGCAAGCTTTTTCCTCTGCTCAAGCAGGCTTCTCCTCTGCTCAAGCAAGCCTTCTCCTCTATCCCCGCGACCCTTTTTCCTTCATCCTTAGCTTGTGAGATCGAACACCCGTTAACTGGTCGGTGTCACTTTTCGCGCATCAACAGTTAACACGCGACCTTCAGATCTCGATCAGATAGTGAAAGCAGTGGTTACTCATGACAGACCATCAACCAGCCGAGAGTCTTTCTCCAAGTCCCAGTGATGATCCTCTTTGGGAGGCCTTAGAGCAATCCCGCAGAGAAACTGCCCAACAGTTTCAAGCCATCAACCGAACTCTAGCAGCTCTCACGCAGCAATTGGCCGCTCAATCTTCAGCAGCGCCAACCCCTCCAATCAATCCAGCACCAGCATCAGAGACTCCTCAAGTTTACCCACCGGCTTATCCGCCGGTCTATCCTCCTCTTTATACTCCAACTTTTCCGCAAGGACCTGCAGCTCCTTTGCGATCTCAAGATGATGAGTTTGCAGCTCGTCAAAACTTCTTCCGGGAAGCTGCCCGGGGAAGTCCAGCCAGATTTTTGAACTTTCAGGGAAGTCACCCCTCCTCTTCAGCTCCTGCCTTTGCTCCTCCCACAGCAACCTTTTACTCCTATCCTCCCGCTCCTTTTGCAACTACTGCTCATGCTCCTTACTTTCCTTATGCAGTAGAATCAGAAGAGCCATCACCGTTTACGGAGAATGTTCGGCATGAACCAACTCCAGTCAACTTCCGGGAGCCACGGTTGCCCATTTACACTGGGGAGACTGATCCTGTCAAGCATCTTCAAGCCTTTGAATCAGCCGTCGCTCTCAAGACCCTCTCAGATGCTACCAAGAGCAAGCTCCTCGTAACGACCTTTGATGGTCAAGTGAGAGACTGGTTCTATAGACTGCGACCTCAGTCAATCTCTTCCTTTGCTGATTTGCGAAGGGAGTTCCTGCTCAGATTTTCTACCTCTTCAAAGAGGAAGGGCGGTCCAGAAGCCCTCTTTGAGATCAGGCAGCGAGAGAACGAGACTTGGTCTCATTATGTGGATCGATTTCAGAAAGAAATCTTGGACATTGAGATCGTTGATCAAGAAATGTACCGAGTGGCTCTCATCCACGGCCTGCGTGAAGGTCCACTAAAGTTTGAAGCTAATGTCCGAGCACCGAGGACTTATCAAGAGTTGATTGGTTTAGCCAACTCGTATATCCGCGGTGAAAAGAGCAACCCCAGCTTCGTTTCCAGGCTGGTATCCGAGAAAAATTCTTCTTCTTACAAGCAACCTCCGAGGTCTCCTCGGAAAGACTTTCCACCTCTCTCTAGGAAAGCAAGAAGATTTCAGCATCATCAACACCCCTTCCAAGGCCATGATCGTACCCAAGAGCGGCTGTTACCATTATCAACATCATCTTCGCTAACAGCTGCAGTTCATCAGCAGCAAGAAGGTGATCTGCCAGAATTTGAGCTAGATGAGGTCATGCAAGAAGTTAGCCAAATCATGAAGGATAAGGCATATCCCAAAAGGCCTTACCAGCCGGCGAATCAGAGATCAAGAAATTCAGACCCATTCTGTGAATTCCACAAAGAGAAAGGTCATTTAACTGAAGATTGCAAGGCCCTTCGGCGATTGGTTGAAAGATTGCTCATCGAGGGCAAGATCAACGACCTGGTCAAGAAAATTGATTCTTCAAAACCTTCCACCTCTAAGGGCAAGGAGGTGGCTGAAGGTCAGCTAGAGTGCATAGAGATACATGACAAGGGCCGTCTGGGGTCCATTGATTTTGCAAGTGAGTGCATCGATGTCGTTGACGAAGGTCCCCTTGGAAGGCTGTTTTGAAGCAAAGAGGACACAGTTCTTGCGTCATCAGCTATGACCAATCGCAGTTCCACAAAGCCCATCACGATCGTAGCTGGTTGTCTTTACTTTACTCTTCAAACATTCTATTCTTCAGCACTTCTGAGTGTTTCATTTTTTCATTCAATAAAGCTTACGTCAGAGATCTCATACTGACACAGTTCCCTTTTTGTGATGCTTCTTCTCCATATTTTTCTCTTTGCCAAAGAGATCACTGAACCAGCGAGATATCGCCGAGTCTTGCTCAATGCCCCCTCGAGATTGTCCTCTGGCGTAAAACCACAGTGACCGCATATGATGAGGAGTTTTCTCATATGTGTGTAGTGGGGGCCGTTCAACTCTCGTGCGGAGGATGACGGGGCTTTGGATCCCGGCCGATGTCTAGAGCAGTGTGAGTGCCTAGGGGAGGCCTCCTGTGATAGTTCTATCGTGCTCCGTTAGGGATACGTTACAGTTACGATGATCTTTGCATGACAAGCAATGGCAATCAAGTGTAGCCTTGTCTCCTCGATCATCTCACAACTGTGACGGCCGAACACTCTATGGTACTCTCAATCCGTGCCTCCGCGGGACTCACAACTCCGCTGATCAATCCGCAGACAAGCAATAGGCCACTTGGCGCAACTAGTCTAATTGATCAGCGATGCTTGTAACCCGAGGCAAGAGAGCAGTGCATCTGTCGATCCTTCTTAGGATTGTTTCTTGTTTATTTGTGCCCTTCTAAAGGATGCGCGGCCAGCCCGCTTTGGTTAGGACTACACCCAGGATGACTTTGGCAAGTGATGCATAACGCCCACGGGGAACACCTGTGGCAGCATTCAAACTTTTAGTTCATCCTCGGGATGTAGCCCCTCTTCTCTCCTTTTTTATCTTCTTGCAGGTTAGCAGGTTGAATACAACCTATTCTAGAGATCTGCAATATCTCTCTTGGGTTATGATCATCCTATATACACTACCTGTATAAGCTCTTATCAGATGATGGTAAAAAAGTTCTCCTATCAGATGATAATCACACATCACTCAATGCATATGGATCTTCTGGATTGACGAACCGTGCCATCGTGAATCTGATTTTAGAGTTTCTTATCTCGCTGATCTAGGTTTTCATGTCGACATTATACCTTGATCACACAAGATGATCATCATCGCAGCTTAATCATTACTCAATCGATAGCAGAGTGCGTCAGGTATCTATTCTGTTATCCGATTATGTCTTATCACACCAACAGTTAACAGCCAACATTCGCAGGTTCCGCCCAGGTACTTGTGAACTTAGTTTTCTCTCCTATCATATCTGTTGCTTACCTCTCCTTTTGCAGAGATCAACAGATATCAGCAAGTCCCTATCAGGTACTTGCACCTTACCTCCCTATCATATCTGTTGCTTACCTCTCCTTTTGCAGAAATCAACAGATATCAGCAAGTCCCTATCAGGTACTTGCACCTTACCTCCCTACCATATCTGTTGCTTACCTCTCCTTTTGCAGAGATCAACAGATATCAGCAAGTCCCTATCAGGTACTTGCACCTTACCTCCCTACCATATCTGTTGCTTACCTCTCCTTTTGCAGAGATCAACAGATATCAGCAAGTCCCTATCAGGTACTTGCACCTTACCTCCCTACCATATCTGTTGCTTACCTCTCCTTTTGCAGAGATCAACAGATATCAGCAAGTCCCTATCAGGTACTTGCACCTTACCTCCCTATCATATCTGTTGCTTACCTCTCCTTTTGCAGAAATCAACAGATATCAGCAAGTCCCTATCAGGTACTTGCATCTTACCTCCCTATCATATCTGTTGCTTACCTCTCCTTTTGCAGAAATCAACAGATATCAGCAAGTCCCTATCAGGTACTTGCACCTTACCTCCCTACCATATCTGTTGCTTACCTCTCCTTTTGCAGAGATCAACAGATATCAGCAAGTCCCTATCAGGTACTTGCACCTTACCTTCCTATCATATTTGTTGCTTACCTCTCCTTTTGCAGAGATCAACAAATATCAGCAAGTCCCTATCAGGTACTTGCACCTTACCTCCCTACCATATCTGTTGCTTACCTCTCCTTTTGCAGAGATCAACAGATATCAGCAAGTCCCTATCAGGTACTTGCACCTTACCTTCCTATCATATCTGTTGCTTACCTCTCCTTTTGTAGAGATCAACAGATATCAGCAAGTCCCTATCGGGTACTTGCACCTTACCTTCCTATCATATTTGTTGCTTACCTCTCCTTTTGCAGAGATCAACAGATATCAGCAAGTTCCTCTCAGGTACTTGCAGCTTATTTTCTTTTTTCTGCTCACTCACCCTATTTATGCAGAGACCAGTGAATACCAGCAAGTCCACTTCAGGTACTTGTAAGATTATTATCCTACTGTATTTTCTCTCATCTGTATTTTGGCAGAGTTCAATGGAAGACAGTTATTCTCTTCCCCATGTACAAAACCAGCTCAGGTACACGCAAGATGTACCTCCCTTTCGCCTGCATTAACTTTTTTCTTCACAAGCAAAGGATAGACACTGACAGATTTTTTCGAAGGGAGTCATCAGGTCTTATCCCTCCTACTCTATAATTTTTTCTCTCTCCTAAATTCCTGCAGGGAGGATCACGATTTTTCGTGGGTCTTCTACTTTTTCGAAGTTCCTTCCGAACTTAAAAAAGTGCGGGGATTATGTTAACCCCTAAATCGGCGATCCTCTCCAAGGAGCCCATTTTTTCTTCTCCTACAGGTTCCCACCAGCAAGGAGCAGGATACCCATGATGTCCGCCAAGTTCGCGCAAGTCGGACTGTCGAGCCCAAAAAAAGGATGGATGCTCCGCCAGCCGCACGCCAGGAGCGACCTCCGCTCGCCTCCGCGGGCCGCCCGCTAGGGGGCGGCCTGGCCCAGCCGGGCGGACTCCACCCGGAGTCCGCCCAGGCCGCCCGCAAGGGGGCGGCCTGGCCAGCCGGGCGGACTCCACCCGGAGTCCGCCCAGGCCGCCCGCTAGGGGGCGGCCTGGCCCAGTCGGGCGGACTCCACCCGGAGTCCGCCCAGGCCGCCCGGCCTGGCCAGCCGGGCGGACTCCACCCGGAGTCCGCCCAGGCCGCCCGCAAGGGGGCGGCCTGGCCCAGCCGGGCGGACTCCACCCGGAGTCCGCCCAGGCCGCCCGCAAGGGGGCGGCCTGGCCAGCCGGGCGGACTCCACCCGGAGTCCGCCCAGGCCGCCCGCTAGGGGGCGGCCTGGCCCAGCCGGGCGGACTCCACCCGGAGTCCGCCCAGGCCGCCCGCAAGGGGGCGGCCTGGCCAGCCGGGCGGACTCCACCCGGAGTCCGCCCAGGCCGCCCGCTAGGGGGCGGCCTGGCCCAGCCGGGCGGACTCCACCCGGAGTCCGCCCAGGCCGCCCGCAAGGGGGCGGCCTGGCCAGCCGGGCGGACTCCACCCGGAGTCTGCCCAGGCCGCCCGCTAGGGGGCGGCCTGGCCCAGCCGGGCGGACTCCACCCGGAGTCCGCCCAGGCCGCCCGCTAGGGGGCGGCCTGGCCAGCCGGGCGGACTCCACCCGGAGTCCGCCCAGGCCGCCCGCAAGGGGGCGGCCTCCGCCTGCCGGGCGGACTCCCCCCGGAGTCCGCCCAGGCCGCCCGCTAGGGGGCGGCCTCCGCTCCGGCAAGGGAGGACTCCTCCTGGAGTCCCCCCAATTAGCTCGGAGTTGTCTGCTCCAGATCCGCCTGCTTGCTCCTCAGGTCGCGCAGCTTGCCTGCCCTCTCCTAGCCGCCAACAGGAAGACTGCCCCAGCAGAGGAAGGTCCAGTCCGCGGAGTCCGCCGAGGTCGTCGACCTCATCTTCTCAGTCCGCCGAGGTCGCCGAGGTCGTCAAGGATGACGTCACTGGGCCCCGCTTCAAGAAGTTTCTCCCCGGGCCTATAAATACCCCCCAAGACCTCTCATTCTGGATCGGCGGGAGGAGAACTGCAACCTTGATCAAAGGCTGCGGACTCAGTTTTCTCAGTCCGTCAAGGTTGATCAAGCAAGGTCTGCGGACTCAAATCTCCAGTCCGCCCAGGTCGTCAAGGGCTGTGGACTTAGCTTTTTCTGCTCTCAGCAGCTTGCGCAGCCTCCGCAGCCTCAAATCTCCAGTCCGCCCAGGTCGTCAAGGGCTGTGGACTTAGCTTTTTCTGCTCTCAGCAGCTTGCGCAGCCTTCGCAGCCTCAAATTTCCAGTCCGACCAGGTCGTCAAGGGCTGTGGACTTAGCTTTTTCTGCTCTCAGCAGCTTGCGCAGCCTCCGCAGCCTCCGATTTCCAGGTCTCCCAGGTCGTCAAGGGCTGTGGACTTAGCTTTTTCTGCCCTCAGCAGCTTCAGCAGGCAGCTTCAGCAGCCTCTGCAGCCTCAGTTCTCCAGTTCTCTGCAGCCTCTTTTACTTAGTTTCTGGCACCTTCTTCCTTAACCGCCAGCTTCCCCATTGTACCCTTTACTGCTTTTTCATGTAATGGTGCAATAGCAAGTTGTAACTCTTCTTGAATAAAGGAAAAGCCCGTCGCAAGAGTGGCATTCAAGCCGCGGCGGGCGAAGTCTGCTGTTGCCGCTGCTAGCGGCCTCCTCTCTTCTTCTCTCCTCTCTCGGCATCAACCTGCAAAGCTAACCATTCAAGTAGCTGTCTGCTCGACAGTTCCAGATCAAGCTCCCTCTCTGCTCGAGCAAGCTTTTTCCTCTGCTCAAGCAAGCTCCCTCTCTGCTCGAGCAAGCTTTTTCCTCTGCTCAAGCAGGCTTCTCCTCTGCTCAAGCAAGCCTTCTCCTCTATCCCCGCGACCCTTTTTCCTTCATCCTTAGCTTGTGAGATCGAACACCCGTTAACTGGTCGGTGTCGCTTTTCGCGCATCAACACAACCTAGCATAAATCATTCCCAGAAAGTAAGTGAACAGCCTTAAAATAGGCAAAAATAGCAGTTTCAGTTCATACCCAGCATCACAAGTAAGCCACCATTGGGCGTCAACAACCTGACACGAACCCACTGGTGAGCATGCATGTCTATACAGAAAGAAGAAAACTACCTCACAAGGATGAGGAACAGAAATCTCAGCTACCCAGGAGGCCACAAGCAAGCTCCACAAGAAAACTAGCCGCTCAACCGACTACTGCTCTAAACCTGAGGCATTCAAAGAAGGAACACCTCAGTAAGACTAAAATCAAAATAAGTGGAGCATTAGATTCATGAATAAATAAAGAAGGGTTTACCAACCCGGCAACAAAATGCTACCAGTAAACGAAAAGGCATGACAGTAAGAAAAGAACACTGTCTAAAGAGCATTAAAAAACACACCAAGTGTGAGTACAATAGCAACATGCTCTGTAAAAGAAAAAAACCTGCAGCAGCAACAAGACATATTTATGCCAACAAAAAATAGCCATAAGAAAGGAAAGGAACTAATAGTCCTAATCTTTGTGTATTATTGGCCATGGTGAAAACCTTGGGTCAGAGTGGGCGGCACAGCCCTCACCAACAACCAGACCCAAAAACACTCCAGGGTGAAAACAACCAGTGGAAGCTACAGGGTCCACACACCTAACCATACCAGCCAAATACGGCCTAGGTGGTGGTGGCCACAACTCAACACACACAATTCACCCCTTACAGAGCCCACAAAACCACACCATCTGCCATAATCCACAAGTCGGCATCCAAGCAAAACTAGCCGAACACCCAACACCCCTGTTGGGTACATTGGAAAATGTGTACCTGATTTGAAGAAGCCCAACTTAGCTCAATGATATACATCAAGGTGTATTTGATGTTGTTTTGAGTTGACATGTGCAGGTGAAGAAGTATTAAAGAATGCAGAAAAATATTCTAAGTCCACATGTCGACACCTGAAGAAATTGTGTCGACACTTCAGAATATTTGTGTCGACACTTCAGAATATCAGTGTCGACACAGAGAAAGATAGTCGACCACATTTATGTCGACACTGGGAAGCAGTGTCGATACATAAAGAAAATCGTCGACCTCAGCACTGGGAAGCAGTGTCGACACAGTGAAAGATTGTCGACACCCAGAGGAAGTTTGTCGACTAGTGAAAGATAGTCGACCAGAGAAAGATAGTCGACACAGAGAAAGATAGTCGACTAGTGAAAGATAGTCGACCAGAAAAAGATTGTCGACTCACAGAAGAAGATAGTCGACCTCAACTGTGTCGACACTGGGTGGATGTGTCGACACCTTGAGATTGAGTCGACACATATTGGCAGAAGTCGACTATGCTTGTGTCGACACCAGAAGACTGAGTCGATACATTTTGGCAGAATAGAAGATTGCTGTGTCGACACCTGAAGGCTGAGTCGACACATGCTGAGTTCTGAATCTACAACAACTGTGTCGACACACAGGACTTGTGTCGACACACTGCAGAGTGTAGACCAAGTTATTTTCTGAAGAAGTTGTGTCGACTTAAAGGCAACTTAGTCGACATCATCAAAGACTGTGTCGACACCAAAGTCACTTGTGTCGACACAGATAGACAGATTGGTCTCGACACTTTCTAACAGACTGTCTCGACATTTTGCTGTCCAAGGCTAAGGTACAGGAACTGTTTGAAGACTTGACAGCTGTGGGTTGCCACCGTTTAACTGAAGCTGTCAGACCTGTCAGAAAACAGTTAGAAACCGGATCAGCCGGTTACCATGAAGAAAGTCTATAAATAGACACATTCAGAAGGAAATTAACAACAATTAAGAAAAATAACTGAAGAAGATCTAAGAAGAAGAAACAGAAGGATTACAATCCTATTGTAGCTTCAATTCAAGAAAGTGCTAAGCTCTAAAGAAGATCTTCATCAGTAGATCTAAGAAGAAAAAGAAGAAGTCTGAAGTATCAGAAAAGGTGTTGGATAGAGAGGGATCCAGTCATCTTGAAGAAGAAGAAGAAAGCCATCAGTGGTTTCTCAAGAAGCTGTTTGGAAATCAACTCAGCTAAGTTCAGATTCAAGAAGCTTTGAAGAAAGCTCAGATTCAGTTGATTTCATCAGCTGATCAAGAAGTGTCTTGTCCTCTTCTCTCTCAACAAAGGCAAGACATTAAAATATCTTTTCTAAATTTCTGTAGGATCTGTTTACACAGATCTGAGTTGTAAGCCTGTGTTATAAAGGCTGAGTATAGGAGAGGTGATCTCTGAGTGGTAGGGTTATTTGCCTGAGTGTAGGAGAAGGTTATTCTCTGAGTGGTAGGCCTTGAGTCAAGGCTGAGGTAGGGCTGTTGAGCCTGAGTTGTAAGAACCTATCCAGGTTCTGAGCTGTAGGATCTGAGGATCTGAGAATAGTGGAATTTTGGCCGAATCTAGCATATTGCTAGATAGGTGAAGGGGGAAAGTGGATGTACCCAGACCTTGGGGAACCACTATAAAACATTGTGCAATCTGTGATGCTTAGTTGTCTGTGAATTTTGTGCTAGATGTTTAAATTTGTAATTGAATTCTGCCTAGAATTATAAACAAGAAATTAGAACCTATTCACCCCCCCCTCTAGGTGTTTAGGTTGTCTTGAAAGTAAAACTATCAAGTGGTATCAGAGGGAGGTTCCTCAAAAAGGACTTAACAGTCTGAGGTAGATCTGAAAGGCAGAATCAAGATTCAAAAAGATGGGTTCTGGTGAGAATCATAAGGAGCTAGGGTCTATGAAATTACCCATATGCAAGAAAGAAATTTTTGGAATTTGGAAAGAAAGAGTCAGACTGTTTATGGAGGCATCTGACCCAAGGATTTACATCACAGTACTGGAAGGCCCCTTCATTCCAATGAAGATATCAGTTCTTGATGCAAATATCCAAACTCCAAAGAGTTATTCAGAAATGACCAAGGATGAAATCATCTTGGCAACCATGGATAAAAGAGCTCAGAACATTATTGTTAGTGCCATAGATGATTCAACATTTCAGAATCTGATTCACTGCAAGACCTCCAAAGAGATGTGGGACACATTGATTGTCTACATGGAGGGATCTGAAGAAGTAAGGTAGGACAGGAAATCTATGCTCAATCAGGAGTATGAAAGTTTTAGACAAGGAAAATCTGATAGCATAATTGAGTGCTATAAGAAATTCTATAGAATTGTGAATGAGCTTATGACCTATGGAAGAGTCTTCAGTACTTATGAACTGAATGACAAATTATTGAGATCCTTAACAAAGGATTGGGACACAAAGATCTGTGCCATAAGAGAAGTGGCTAAATTGGCAGAGATATCTCCTCCCACCTTGTTTGGAAAGTTGCTATCCTATGAAATGCAACTTATGGTGAGGAAGGAGGAGGAAAAGAATTCAAGAGGAGAGCATAAAGAAAAGACTGTGGCATTCAATGCAGAAGCCACTAGAAAGAATAGGAGGAAATCACCATCTCCTCCTAAGGAAGTTGCAGAAGATAGTTCTGAAAATTCAGATAAGGGTTCAGAAAGGTATGATTCAGATGCAGACTTTGCTGCATTCACAAGGCAATTCCAGAGGTTCTTGAAAAAGAAGCAATGGAAGTCTAGGCCTTCCACATCACAGCAAGTTGATGACTATTATCAGAAGAAAAGGTCATAAAGGAAAGAGAAGAGCAGATCAAAGCCCAGCAAAGCCTCTACTTCAAAGATTGTCTGCTATTGTTGCAATAAGCCTGGACATGTAGTGGCTGACTGTCCTGATAAGAGAAAGGAGTCTTCAGACAAGAAGAAGACTCATCAGAAAGGCAAGAAGGAGAAATCCTTTGTTGCAAAGAAAGATAAGAGTCTAACAGACCAGTCAACTTCAGAGTCAGAATCTGAAGCTGAAGCATATATTGGACTATATGCTGCATCTGAAGAAGAGGAGTTTCTGCAGTTGCTAGACTCCATCAATGAACAAAAGAATCATCAGTGTATGGGGCTGATGGCAGGATCAGAAGAGGACATATGCCAGAATCAGTCTCGTCCTAATAAGGTACAATATCCTTCTATTACATCTGATTGTTGTACCAGTGAAGAATCAGCTACATCTGCATCAAGTGATGTAGATGCATCTGAATCTGAAGGAGATGTCTATCAATTGATAGACAAGTATGGGGACTTGTTGCAGGCCCTTAAGAAAAGCAAGAACTTGGTTAAATCTCAAGCTCAGGAAATTGCTGAACTAAGGATTGCTACAACTGAGTTAGAGAAAGTTATTGATCAAAAATTAAATGAAATTGCCAAGCTGAAGAATATAACTATTATTCAGATGGGCACAATTAATTATACTAATAATCAAGTGAAGAGTCTGGAGGCCAGACTTAGAATTGAAAGGGATTTAGTGGCTAGTTACTCTAAGCCAAAATCTGTCTTACCCTTGATAGATGAATTTGGCACTCAAAAGGGTAAGGCTAGATTAGGATTCAAAGGTAACTTTAGGGCTGGCAGATTCAAGAGGAAAGGCAAAGCTCCTGTTCAGCCACTAAACCTTTCAGTTCCCATAAAGTTTAGTAAGGTGAAAGTGCCTTCTAACAAATATGATCATGAAGATATTCAAGGTCATATTAAGACTAATGTTCTGAAGAACAAGGGTGTAAATGCAAGCAGGCCTACCTATGGTCATAAACCCAATGGTTTTAAGAAATCAGTAGGTGAAGTTGCTGCAGCACCAGCAATGAACAGAAATTCTTCTGACAAGGATGTATCTAGATCTAGATACAATAAGTTTGAATGTTGGTGTTGTGGCAAGAGAGGCCATTTTGCACTAGACTGCTGGTATAACCCAAGTGTTATAAAGAATAATAGTCTACCTGTTAGAAGAGGTTATGGTAGCTTTATTAATGCTAACCTGAACCAAGGACCCAAGACTTACTTGGGTTCTAAGGGTAAGTAATTCTGTGTTGCAGGTGAATCCAAGTAACCATGCCCCTATATGGTACTTGGATAGTGGTTGTTCCAGGCACATGACTGGAACAAAGGGGCTGCTGAAGGAGTATTCATCTGTCAAAGATGGACCTAAAGTGATCTTTGGTGGATCTGAAAAAGGAGTCATCAAAGGGTTTGGTAACATTTCTTCTAACCTAATTACTATCACTCAAGTGGCTTATGTAAAAGGTTTGAAACATAATCTAATAAGCATAAGCCAGCTAAGTGATTTAGGATATGACATTTCATTTGTTAAAGATGGATGTCATATCAAAAGGTCAAGTGATCAAAAGATCATATTGACTGGGTATAGGAAGAGAAATGTATATTGTCTTAATTTTGAATGTGAGAATAAGGCTTCTCCCATCTGTCTTGTAGCTGATGACAATGCTTCTCATTGTGTTAAGTGGCACAAGAGATTGGCTCATCTAAACTACAAGACAATTGGCCAACTCTTTAGCAAAGAGTTAGTGAGGAATGGACCTCAAGTTAAGTGTATAAAGGAAGGGATATGCTCAGCTTGTCAAAAGGGCAAGCAGACAAAATCCTCCTTTCAAAGCCTTGAAAACAAGGATTCTGTGAGGTGCTTATACCTCTTGCATATGGATCTTTTTGGTCCTATTCCAGTTCACAGTCTAGGTAGGAAAGTCTACACTTTTGTGGTTGTAGATGACTATTCAAGATTTACATGGGTGTTCTTTCTGAGATAAAAATCTGAAACCCCAAGTGTATTACTTAATTTTGTAAAGCAAATTCAGAATGAACTAAATAGTACAGTGGTCAAAATCAGAAGTGACCATGGTACTGAGTTTCAATCTGAAAGCATAACAAAATTGTGTAAAGACTTTGGGATTTTCAAAGAGTTCTCCTCACCTAGAACACCTCAGCAAAATGGAATTGCTGAAAGAAAGAATAGAACATTAATTGAAGCTGGTAGAACTCTATTGAGTGACACCTCTCTCCCAGAATATTTTTGGGCTGAGGCAGTTAACACTGCTTGTCATGTAATCAATAGGGCTACTATCACCAAAAGCCACAAAATGACTCCCTATGAGATTGTGAAAGGCAGAAAACCAAATCTATCTTACTTTAGGATCTTTGGTTGCAAGTGTTATATACTTAACAATGGCAAGTCATATTTGACTAAGTTTGCTGCCAAATCCCAGGATGGGATATTTGTTGGGTACATCACAAATCGTAAGGCCTATAGAGTCTTCAACTTGACTACTCAAGTTGTTGAAGAATCTGTGCATGTTGTGTTTGATGAAACAAGATTAATCAACTGTGAGTTGTCTTGTAGATCAAATAACTCAACAGGTATAAGCAAAAGTATGGACAAGCTCTCCATTACTGAAGTATCAAAGGAAGATGGGGCATTGGAAAATGAAGGCTTCTGTCCAGGGGGAGAACAAGACACTATAGAAGCTGATGAAAATCAAGAGATTCAGCTAAATGAAGGAGCTGGAGATGTTCAACCAGAAGGAAATCTTCCTCTAGCTACAAGACATTTAAGAGATCATCCAGCTGATCAGATAATAGGTGATCCAAGACAGGGGGTGCAAACTAGAAGCAGAAATCAAAACACAGTTCTACATTCAAGTTTCCTGTCACAAATGGAGCCTAAGAAGTTTGAAGAAGCTATCCAAGACCAGCACTGGATTGATGCTATGCAAGAGGAGCTGAATCAATTCAGAAGGTGCAATGTCTGGGAGCTTGTTCCTAAACCAAGAGGCCACAACATAATTGGCACAAAATGGATCTATAGGAACAAGCTAGATGAAAGTGGAATAATAGTAAAGAATAAAGCAAAATTGGTTGCAAAAGGATACATGCAGGAAGAAGGGATTGACTTTGATCAAACCTTTGCTCCAGTAGCAAGGCTGGAGGCAATCAGAATATTCCTTGCCTATGCAGCCTATCAAGACTTCAAAGTATACCATATGGATGTGAAGTCAGCATTTCTGAATGGTGATCTTAAAGAAGAAGTATATGTAGAGCAGCCATCAGGTTTTGTAGATCCTCTTAAACCTGATTTTGTTTATAAGCTTAGGAAAGCTCTGTATGGGTTAAAGCAAGCCCCAAGGGCTTGGTATGAAACCCTGTCTACTTTCCTTATTGAGAATAAATTCTCAAGAGGAAAAATTGACAAAACTCTATTCCTTAGGGAATCCAAAGGCAAGATCATCTTAGTATAGATCTATGTTGATGACATAATCTTTGGATCTACTGAAAACAACCTTTGTAAAAAGTTTGCCAAACTTATGCAAGGGAAGTTTGAGATGAGCAGTATGGGGGAACTGAAATTCTTCTTGGGACTCCAAGTAAGACAGACTGATGATGGCTTGTCCATATCCCAGTCAAAGTTCACCAAAGAATTGATTAAGAAATATGGTATGGAGTCATTCTCCACCATGAGAACTCCTATGGGAACAAGTATGCCTATATGCAAAGATGATGCAGGTAAACCTGTTGATGAGACTTTGTATAGAGGAATAGTTGGCTCACTACTACATCTCACTGTTAGTAGACCAGATATTATGTATGCTACATGTGTCTGTGCTAGGTACCAAGCTTGCCCTAAAGAATCTCATTATACTGCAGTCAAAAAGATTCTGAGATATCTTAAGGGCACACCTAATCTAGGTCTTTGGTACCCTAGGAATAGAGATTTTCAACTAACAGGCTATTCAGATGCAGATTTTGCAGGATGTAGAGAAGATAGGAAGAGTACTACAGGTACTTGTCAATTCCTAGGAGGAAGACTAATATCTTGGAGTAGTAAGAAGCAGACCAGTGTGGCAATTTCCACAGCTGAGTCTGAGTATGTTGCTGCTGGAAGTTGCTGTGCACAGCTATTATGGATGCAGCATCAGCTTAAGGATTATGGTATTCAAGTAAGTAGAACACCTCTTTTATGTGATTCTGAGAGTGCAATTTCTATTGCTAATAATCCTGTTTCTCATAGTAGAACTAAGCATATAGAAATAAAATACCATTTTCTTAGAGAACATGTGGAAAAAGAAGAGATTTCATTGGAATTTGTGAAAACAGATTATCAAATAGCAGATGTGTTTACTAAGCCCCTAGATGAGACCAAATTCAATAAATTCAAAATTGAATTAGGTATGTTAACCATTGATTAGTGTAATCACAAAATCATCAACAATGGAGTTGAAGTGGTAACAAGACATTCAAGTGATATAAAGACACATTGAAGTAGTATCAAGTACTTTGTAGTACTTATAAGTTGTGTTGAACAAACAGAAATTGGCTAAGTAAGTTGGTGTCGACACATTCAGTAATAATGTGTCGACTCAGGGTAGTAATGTCGACAAGTCAGAGATGTTGTGTCGACACAGAAAATATGTGTTGACACTTAAGAATCTTATTGTCGACTTATCCAGGAATGTAGTGTCGACTTCACCAGGATAGTGGTGTCGACACTTACAGATTTTGTGTCGACACTTATACTAAGAGTCGACACAGAATTTCTGAAGCTCTACTATATATCTCTAGTGTCGACATAACAGCAAATTGGTGTCGACACATGATAGACGGACTTGAAGTCAAGACAATAGAAGCTTGTGTCGACACATTCCATCTGTGTCGACACTTATAGTCTGTTTTTGGTGACTTTTGATCTTCTTTAAACAGAAGGTATAAATAGGTCAAAAACTCATTCTGTCGACACGCTTACAAGGTTTTTGAAACCCTGTGTCGACATTCTCCCTCTCTCTCTCTCTTTCTCTCATCTTTCAAGCTTTCTCGACTAATCAATGACGCCAAAGATTGAAGATAATGTGAATGAAGGATATGAGTTGGTGCGTTAGGCCTTTGCTGCTGCTCCTCCAGATGTTCTCGGGGTTATCTCTCTCCTCTCCGACTCAGGATTAGAATTTCTGGTCTCCGAACCATCTAAAATATGGAAGAAGGAGGTGCATGAGTTCTTTACTTCTGCATCTGTAGACTCTGAGAGTCATGAGATAAAATCCACAGTTCATGGGTCACCAGTGGAGATTACACCAAGTAAGTTAAGAACAATTCTACAATTACCTATAATTGAGAATGAAGAGGATGTCCCTGCTTCTAAATCAAGGGAGGCTCTTCAATGGTGTGGATTGGATTCCACCATGAAAATTGGAGCAGCATTCAACAGGAAAGGAATGAATCAACAGGGCAAGTTCTTATCTGAGGTGGTTAGAAAAGTTATTCTGTGCAAGCCAGGTGGACATGATAGGATTTCTGCCTATATGTTCAGCCTAATGACCAGGATTATGTTTACAATTCCAACGGATTGGTCAACTGTAATCTTTGAAAAGATTAAGGAAGGAATCAAGAAGCCAAATCTGGCTAGAATAATGAGTATCTACCTAAGTAAGGAGATTCCTGATGTTATGCAACAACAACCTGGAACAAAAATTAATCACATGAGAAGGATGGACATGAGATTGTTCTCCAGATGGGATAGGGTGCTGACCAAAGAGATGCCTGAAGTGGAAAGGCAGGATTCACCTGAGAAATCCCCAGGTCATGCTACCAGTACTGAGCACCAACAAGAAGAGCAAGTAAGACAAGAGGTTGAGGATCAGCCTGCTTCTACATAAGTTCAGGATGCCACAATACCTGCAATTCAAGAAGAAGAAGTAAGAATACCAGCTCAGCAAGTTTATTCACCTACACAGACTGTATCTACTCATGACCAGGTACAGGTGCAGGGGGAGCTGGTGTATTTTCCTACAAAAGACATTTCTAATATTTCTATTTCTGCACAGGTCCAGGAAAAGCAAGTGTCCTCATCTACCCAGGACATCCCCATTACTGAACAAGTACAGGGGGAGAAGCTGTCTGAGCAAGTGCAAGAGGAAGCTCAAATTAATTTATCTCAAGATTTGAATACTGCAGATGTACCAGCCCAGAAGGAATATACTCTTGATGAGTTATTTCCAAATGATGAAATAGTTACTGATAGCATGGAAGTGGAGCAAGAAATTGAGGGGGAGCCTGTGCATGTTGAGACTGAACAACATGGCACTGAAGCAGCTGTTCCTCCTCCTCCCAAAGAAAGAGTTCAAATTGATAGTACTTCTGATTCTGAGAGTGAAGAAGTCAGGGTGGCTAAGAAGAGAAAACTTATGGTCTTCCAGAGAAGGAGCAAGAGCTACAAGCAGGCTCTACAGTCTACAGCACATCACACTCCTTCTGACTTTGATTATAACAAGTTTTTGGTCGACTTACAAGTGAAATTGGATGAACACAGAGTGGCCATTGAAAAATATGTTGATGAGAACAACAAATCACTGCAATTTGACTTAGCTCAAGATATAAAATCTATTAGGTTTGAGGTTAATATGCATAAAAAGGAGATGACAGATTGCTTCCATAAGGGAGGTAATGCTGTGGTGTATTTGGCAAAACAACAGCAGACTATCATCCCTAAGGTGGATGATATTGCTTTAAAGCAAAGCTATGTCTTGGAAAATTAGATAAGGATGACTGACAATTTAACTGAATCTCATCATGAGATCATTGAGGAATTGAAAAAGATTGTTCCAGGCCTGCCTGCAGCTAGAGCAAAAGAAATGGAAGAATTTGATAAGAACTTTCAAGCTGCTATTGATTCTGTTAAAACTGCTATCACTACCTCTCAAAAGGAAATATCTGACAAGCTTCTAAAGTTAAAACCATTCTTTAAAGAGGGTGTGAATTATCTGGATGGCCAAATCAGATTTCAGAAGGAAGATCTAAGAGATCATATTTCTAGAGAAGCCATAAAGGGGGAGAGGATGTTAGTTCATGCAGGCTCAGAGCACACCAAATGGGTGACCAATAGTATTCAAGCCACATTGGGATATCCACCATTGTGTGATGATGCTATGGTGGCTGAGTCAGGAATACAAACAAGTCTACTTGAAGGCAATCAACCTGAGGTTGCCCAAGTCATTTACCCTCCTCCAGATTTTGACATGATTGATCAGCAAGTTCAAGGAATGTATAGTCCTCCAAAGGAGGTTACTAATGTTGTTATTGGGAAGGTTGATAAGCCTGAGGCTACTTTGAAAGACCAGCAAGATGCTCTACTATCTAAGAAAAGATTTAGAGAGCAGGCTGAACTTAAGCCAGACTTTGAGCAGTGGAGTCCTACTTCCAGAAATATAATACTCACTGCATGGAAGGCTGTCAAAGACCAAGTGCAGGAAAGAGGCAAGTGGTTCAATGAGATGGAATGGCAGAAGTATGAAGCCAGGCAAGAGGCCATAGTACAGTTTAGAAGAAAAGCCAAGCTGGGTAGGCTGCCTCCAGATGCTCAGGAGCCAAGCAAGTACTTCCCAAAGCCCTTTCATTATTTTGAAAGGCAAAGGCTCAAGGAAGAAGCAAAGAAGAAGGCTGATCTAAAAGGCAAGAAGCCAGCTGAAGATTCTGAAGCTCCTGTGAAGGCTCAAGTTCTATCTGGCAAAGGGATTGTCATTAAAGAGCCTGATCAGTCTTAATTTTTAGTTCTTTCAAAGTATTTTGTAATGTTTTGATTAAATCATTAAATGTAAATCTCTGTATTCAAACATTATCAAGTTATAAACAAAATGTCGTTTGGTATCATATAATGTTCATTCTGTGATGGATTGTTTTTATTTTGTTTATATTAAGTATTCTTGTTATGTCATATATCATCAGTTTATACTTTTTATAAATGGTGTATATCATTGGCTATAGGGTTATGACTTCTCCAAATAGGGGGAGATTGTTGGGTACATTGGAAAATGTGTACCTGATTTGAAGAAGCCCAACTTAGCTCAATGATATACATCAAGGTGTATTTGATGTTGTTTTGAGTTGACATGTGCAGGTGAAGAAGTATTAAAGAATGCAGAAAAATATTCTAAGTCCACATGTCGACACCTGAAGAAATTGTGTCGACACTTCAGAATATTTGTGTCGACACTTCAGAATATCAGTGTCGACACAGAGAAAGATAGTCGACCACATTTATGTCGACACTGGGAAGCAGTGTCGACACATAAAGAAAATCGTCGACCTCAGCATTGGGAAGCAGTGTCGACACAGTGAAAGATTGTCGACACCCAGAGGAAGTTTGTCGACTAGTGAAAGATAGTCGACCAGAGAAAGATAGTCGACACAGAGAAAGATAGTCGACTAGTGAAAGATAGTCGACCAGAAAAAGATTGTCGACTCACAGAAGAAGATAGTCGACCTCAACTGTGTCGACACTGGGTGGATGTGTCGACACCTTGAGATTGAGTCGACACATATTGGCAGAAGTTGACTTTGCTTGTGTCGACACCAGAAGATTGAGTCGACACATTTTGGCAGAATAGAAGATTGCTGTGTCGACACCTGAAGGCTGAGTCGACACATGCTGAGTTCTGAATCTACAACAACTGTGTCGACACACAGGACTTGTGTCGACACACTGCAGAGTCTAGACCAAGTTATTTTCTGAAGAAGCTGTGTCGACTTAAAGGCAACTTAGTCGACATCATCAAAGACTGTGTCGACACCAAAGTCACTTGTGTCGACACAGATAGACAGATTGGTCTCGACACTTTCTAACAGACTGTCTCGACATTTTGCTGTCCAAGGCTAAGGTACAGGAACTGTTTGAAGACTTGACAGCTGTGGGTTGCCACCGTTTAACTGAAGCTATCAGACCTGTCAGAAAACAGTTAGAAACCGGATCAGCCGGTTACCATGAAGAAAGTCTATAAATAGACACATTCAGAAGGAAATTAACAACAATTAAGAAAAATAACTGAAGAAGATCTAAGAAGAAGAAACAGAAGAATTACAATCCTGTTGTAGCTTCAATTCAAGAAAGTGCTAAGCTCTAAAGAAGATCTTCATCAGTAGATCTAAGAAGAAAAAGAAGAAGTCTGAAGTATCAGAAAAGGTGTTGGATAGAGAGGGATCCAGTCATCTTGAAGAAGAAGAAGGAAGCCATCAGTGGTTTCTCAAGAAGCTATTTGGAAATCAACTCAGCTAAGTTCAGATTCAAGAAGCTTTAAAGAAAGCTCAGATTCAGTTGATTTCATCAGCTGATCAAGAAGTGTCTTGTCCTCTTCTCTCTCAACAAAGGCAAGACATTAAAATATCTTTTCTAAATTTCTGTAGGATCTGTTTACACAGATCTGAGTTGTAAGCCTGTGTTATAAAGGCTGAGTGTAGGAGAGGTGATCTCTGAGTGGTAGGGCTATTTGCCTGAGTGTAGGAGAAGGTTATTCTCTGAGTGGTAGGCCTTGAGGCAAGGCTGAGGTAGGGCTGTTGAGCCTGAGTTGTAGGAACCTATCCAGGTTCTGAGCTGTAGGATCTGAGGATCTGAGAATAGTGGAAGTTTGGCCGAATCTAGCATATTGCTAGATAGGTGAAGGGGGAAAGTGGATGTACCCAGACCTTGGGGAACCACTATAAAACATTGTGCAATCTGTGATGCTTAGTTGTCTGTGAATTCTGTGCTAGATGTTTAAATTTGTAATTGAATTCTGCCTAGAATTATAAACAAGAAATTAGAACCTATTCACCCCCCTCTAGGTGTTTAGGTTGTCTTGAAAGTAAAACTATCAACCCCCCCCCTAGAGAAAAGCCACACTAACAATCCTAAGGAAACACACCAACCCAAGGAAAAAGCGTCGAGTCCACTCGACGCGGCGTTGAGTGAGCTCTACTCACTCAACGACAAACCTGATGCGATGTTGAGTGAGCTTCACTCACTCAGCGCCAAACACTAGCCAGGGACGACGTCGAGTCCACTCGACGCGGCGTTGAGTGAGATCCACTCACCCAATGCCAAATTACTTAGCCGCAACACCTTCGCTGGATGATGGCGTTGAGTGAGCTCGACTCACTCAACGTTGTCAACGCTTTCCTACTTAGCCGCAGAAACTAACTCCGGCTTGAGTGATTTCACCACACTCAACGCCAAAAAGCCTAACAACCAAGGCATTGAGTGAGGTCCACTCACTCAACGCTTTTGACTTAGAAGGAAAATTAATGCCGGACTAGGCGGCGTTGAGTGAGCTCAACTCACTCAACGCCCAACGCAGACGGCGTTGAGTGAGTTCAACTCACTCAATGCCAAAAGACAGACGACGTTGAGTGAGTTCAACTCACTCAATGCCAAAGGACTTAGAAAAAATTCCTAAGGCATACGACGTTGAGTGAGCTCAACTCACTCAATGCCAAAAGACTTAGAAAACGTCTCTGGCAAGACGACGTTGAGTGAGCTCAACTCACTCAATGCCAAACACAGACGGCGTTGAGTGAGCTCAACCCACTCAATGCCAAAAAGGCTGGCGGTGTTGAGTGAGCTCACCTCACTCAATGTTTTCAATGCTTCTAGACTTAGTCTCCAAACCAAAAAGCTAGGCGTTGAGTGTGTCCACCACACTCAACGCTTTTATACTTAGCCTATTTTCAACTCAACGCTTGATATCCCGAGAACTCAAACTTACTTAAAAAAATTCTAAGCTCCTCCTTCCTACCCCTTCTACCCAGCCACAGCAGCTATCTGACTTAAACTACAACTAAATACAGTCATACCCTACCTCCAGCTGCCAACTTGACACCAAACCGAGAATAAAGAGTGAGAGATTAGCCAAATTCTTAGACAACCTGAACCGGACATGGCTGAAGTAAAGAAACACTGTTGCACTAGCTCCTAGAAGCAAAACCAGAGTTAATTATAGCAAATTAACAAAGTAAAAAAGGGGTCAAAATGGCAAGGGCAAGGAGCCACTTGCCTCACCGCCAAGATGCTGCAGCTGCAACAAGAAATCTGGCTTTGGCGGCAAGTTCGGCCACCTACGGGTCAAAAATAGAGCTTTTAGAGAAGAAGAAGAGAACCCGAAAACCCTAACTCCTAGAAACAGCCCTAGAACAAGCATAACTTACCTAGGAAGAAAGATCTAGATGAGAGCAAGCCAAATCTGCAAACACATGAGGAAATTGAGCTTAAATCCTCCAGCAATCGCCGGCCAAATCTACAGCGCCTCCGCCTCCCGTACAACTCGGTGGAAGCTAGCAGTAGCTCGGGAAATGGAGAAACGTGGAGAAGAAGCAGCTGGTCCTAAATATATATATCCTCCCACTAACTCATCCTATAGCTAATAAAACAATAAGCATAAGCAAACAATCGGCCACTAGCTGAACTGACTTAGCCAACCAAACTTATTAATATATAACTATTACTATACAGCAAAAGCATTAGCTTCAAAACTAATATAATAGCTGCAACCAAGCTCTTCATTATAAACATAGTTCTGTACAGCATAAACTATCAGCTAGTTATCTTAACATATATATATATATATATACATGAAATGAAAACAACTAAACACTTAGCCTAAAAATAGGGCTCCAGCCCTACCAAGCTCGGCCACTCAAGGCCATGCTTATCAAAAGCAATTACTACTAGCTAACAAGCAAACGTCGAAACGACGCGAAAACAAACGATCTCGGATTTCGACAAAACCCGCACCATAGCTTAACACCCAAGCTACGAAAACAACGGAGAAGTCGAAAACAACATCCAACGATCAAACACTCGAGCTAACACCTTCCAAGCCAAAGTACAAGCATTCCCTGAGAGGCTCAGCCGAGTCACCAAAACATACTCCGGCTTGCAGGGGAATATTGCAAACCGGCTACAAATAGGCCACTCAAGGAACCTAATGAGCTAAGACCATGCTCTAACAATGGCAAAAGGCCAGAAACGCGCCATCGTAACGCCAACAACGATCAAACAAAACACAGAAAAATTTGGGGCGTTACATCCGGTTCGAAAGCTTTGTTTGGACCGACCTGCTCCTCCCGTCATCGCTCAACCAAACGAAGCCTAAGTTGTTTGATTGCAATGGTTGTAATAAAATAGATATTAAAAGATGTAAAGTGGTGGATGTAATCTGATAAGATAGAAGATATCGTATAACTTTAACTTCTGAATAAAGACAAAAATGTAAATCAACTGTAATGTTAAATGCTTGACTATAAAATCATAGTAAGCCTGCAATAAAAAAGTATAGAACTATTTTATCTTCTAGTCTACTTTATCTTGCTGTTGGTCAAGCTTATAAACCAACAATTGGTATCAGAGCCTTCATTTCTTCTAAGAGATTTATAATCTCTCAACTTAAATTTGATGGCATCATCATCTACCTCTCCAATCTTCTCCCAATCACATTCTACAGTTCCTGTGTTCAATGGAGATAAATACCAACACTGGTGAGTGCAAATGCGCACAGTGTTCAAATTATAAGGATTATGGGAATTGGTGCAGCAAGGACCAATTGGATGCAGTTGAGAATTTCACAATATTCGGACTCCAATAATAATCCAAGTAAAACAATTCAAGTAAGAGATGAAAGCATAAGAATATGGGGGACTGAAATTTCAATTGAGCCAATTGCAATTGTATCTATCTTATTTATTAATGAAATTTAATTATAAATTATTGTTAACTTTACAATTCACATAAGAAATAATATACAAATCTTTATTACGATGAACCCTTCTCCCCGATAGCCAAGTTAAATACAGTTCGAGTGTTGATCTACGTGGTCATGCATCGTCAGTGGCTCTTACATCAGTAAGATATTAAAAACGTCTTTCTCAATAGCGATCTCCAAGAAAGTGTGTATATGTACCAACCTCCCGGGTTTGAGACCACGGGGGAGTCTCGTGTCTGTCATCTCAATGAAGAGTATAACAGTAGCAAGAAGAGAGGCATGAGATATTCTCAATGAAGAGTATAAAGGGTCCCCAAAGGTTGTGGCTATCAAACTTCAAACTCTATGGACTGAATTGGATGCAGTTGTTATGAAATCAGGTGATTCAGTGCAAGATTTTCTTGCTAAGGTTATTAACTTAATTAATCAAATAAGAGCTCTTGGAGATACAGTTGAGGACAAACATGTTGTTCCCAAACTCCTAAGGAGCCTACCAAGTTCCTTTAACCCGGCTGTCACAGCTATAAAGGAATCCAAGGACATTTACAAATTGCCCTTAACAAAACTTGTTGCCTCTTTAAAATCCCATGAAGATCGTTTGGGAAGAGACTCACAAAACCTGAGTCAAGCTTTACAAACAAAAGTAAAGTTATCAAAATTAGGTAATGAAAACAAAAGGAGTGATTATATCCAACAACCGTTTTAGAAATATGAAAATAAAGCTACCAAACCATGGGTAAAACCAGGTAAAGGTAGAGGAAGAGGAAAAGGACCAAGTCAAAACCAAGAAAAAATGATTGGCCAATCCTCTACATATTGCATCATCTGCAATAAAACAACTCACAATTCAAGAGATTGTTATTCAAAATGTAAGAGATGTAAAATACCAAATCATTCTGATAAAGATTGTTGGCACAAGGAATCCTCTCATTTTGTTGAAAAAGATAAAGGAAAAGAAGAAATAGAAAACCTATTCTACTCCTGTCTGAAAACAGAAAGTCAGCAAACTAATTTTTTGTACATAGATAGTGGTTGCTCAGCCCATATGGCCTATCAAAAAGATCAATTCACGTCTTTAGATGAAACCCACAAATCTGAAGTGTATTTAGGAAATGACAAAGCTTCAAAGATAGAAGGTAAAGGGACTATCAACGTAAAAACACCTTCAGGACAAATAAGACAAATAACTGATGTCCAATATGTCCCTCAACTTGTATAAAACCTGTTGAGTGTCGGACAACTATTACAAAAAGGGTATCAAGTATCTTTTATTAAAAATTCCAGCCAAATAACAGATACAAAAACAGGGTCCCTTATAGTCTAAGCAATTTTGAGTAAGAACAAGGTTTTTTGTTTGGATCTAGTAAGTGATAATACTAGTACTGCTCTCACTTGTACTCAAGAATTCAGTACAAATATGCTATGGCATCATCGACTGGGACATTTGCATTCAGAGGCAATATATAATGAAATCAAAAGAGCTTGTATCAAGACTACCAATAATATCCAGAAGTAAGGAGTTTTGTTCCAGCTGTGCTGAAGGAAAAGCCCACAAGTTACTATTTCCTCTTTCTTCTAAAGGGAGTTCTTCTCATCCATTAGAGTTAATTCATGGAGATCTATGGGGGCCAACTTCTACAAAGTCTATTGGAGGTAAATATTACTACTTCTTACTTGTAGATGATTATAGCAAATACATGTGGGTGTATTTTCTAACTACAAAATCAGAAGCTTTCCAAGTATTTCAAACCTTTAAAAAAGAGGTAGAAAATCAATTTGGTCAGCCAATCAAAAGCCTTCAAATTGACAGGGGAGGAGAATTTACCTCCAAGCAATTTGATGTGTTTTGTGCATCATATGGAATAAACAGACATCTCACAGCTCCATATTCTCACCAAAAATGGTGTTGTGGAAAGGAGAAATCGCACAATAGCTGAAATGGCGAGAACCATGATGCTAAATAAAGCACTACCAAAGGAATTTTGGGCTGAAGCTGTAAATACAGTTGTCTATATCCTTAATAGAGTTCCTACAAAAGCCCTACACGATTCAACTCCATATCAACAATTGTTTCAAAAATAGCCATCAATACAATATGTCAAAGTTTTTGGCTGCCCTGCATACATGCTAATACAAAAGGGGAGAGAAGAGAAAATGGATAAAAAAAGGTAAAGAATGCATCTTCATTGGATACAGTGAGCAATCCAAGGCATACCGCCTGTTTGATCCAATAGAAAGAAAATTGCTAATATCACATGATGTTGGCTTTAATGAAACAAGTATTGGGAAATGGGACTCAGTCAAACAACAACATGAACTTCAAAGAAAAGTGGTTGATCCATTTTTTGTTAATGAACCCTTCCAAACTCCTCTCTTTAATGAGCCACAGCCTCAGCAATATGAAGAACCTTCATCTGACTCAAGTTCAGACACATCATTGTCCCCAAAATACAGAAGCATAGAAGATATATATCAAACAAGTGAATTTACTCTTACTTGTACCAGCTCAGCTCCAAGCACCTTTGCTGAAGCTAACAAATTTCTAGAATGGAAACTTGCAATGCAAGAGGAAATCAATATGATTAATAAGCATAATACTTGGTCCTTAGTCACAAAACCACCTGAAAATCCAATAGTAGGACTAGAGTGGATATATAGAATTAAATATAATGAAGATGGCTCGATATCAAGGCATAAAGCCCGTCTTGTAGCAAAAGGATACACACAACAATTTGGAAGATACTATGATGAAACATATGCACTTGTGGTCAAAATGAATACTATAAGACTTCTCTTAGCATATGCTCCCAACTCCAACTTCCAGTGTATCACTATGATGTTAAATCCGCTTTTCTTAATGGATTAATTACTGAAGATATCTATGTGGAACAACCTCAAGGGTTCAGCTAACCATCTCAAGAAACCAAAGTGTACAAGCTCAGCAAAGCTCTCTATGGCCTAAAACAGGATCCAAGAGCATGGAATGCAAATATAGATGAATATTTGCAATCAAATGGTTTTATAAAATGCAAAAATGAACCAACCTTGTACTCAAAAAGGACTGAAGGTAACTTTATCCTCTTAGGCCTTTATGTTGATGATCTTTTGATAACAGGAAACTCAACCTCCTTACTACAACAATTTCAAAACTGTTGAATTTCCCGGATTTTGGAATGAGCAGGGGTTATCTCAACTTAGAATGCTAAACACAACCAGAGACACATACATTAACAAGAATCTTTATTGATCACAACAATCTTCTTACATGGCGAGACACACATGGCGAGACATGATTTCGTCAATGTATCAAGCAGAAACAAAACAAGGCAAAACTTAACCGCGCGGACTCAAGAAGAGGTCGCCGATTCTACTACTTCACTTCGGAGTCCGCCTAGTCCGCCTAGACCGCCAGGTTGCCAGACCGCAAACCAAGCTGCGCGGACTGCCCTTTGTACCAATGCTGAGCTCAAGCCGCCGATCTGCAAGCCGCCTAACCGCGAGGTCGCCTAGCTGCCAGACCGCACGAGCTGCTGAAACCGAACTGAACAGGTCGCCTGAAGCAGACGACGATCTGAACCCCGAACCAAGTTGCCAAAGAGAAAACCGCCTGATCGTTGTCCGCGACCTACTGTTTACCGTCTGTTGCTTAACCGCGGAGTCCGCACTGTCCCTGACCGCAGTCAGAGCCAAGTTCTGGCTTTCCAGCACTATCCGCACAACCTGCACAGCACAACCGGTCAACTCAATCAAGCCGGGCGGATACCAAAATCCAGTCCGCAGCAACTGTATGTGGGCTCACTTACTGTTCATTCGCTCTCTTATGACGTGACGGAGGGGTCCTATTTATAGGCACGATGAGAAATGTGGTCACCGCCCTAACCGATAGGATCACCGCCACCATCCCGCGGCAAACACCAAGCAGTCTGCTTAGTCCGCCACAACCTTGTGTGATAGCTAGCTTGCTTCAGCATCACCAAGGCCGGACTGACATCCCAGTCCGCCTTGTCGCCAAAGGACCAGGACACTTGGTCAGCACCATGCAAGACTCTGCAGCGACATAGCTTGTCCGCCAATCCGCGGAGACCACACAGTCCACATCCCCCAAGTTCGCATCCAAGGCACCAAGCCAACTGCCGAACTCGGCGGACAATGAAATCATTCCGCCCGCCTTGCGAACACAGCAACAGTCCACATAACTCCGAGTCCGCAGCAAGACAACAAACCTGACAGCTGCCGGACTCTGCGGATAAGGCTCCAGTCCGCGCGCCGAGGTGGACACTTCTCCAGAGAACATTCGCCAAGCATGCAGCCACCCCATAGGGCAACACCTGCCGACCTTGGCGGACTGAGAAGCATTCCGCGCACTACAGCTCGATATCCCCGGACTGAGCCAAGCATGGACTTGGTTCAGAACCAAGTCCACACCACTGGCCACCAGGGCCAGTCCGCACTTACTGGCGGATACTGGTACCAGTCTGCCAAGTTCGGCGAACTCCAGTATTACTCCGCTCTAATCGGCGAATCCTGCGGCTACCACCAACCGCACCACAAGAGCTTGTGCCGAGCTCCTGTCCAGTCCGCACCTTGCCGGACTCCGCGGATAGAAGAGTTATACGCTTGGTTACCATCTGGAAACTTCTTGCTGTCTTGATTACCCGCCAGTCCTGTCTGCGCAGTCCGCTCAATCCGCGCAGTCCGCGCAGACAGTTCGCCCTGGTTGCTCGATCATCAGCAAACCGTTGCCTCCTTGCCGACCTGCCTATTCGCATATCCAGTCCGCACAGGCCGCACGGATAGAAATCCCAGGTCGAGCAATCTGCCACTTTCACTTCACAATTTTCAACAAAAACAAGATGGAAACAAAATATGAAATGAACAACTTGGGGAATATGAAGTATTTCCTTGGCATTCAAGTTTCTCAACTTCCTAATGGAATTTTCTCTCACAAACTAAGTATGCAAAGAAGTTATTGCAGAAATTTGGAATGAGTAACTGTAATCCATCACTCACTTCTATGGGGAAAGGGGAGAAATTAGAAAAAGGAGCTACAAAAGATAGTGTGGCAGAAGAAGTATATCGTTCAATAATCGGTTCTTTAATTTACCTATGCAATACGCGTCCTGATATAGAGAATGTCGTTAATATCGCTTCCCGGTTTGTTAGTTGTCCAACGAAATTACATTTTGCTGCGATCAAACGCATTCTCTGATATATACATGGCACTCTATCTCATGGTCTATACTATAGCAGAGACAAGGAATTCCGTCTACATGGCTATAGTGATGCAGATTGGGGTGGAGATGTAGAAGATAGAAAGAGTACCAGTGGGTATTTGTTCTTATTAGGGAAAAATCCCATTACCTGGAGCTCAAGAAAGTAGCAAACAGTGGCATTATCAACTGCAGAAGCCGAATTCATGGCTCTCAGTGCTGCTAGTTGTGAAGCAACAGGGCTACGAAGAATCATGGAAGAAATCTCCGGAAGAAACGAAGCAGAAGCGATGCTTCTGCGGTGCGATAACATGTCTGCTATCGCATTGTCTAAAAATACTCTAACTCAACACAAAACGAAACATATCGATCTGCGACAACACTTTATCAAAGAAAAGATAGAGGATGGAAGCATCAAAGTCGTTTATTGCAACAGCGAAGAACAGCTCGTCGACATACTCGCCAAGCCGTTGCCTAGGACACGATTTATCTCGCTTAGGGAGCAAATGGGGGTACACGCTTACCCAGCTTAGGGGAGATGTAATAAAATAGATATTAAAAGCTGTAAAACGGTGGATATAGGCTCTGTTTGGGGGGACTTATTTTCACCGGTCAAGCAGTCACGACCGCATGAACCGGGCCGTAATTAAGGTCTGGTTCATGCGGTCGTAACCGCTTGAACGGTGAAAATAAGTCCTCCCAAACGGAGCCATAATCTGATAAGATAGAAGATATCGTATAGCTTTAACTTCTGAATAAAGACAAAAATGTAAATCAGCTTTAATGTTAAATGCTTGACTATAAAAGCATAGTAAGCCTGCAATAAAAAAGTACAGAACTATTTTATCTTCTAATCTACTTTATCTTGCTGTTAGTCAAGTTTATAAACCAACAGTGGCATCCCAGTCTGTTGGTTGTTACACTATCAAGTTGTGGACAATCATTTTGGACTATATCACACAATCCCCGAGAGATGAACAATATACACATCTCTATTCTCCACAAATCGTATCTTTCTCCTTCCAACACAACCATTCATGACCGTGTGATGAAGAATTTCTCGCCCCAATTTCTGCCATATGATGAAGCCTAGATGAATTGAGTGATCTACTTAAGCAATCACAACGAGGGATCAAATTAAGGCTCCGTTTGGGGGAACTTATTTTCACCGGTCAAGTGGTTACGACCGCATGAACCGGACCTTAAGTTCCATTAAGGTCCGGCTCATGCGGTCGTAACCGCTTGACTGGTGAAAATAAGTCCCTCCGAACAGAGCCTAAGTCCACAAAAAAAAAATTCATATGACAATTTTTCTTCGCCCTGATACCACTCTTAAATTATTTGTACAAAAATTAAGAAGCACACAAGCAGAGAAAAAGAACAAGAGGCTTTTCATAAATACTAAAATTAATTGCTACATGTTTACATGCATTAAAAGTAATGAGAGAGAACACCTTTGTTCAATGAAGACAAAGCAACTAACCAATTTCTTCAACATCTTTGGTTATGATTCTCCAAATTAATGTCTCAACTACTCCTCTAAGGCCGCGTTTGGCGCGACTTATCGCAGCTTATTTGCTCGGGTGAGATTGGACAAAAATGTCAATAAAAACTAAGTTGGGGCATTAGATTTTGGTATGACAATGAAATTTTTGTCCAACCTCACCAGAGCAAATAAGCTACGATAAACCGCGCCAAACACAGCCTAAATTATACTTCAATTATCTTCATATTATACTTCCATTAAAAACATAAATTATTATTTTAAACTAAACAGCAAAATACACTCAAGGTTCCATGCATATCAAGCAAGTCGTTACTACTTGCGAAACTCCATCACGAAAGCGCCGGAGAAATTGCAGAAAACTTTAAAACTAGAAAATCCGGAGAGGAAGGCGAGCTTCTCAAACTCCTTCTTCGTCCTCTCCTTTCCGCCGGGGCTCTCCAGCATCATGATCACATCCGCATGGTAGACGCACTGCGCCGCGTCGCCGGCCTCCGGCGTTTCTGGCAGGATGAAATCCAACACAATCACTTTTCCATTTTCCGGCAGCGCTTTCCAGCAATTCTTCAGTATCTTCATGCTGTCCTCGTCGCTCCAATCATGAAGTATCCACTGTGTATGCATGCATCAAATTAGATGAGTATATTTTTTTAAAAAATATAAGGCTCCGTTCGTTTCAACGACATTGGCATTTAAGTATTGGCTTTCAATTCAATATCAATACACATGAGAAATGATATTGGATTTAAATCCAATTCTTTTGTTCGTCCGCAGGAAGACTTTATATCATAGGAATTGACATTGATATTTTTTTATTGTTCGTTTGTAGAAAGACTTTCTGTCATAGGAATTGGCATTGATCAATGCTATTAATGATCACAATTAAAAATCACAAATGCGATTTTTTAGTCCGACCGTAATTTTTTCTTGAGCAGTGATTTTTTCGCCCAAACTCAAGTTTTTCGACCACAACGCGAATTTTTTGACCGGACGTGAAATTTTCGCACAAAAGTGTTATTTTCGCCTAGACGTGTTTTTTTCGCCATGACGTGATTTTTTTCAATCTGATTTGATTTTTTCAGTCTGAATGCGAAATTTTCATATGAACGCGAATTTTTCGCCCGAACGCGATTTTTTCGTCCACACGCGAATTTTATCGCCCGGACGCGATATTTTTGCCCGGACGCGATATTTTCGCCCGGACGCGGTTTTTTTTGTCCGGACGCGATTTTTTCGCACCGGGCGCGAATTTCTCGCCCGGGCGCGATTTTCTCGCCCGGGCGCGAATTTCTCGCCCGGGCGCGAATTTCTCGCCCGGGCGCGAATTTCTCGCCCGGGCGCGAATTTCTCGCCCGGGCGCGAATTTCTCGCCCGGGCGCGAATTTCTCGCCCGGGCGGGAATTTTTCGCCCCAAGCACATCTCCCGTACGCGATTTTTCGCTCGGACGCGATTTTTCGCACCGGACGCGATTTTTACTTCTCAAATCGAATTTTTCGCCCCGAAAACACGCGATATTTTCGCATCCGGGCTAAATATTCGCGTCCGGGCGAAAATATTCGCGTCCGGGCGAAAAAAATCGCGTCCGGGCGAGAAAATCGCGTCCGGGAGAAGAAGGCGAAATTCGCGTCCGGACGAGAAAATCGCGTCAGGACGCGTGAGAAAATCGCGTCCGGGCGAGAAAATTTCGCGTCCGCGCGAAAAAAATCGCGTCCGGGCGAAAAATTCGCGTCCGGGCAAAAAAATTCGCATCCGGTCAAAAAATTCGCGCTCCGGTCGAAAAATTCGCGCCCTGGGCGAAAAATGCGCGTCGGAGGGAAAAATTCTCGCTAGGGAGAAAAAATTCGCGTGTAGGGGCGAGAAAAATTCGCGTCCGGGCGAAAAAATCGAGAAAAAATCGCGTCCGGGCGAAAAACGTTCGCGTCGGGAGAGAAAATCGCGTCCGGGCGAGAAAATCGCGTCCGGGCGAGAAAATCGCGTCCGGGCGAAAAAATCGCGTCCGGGCGAAAAATTCGCGTCGGTCGAAAAATTCGCATCCGGGCGAAAAATTCGCGTCCGGGCGAAAAATTCGCGTCCGGGCGAAAAATGCGCGTCGGGCGAAAAATTGGCGTCCGGGCAAAAAATTTGCGTCGGGGCGAAAAATTTGCATCCGGCCGAAAAATTTGCGTCCGGGCGAAAAAATTACGTCCGGGTGAAAAATATCGCGGCTGGGCGAAAATATGGCGTCAAGTCCAAAATATCGCGTCTGGGCGAAAAATTCACGTCTGGGCAAAAATATCGCGTCCGGACGAAAAAACCGCGTGCGAGCGAAAAAATCGTGTTTGGGCGAAAAAATTGCGCCCGGGCAAAAAAATGGCGTCCGGGCGAAAAAATTGTGTCCGGGCGAAAAAAACGAGTCCGGGCGGAAAAAAACGCGTTTGGGCGAAAAAACCTTGTTTGGCCGAAAAATTCATGTTCGGGCGAAAAAAATTGTGTCTGAGCGAAAAAATTACGTCTAGATGAATAATTCGGCCCAGGCGACCAAAAATTGAATCGTAGCGAAAAATTTCCGTACGGGCGAAAAAAAACACATTGGGCAAAAAAAATTGCGTCATAGAGAAAAAAACCGCGTTCGTGCAGAATATCGCATTCAGGAGAAAAAAACCTGCCTGGGTAAAAAAAATGCTTCAAGACAAAAAATTTCGTCTGGGCGAAAAAATCGTACACAGAAGAAAAAAAACACGTCCGCGCAAAAAATTTGCGTCCCGATGAAAAATTACGGTCGGCCGAAAAAAATCACGTTCAGGCTAAAAAAATGGTCTCATTTTGGAAAACCGGACTGAATATCCGCCACTACAGATAGATATTGAATCTATGAGTTTTTAGATTACGGTGAATATCGACGACTTTCCATCAGAAAGCCAATTCCAATTTAAAATTGTTGATACGAACAAGGGAAATGACATTCATATTCTCAAAGCCAATACTTCAATATCAATGTCTGTGAAACGAACGGGCCCTAACAGTTTAACAATCGAGATTCTTAATTAATTATATGTAGTAATAGTATATATAAATGAAATAATTATCCAAACCTCCTTAGAATTATTATAATTAGTGAGATCATTCCTCTTATTTTGAAATTACAAAAAACTCCTCCAAGTTTTCATTTCATTACAAAATCTTCTCTGGTCTTTTAATTTCATTGTGATCATGAAGAAAAATTTCTCTGGTCTTTTATTCTTCACTGGTATTTTTGAAATTACAAAAAACTTTAAGTTTTTATTTCATTACAAAAATCTCTCCTGATCATTTCATTTCATTGCAATCATGAAGAAAA